>OZ029914.1:26214602-26672102 GCA_964023275.1 Norana najaformis
AAAACGATCAAAACTTTGTTCTTGATAATGGCTGTCATGTGAATATACATGTATAAATTTCATGCACCAACGCATTTTGACAAGCCTGATGCTGCGGTCTGCGTGTCTCTTACCGTTAGTCACCCAATTACAGTATAAACATGTATGCCATCTCATTCCTGGAGTGGTGACATTCATCAAAGACCGACGCTGTCAAACTAACAGGCGTACACGGAAGTGCGAACCCGAAACCTTACTGCAAGCTGCAGCTGTTGTGTATCAGTCAACATTTCGTCTTATGCGACGGACTTGGCACTGAAATAAATGCACGGGACCGAAAATCATTTTCGTAATAACTGATCTTTTTGTCTTATCAGTTTTGTCTTAATTAAGAGAATAATTTAACGTTATTACTGATTTACACCGGCACGGACTAAGTTTTCATTTCGTAATAAGCGATATTTTGCCCTATCCGTTTTCGTCTTAAGTGAATGGCACTGTAGTGGGACATGATGTATCTAGGTTGCTTTATTTATTATTTCTTATGGTGATGTGAATTCAGTTTGAGGGCTCCAGTGAGGGCTTCAGTCTTGTTCAGCTGCAACATTTGTGCATTGTGTTTCATCACTGTAACAATGTTGACTTTGCTTAGCTCTTTCATTTATGACTCAATGTTTTAACTTTGACTGCGGTAAAGCAAAAATATTTGCTTTTACATAAAAACATGTAGGTTGAGGTTACCTGGGTGGTAAAGTGGCAGACTTCTTATGTGTTTGCCTTTCACATCCACATGAAGAATTTCCCCACATACATCATTTGCAATGAGAATCATACACTAAAAAGCAAAAAGCTTCTTTTATATGTCCTAGCACTTGTTGCAGTTCAGAAGCAGGTTTGTTGAAGTCTAGCAATTGTAATCATAATCTCAAGATTTCTAGTGCCCAACAAAAGCTAAGTCATGGGGACCAGCTTATACACAGGCGTTCAGTCAAAACCAAACCAAGTCAGGCAGACAGCATAGCGTCTGTGGTGGATGATGTTTGGAATTGGAGCAGAAAGAGAGATAAGAAGAGGAAGAGGAGTCAGGATAGGATCTGTGAAAGAGAAGTGTCACTTTACTAGCTTCAGTTTGCCTTTTGTGCTTTGCCTGTTTTTTTTAAAATGTTGCTATTTTACAATGATGGTTTGTTTTGTGCATTGTTGAACAATGTAACCATTGCCATTTGCTTTACTCCAAAAACCACTCGCCAAATGCTGCTATGTAGAGTATTCAAAACATTTTTGACCACCTGTCTTTGTGCCAAGTTTTGAGTGATGTCTTTGCTATTTAGTAAAGCTATGCATTATGTATTTAAGCCTACGTTGTAGGTAACAGGCTATTTGTGGAAGTGTTTAAATCTTTTGAATGGGCTCTCATATTATGTATGTTGGTTGTTTTGTCAGCATTGAATTTTGTGACTGAACTTGCAGACAACTGGAAATCTGCTCTAGGCATTTTGCTTACAATTATAACGTGCATAGAATAAAAACACACAGTATGTAATGCAGTTATCTAGACATTCTTTTAGCACTACTTAGAAAATACTAATTCAGGAAAATCCTAAACTGCAATTGTGACCTAACAGAACTGAATTACCATGTAGAAAAAGCTTTCAACAATAATCTGCTGACTGATCTGCTTTGCTAAGCAGCAAGCTGATGCTTAGGCCCAGTAGAGAGCTTGGGAGGTGAAACGGATATCAGATCTTCAGCTTTGGCACTGTCCAGTAATTCTGTTGAAGATGCTTGTTCCCCAACAGAGGACAAGTGACTCTGGTAACCCGAGGGGACGGCTGGCAGAGAGTGTGGGGGGTGTCGCGGCTCCACGTTCTTCATGTTAAGGTCTTGACACTTGGATCCAGTGGCTGGAATTGCTGGAGTGTAGTGATGTTTCATGAGGTACCCGAGCACCAGAACGAAGAGAATTCCACCCAAAACAAGGGCAACGACAAAGTTGAGCACAAAAGGAACTGGGTATTGCAAGTGTGCAGTTGTAACATAAACCTGTAAAGTAGAAATAAACATTTTCCATTGGCAAGATTACTACTATTACAACTACCAGCATAAATGAACTGATGACAAAATGCAACACTTCACTATCCTTGTTCAAGTGAAGGTGTAATACATAACCTAACATAAGTGAAGATTTATAAAGCACAACTTCAAGAACAAACCCATCAGCAGTGCTCCTGACCAGACAGAAAAGACCCATGGTCAGACAGAACAGATTTCAAGCGCTTGCAGAACAAAGAAGGTGACAAGCTGATTAGCTCATTTCTAGTCTTGTAAGGAAGGTTGTTCCAGGATGTAGGACCAACGAAAGCAAAGCTTCTATGCTGGGTAGTAGAGGTCCGAGCATGAGGGACGACAAGGGCTCCGTGAGCAGCCAAACAGAAGGAGCTACGACCAGGAATAGATGAGGCAGAGGTACTGGTGGCTGAAAGCACTGATCTTTCATATCCTGTGCACAGTCAGTCTGACACCTTTTAACAGTGTTGCTGCAGCTGAAGTCAAACTGGCTGGGGTCAAACAAAGTAACTGTGCAGTTCACGCCATCGGGCAAACAACTTGCAAGACCACAGGAAGCTTTGTGATAGTTTGGTATTCAGGACTGGGATCCACAATTCATTCACCTCGACTTGAGATGAAGAATTATTGATATAATTTACCACTTGTGGCAGTTCTGTTTTATCAGCTGCACATTATAGAGGTGATAAGACATGTTTAGTGCAGCTTACCCTTGTTCATACTCTCATTATGTTACATCTAGACTGCTGCAACATTGTCAGTTAAGACCTCCTAGTGTTGTCAGTGTTGGATATACAAGACACTAAATTCTTATGCTGTTAAATGCTGTTGTGGTAGCCTACTGGCCGAATGCTCATATAAGGCAGTGTGCAGGTTCAAGCCTTCCCTAAGATAACCACCATGTTCGGACCATGACCATGTCTGTAATGCATCAGTTGATTTGTGAGATAGAGGTGCCATCAGAAATAAGAAATAATAATCATACCTGAAACTCAGAGTAGAGTCTACAGAAAGACAACCCTTTCATGATTTCTGCTCTCAGATGATAGAGACCTGAACCCTACAAACATAAAAATGGGTTTAAAGTGGCCATTGTCTCCTCTGTATGCACTGATAAACAAGGTTGAAAATAAAAAGAAAAGCACATCACCATAAAGCAAAACATCAAACGCAAAAATTTATCACAGTTGACAGCTGTTAGAATTTGGTGTCGCAGTGGGTTCTAAGTTTTGGGTAAAACTGCAAATGCATGTCCCAGATGTAACAAATGAGCATTTGTCTAATGCAACCAGCCAATAACATGGCTCAAAACTAGAATGCCTCAGTGTTGCCATACTGTTACTTGCTATCTATCCCCAGTAATTGAACTCTGTTTCTCTTCACAATAATATTTTGTCAAGCAGTGATAATTAAAACTAACAATTTGCTTTGGTTTTGGGTTTGTCATTCCCTCATGCGTACTCCTTTGTAAAAATTCAGTCTTAATTATAATAATAAGAGAATTTATATAGTGCCATACCTCGGCCAAGGCACCAGAAAAGGGCGTTGTACACAAGTTCAAAAATCAACAGTCATAAGATATTGTAACATGGGCAAGCTGGTTTGTCCATGTCTTAATCTGATAGTAATGTGGTTTATCTTTTTAATGCTGTGGTGGCATGGGACAGATATACCAGTAGTGTGGTGTAGAGCTGCTAGTGGGACACAGTGGCTATTGTGTGCAGTTGTCAAATTGTAGAAAGAGTGAAGTATATTTTGGACAGAGACCTGTGTATAGCAAGCACATGCACAGAAAAAAAGCATAACATACCTCCATCAAAATTTCAATACTGTTTGGCTCAAAATATTCTTCAGCCATCTGAGAAAATCGATTATCATTTCGAAGAGTGGCAGAAAAAGTACTTGCAGAGGCTCCTGTAAATTTGAACATTTTTACATCATCACAGGTAATTTATCTGTTAAAAATATGCATTGTTTTGTTTTGTATTAACCAGTCTGCTTCAGAGGTTGGGAGAGATTGTTTGAAGAATACTGGCATATTGAAATTTATAAATTCCAGAAACCCATATTATTTGGTTCCTTTAAACAGGTCCAGGAACACAATATGTATTTATTCAATTTCAGCATTACAGATATATTAATTACTTCCATTTTTGTTTTCTTATTTTTTTCTAATAATTATAATTAATGCTTTTAAAGTTGAGCTTACACGTAGCCTACTGGGAATGTTACACCTTTTGCAAAGAGGATCACAACCAAAGCTGGTACTTTTGGTATACAGTTTTCTTATATTTTAAAAAGTAAATTCACAGAAATTTCTCATATTTTGGTACTGTATACTAGACGTCCTCTAGAATATTCCAACTCTCTGAAACAAACATGGGATTCTACAGATGGGGATAAAACATGGATGCTGAACAACAAATAGCAATGAACCAATTTTTATACTCATGCCTAAAGTTTTGAAACTTCTGAACAGGATTAGATAGACAGGCTGATATAACGTTGATTTTATATTGCTATCTGCGTCCTAACAGACTTTGATAACAAAAATCTTGAAACACATTTGAAAATTTTTTCTAAGATCACAAGATCTCAAACCCAAGATGCAAAACGCCTACCTACCTGACATACTCGTAAGATGAGAAATTTTTAAACTACATTTGCCAGAGATTTTAATCGGGCTGGCATGGTCCATGCATGGGGACCTTAAACGGTGTGGTGCCCATTTAAACGGGAAGCAGTGGTGAAAGATCTCGCCCAATAAATTCATTGAAAAATTAGCAGGGTAAAGGCAATATACTGTTGCTATAGAAAAACACCTACAGTTACATTTCCTTAGCAAACTTGGTCTACTTTGGGCAAATCATATGCTATGATATTTTGGCCTAACTGACACCTTTAAAAGACACTAAATAAATGTCCAGATACACACCTCCACATATGGACTTGTACGTAGATCATGCAATTTTCCCCTTTCTAAGGCCAAAATTTAGGGGGTTGACTTGTATGCAAAGTTCAGCATATAACATAGACAAAATAGCACAATTATAAATACATAGGTCCAGGTTAGCTTTATGGCCTTGGTGACCAAAAGATGTCATGAAACACTGAATAATACCACAGACAAAGATCTTCTCCCAGGCACAGTGAAGCTTTTCTTGAAGCATCACACACTGTCAATCACTTGAGTATTTTATCTCCTGTTATACCATGGGAAGTTACAAAAAGTTATTGAAAACATTCAAGCATTCATTTATGTCTTTAAAACTTAATTACAGTTCAACTTCACTTCCAAAATCCACCTGTTCAGGTGTTTTACCTGCTTGTCCTTTCATGATGGTTGTTTCCCTTGTCTTTAAAACTGTGCTATTCATGCCTCCTGATCTTGATAAAAACTTGGTGACTAATTACAGGCTATTTCCAAACTGAAGAATGTTAGATTTTCTAAACTTAAGGGGTGAAAAATTAATGCTGCCAAATAAACATAATACAAAAATTTGTTTAAATGATGGCTAAATTTTCTTTAGTACAATTTACCCTTCATTGGGGCCAAATTTATTTTCACGTCCTTCTTTTCAATCTAATGAAATGAGAAAGTGCACATGAAGATCCAACTGACCTTTCTTATATTGCACCTTAATTGACCTGTTATTCACATCAACTATTCGAATAAGGTAATTGTCAGGAATTGCAACTGTGTCTCCAGAAACCTTCATGCTGAAATTAGTCTCAAGCACTGCTGGCTGTGTCATCTTGAATGCCTATGACAACAATATCCAGCATTGTTTTAGTTCACAGAGCTAGCACAAAGTGTTTAGTATGTTCCAGTTTCAGACACCATAATACTTCAAATAAACGCCCTGGCATTTATTTATACAAATTGTTTTTACCAATAACACTGCTAACTGCACAGCTTAAACATGACTGCATATCTCTCAGCTTTATCTGCCATGTTCGTGTGATGTAATCATGGCAAACTTGCTGGAACAAGTCTACTGGCACTCAAGTAAGATCCACGTTTTATTAGAGACTGGAGTTTAAAAATGCCAACAGTTACTGGTACAAATAGCTTATCCCTGTCACGAATTTGTTTACAACTGATTGACAAAAACAACCAAGTTTCTATTTTCAATGGTTGTATTTATAATGTCAATTTATAGCTTGTTATTTACAAAGACGCTTCCTTGGTCATAATTGACAATGACTGTTGTACAGTTGTGCACAAAAGTCACCAAAACAAACTCTTTTGGGTTACCTTTTGAGCACTAGCATCAACTGTTACACTTATAGTGTTATCTAATCTAATGACTTCTATAGCACCATTATTATATTGCCCAAGGTATCAGTCAATGGTCACTTCAAATGAAATCATAATCAAAGATCATAATCCATTGGCCATGTTCAGTTCCAGAATTTGGGTAAGCAGGTTCCAACAAAGGAGTCAAGTTTAGACCAGAAAAACATCAAAGAATTGACAGAACAAACTGAACTGGGCAGCGAATTCCAAAACTTTGGACCAGCTGTTGAGAACGACAGAGAACCCAGCATTTCTGGTGCAAGGCACTGCCAGTCACAATGTCCATATTTATTGGTAGGAGGGGTGAGCATGGAACATAAATAGGTTGGTTGATTTAAAATTAGTATTTTACAAACTAATAGACAGATTTAAATTGGATTCTGTGCTCTTTGGGCAGTCAGTCCAATAAACGCAATGTTGATGTAATACGCTGATATTTATGGGTCTTTGTTCTGGCTCTGGTAAGGAAGTTTTTTGAGCCATTTGTAGTTTGTGCTGATCTCCCTTAGTGATGTCAGTGAGTTGCAGTAGTCAAGTCTACTAGAAACCAATGAATTAGCTAGTGGAATCAAGACAGTTTGAGGCAAAAGAGATCTGATTCTACAAATGTCCCATACGTGAAATTGAGCTGATTTCCATGTGGTGTCAAAATGATTGGATAATGGCATAGTGGATTCAAATATTATGCCTAGACTGCAAGCACATTCAGTGCGACTGACAAGCAAGCCATCCAACTGAACAGATATATGATTACCTTATAAGGTAATCAAATTTACGTAGTTGTTGACTTGTGCCTAGGAGAAGGAGTTATGGAATACTTTTGAAGGATTCAATTATTACTAGCCATCCAAGACTGAACATCACCAAAAACTTAAGGAAGCAGTTGGATAGCAGGATTAGATGTGTAACTGTGGAATGAGAGGAACAGCTGAGTATCATCAGCATACAAGTGATAGTATGCCATGATCAGCAGTATCAAAAGCAGCAGATAGGTCATGAAGAATGAGGAATGTTGGCAAACTCAAGTCTTTGGTTGAAATTTTGTCAGAAAAGGGTGGTAGGAAGCTATAGGCAAAGGAAGAGTGTGATAAAGAGCTAGATAGTGTATCACATTTGTCGTGGCATAAGAGGGTGTTCACCACCTGCCATATTAACCTTGGAGAGGAGAAGCTCTCAGAGACCACAGGAAACAAGTAGGGTACTTGGTTGATGAGACAAGTTTACGGACATTATGACACTGGCGCCTGAAGTTGAGGAGATGGAAAGCTAAATGGGAGCATTGCCAACACCTTCAAGCGGGGCTGGAAGTGTGTTTGGCAACCCTGTTTGACAGAGCAGGAATGTGCTTATCCAGGATTTTGGATAAATTTGAATTTAGTTGGAGAGCAAGTTCGGTAGCTGTCTGTGCTAGGAATGACCAAAGGGGGAGGCAAGGATGTTAGGTCTGAAGGTTGAAATGTTGAGCATTTACCAAGGGCAGTAGCTGATAAAAGAGTAAGTGGAAGGGAGCTTATGATGGAAAAAAGTCTGTGCAATAATGACAGTATGGTCAAACAAATATGACTCAGACGGAGAGATATTTTTAACAGCAGAACAACTGGACCGGGTTATAAAGAGATCAAGTGTATGATCCACGTCATGAGTTGAAAAGAAGACTTGCTGTGTAAGATAACAGCCACACAGGAGATCCTGGAATTTTTGTGAAGTATAGTCAAGAGCATCTACATATATATCAAAACCACCCATTGTATTATAAAGTTCAGAAAAAGAAGGAACGAGGATTTCAAGCAGTGATTAAAATTCAGGGAAAATGTGCAAAAGTGAATGCAAGGGAGATTGGTAAACATTAATAAAGGTGAGGTGTTGATTTCCAAAATTCAGGGTAGTAATAAAGCTTTCAAATGACTCTGGGACTGGAATAGGTTAAGAGAAGTGAGCAAATTTCAGGTGTGATTTGTGAAGGAAGGCAACTCCTCCACCAAGTCTATCCAGCCAAGGTTCATTTAGGAGAGAAGAGGATGGAGGAATTATGTCAGAAGTGAAGAAAGGTGTGTCAGACGGTTCCAGCCACGTTTCACTTTGAGCAAGAGTATATACATGTACCAGGTATCCAAGACAAAAGTTTGAATAGAAGAGAACTTATTCCTGATAGAATGAATATTAAGGGGACAGACGTTAACAGTTTTAAGGTGGCAGGGACCAAGGTTTAGCTCAAAGCCACCAAAAAAGCAACAGAAGGGTACACTAGCAACAAGTAATTTTTAAAATTTTGATAAGTTTTTGAGGATTTTGAGAACTGGGAGTATGGTACAGGAACAGATCGAGTCAGTAAAAAGCATGCAGGCGTGTTAGACATAGTCTGTTGGATAAGGTAAAAAGAACAGCCTCAGAAGGATGGTGAAATGAAATTGAGGCATTAGTTTTGACAGCAAGAAGAGGCAAAAGCTGGGTAGACCGAGCACATTTGTGGGACAGTGCACAGCAAAGAGGGAAAATAATAATGAGAACTGTATCGAATGATGAGTATAATGTCATGTTAGTTTAACTATATAGTTATGACAGCTTCTGCAGAAACAGATGGCATGGCTGACATGCATAAAATGGTTAAACAGAAAACACACTAGTATAGAAAGCATACAACTATAGTCTATAGGAGACAGGTTTAGAATCTCGAGCTTATAGGCTGACTCATAAGCTCAATGCAATTAAAAGGTGCCAGGCTTATGTTAGTTGTGAACCTATGTTAGAACTTTGTTAAAGAGAAGGAGGAGCTTGCTACACATAATGGAACTGAGGAAAGTAAACAAGCCAGAAGGGTAAGTGAGTGAGTGAGTGATAATAAAGACGACTGGAGACTAACCAAAGTAGCTGGTAAAAATATACTTATACATAGACCAGGGAGAAAAATGCAATACTCCCTTGATGGAAAATTAGATTAACAATTAAAATCTATCAGTTTATACATTTAGGTAACTATAAAAATATGCTTAATAGTGTTTCATAAATAGAATTTAAAATCAAGACAACACTTAGCACAGCTTGTTACTAGGTAGTTCTATAGTTGTTGGTTATTTAATAAATCGCTTTGAATGAATTGAATATCGTCAGTGCCTTATGACCAACTGCATTCCTGATTGTTGTGTACAAACAATCTGAAGCATTTCCTTCAGCAAGTATCACTGAACGTGTAATGTCTCTGTCAATGGTCAATGCAGCATCAACAAATACAGTAAAGTAGCCTAACTGGCAAAAGACATATAGCTTAAACCAAAGAGAGAACAAAACTAAGTAAGTGAAAACCCTAGCAGCAAAATAGCAGCTCAGGACAATCATAAGAATACGAGTTTGCATTTGTATAAAATTTTACTCTTCCAAGATGCCTCATTATAAGGATAATAAATAGTGATAGAACTCAAAACAATAATAACAGCCATCTGACATACTCGCACTTTGCAGTCCGAGTACCTGGCATCATCAGACATCATCATTCTGTCAGTACAGCCACACTCTTTTCGTGTCCTGGCTCTGGCACATTGTTTCAATCTTCCTGTTTCCTGCAACACAAAGAAATCATCATGGCAACATTTCAAGTGACTGGCCATCTGCAATATACTATGACCAGTGCATTGATGTTCAAACTACATCAATGGAAGACAACAAAATGTTTACTGAATGTTATACTGGCATTCCTGCCATTCCTCAAGGTTAGTTGTATAATAAATGTCTCAGCACTACGTTTAGGGTTTTAGGAATCACAAAATGGTAACTAAAGCAAAACAAAAATTGTCAAAAGAATGGTGAAAGACAATGTCTTAAAAGTATGTCTTTTTACAGTGCGCAGCAAAATCTACAATAAGGACTTACTGGTTATTGCACTTACATTTGATGTTATCTGGAACTAGACACTTATAGTCCAAACAGTACTAAAGCAGTCAATTAAACACGGACTGACAGAACAGAGGTGATCTATAAATGCTGGGAACATTGACATTAGGCAGGATAAATCTACCAATCACTGTTTCACTATATACTGCTTACTGTATATACTGGCACTACAACTATGCAGAGCAAAAGTTTCCGATGACCAAAATAAATACCATTTTAGTGGGTAATTACCATAAGAAATTAGAGTTAGCTGAAGAACTGTACAACATGACATGCTAACAAAGAATAGTAATATTCTGGAATAATATTTTTTTTAAAGGAGAAGTATTTAAAAATTACCTTTGAAATTTTAAAGCTTTCACGTGGTCGAGGCAAACTAGGGTTAGCATTGTAAATGTTGTCACTGGTTGGAATGCTGTAACCAAGCTGAGAAGGCGGTCGATAGTTTGGCTATAACAATAAATTATTACCAACATGGTAAATGCTCTAGTCAAAAGTCATCGAAAATCAAAATAAAAGCAATGGTTTTAGTTACATCTTTCAAGTTTCACAAACATGTCCTATTTATAGTCACAACAGAAACAGCATAGAAAGTGAAGACTGCTACAATTCATTAACAGCTTGTAGCCTAGCTTCAATCCAAACATAGGCCTATGTAACCTAACATGCTAAAATTAAGCATATTTTTGTGCTGATATGACAGTGACAAAGTACAGCAGGTAACAAAGCATACTTTTAGATCAATCACAGGTGTGTCTTCCTCAAGAACTTTCTCGCTTGGCAGGAAGTTTTCTCTGGAGAGGTCCTTTGGGTAAGTGAACACCAACATTCGTGCAGCCGGGCAAGCACCATATACTGTGATCAGCATATGTGACTTTTGGCACAGCATTGAAGCTCCAATTGCAAAAACTCTAAGAGTCGTAACACTCTAGTTTAAAATAAACACAAAACAATAATGGCTAAATTAAACACTCAAGCTATCTGTTAAGTAATAACACATCAGTTTTGAACCACAGGAGAAAAAGGCTAAAAGGCAAAAATAACATATTTGTTAAACAATTGAGTAAGCAAGTAGGAGAAGCAACACAAGTGTGGCACAAACTCACAAAATATTGAATATATTGTGGTAAACATATCAATATAAAGATGTGTTTGGAGGTATAGATGGAACATCAAAACTTGTTTTAACTGCTACTGGTTACAACTGCTGCATCAAAATCTGGCTCAGGGCAGAGGTATCCAAATGCCATTCTTGCCCCATCATGTGAGGCATGAATATCGTGTCCTCTTACCCTACGTTGAAGGCAATAATGGCATGCTCTTCTTATAAGAAAGTGAACAAATGTATGCAAAATTTTTGTTTTACAGCATTAAGCAATAAGCAAGAATATTTGCTGTATTCATAGAACAAAGCAACTGAACACACTGATGCAATATGCAAGGCTTTAATAAAAGGAGAAGCTACTAGTTTATAAACTGGCTAAGTAACAGCTTTGGTAAAACAATTCTAAAGAATAAACAAGTCATTAGTAAGCTTGAATCATGAAATTACAATAACATTCAATATTTTACAATGTCTAGGCAAAATTCTTAGTCAATAAGTAAAAAACCAAAAGTATCAACCTGGCTTAAGTCACTAATATTTTGAAATAAAGTATCAACCTGGCTTAAGTCACTAAAATTTGGAAATATTAGTCTTCTTTTATTAGCTATTGAAGCCAGTACTAATTAAATCAGGCCTGAGGAATCTCGGCCCACAGGCCAAATTGGCCCAGCATCATTTTAGTTGGCCCCCAGGTTGACTAGACTTTAAAATGCCTGCATTCAACAACTGACCAATTCATTCTCAGTTCCAGTGTTTGTTTATTTTTCTGGTGTTGTGCTAGTTTTTATTCTTTTGTAAATTTCTCTTCAATTATTTGTGCTGTTAGTAGATCACCAAGTCTTGTAATGACAAAATCACAGGCATACCACTTTCTTGTGCAACGAAACATCCTTCTGGATGCAGCAGGACGTTTGGCGCAGCCGTTTTGGCGCGGGATGTTTTGGCGCCGCTGTTGTGGCGCCGGCCGTTTTGGTGCATCCATTTTGGTGTTTATAAGCATAAACGCATTTCTCAGTCAGCGTAGTAAACGTAGTACATAACAGTTGACAATAAATGTTTGTTTTTTCATGCAAAGTTGTATTGTTCAATGCCGTAAACGCGTTATCTTTGTTACTTTGTTTTAATGCATTTAGAAATAAACGTAGCATATCAAAGCTTTAATACATTATGACATAAACGTAGCATATCAAAGTTGTCAAGGAATGTTCAATGAATATTGTTCAATGCATTACGTTTTGGTTAGCTGTACAGTCCATCAGTTCACGAGTCCACCAAAAAATTATGCGATAGTCCTCTAAGGTACTCGATGATGTTTCTTTCATTGTAACTCTCAACAATTGTCCTGATTCTGAGATCTGCATCGACGTATTTCTGCGCTTTACCGGCGGCTGTCTCCACGAACGAATTGCTCGTATACCAGGTCACGCCCTTTTTGAACTGCTCGGATTCCGTCTATAAATTTCCAAATGACTGGGTGATCCATTCCAAATTCAGCTCGCAAACGCCAAAACGGTGGCGCCAAAATGGCGGTGCCAAAATGGTGGCGCTAAAACGTCACGTACCGCCTTCTGGAACAGTCATCTAATAATGTTGGACTGGCATTGTCATTCTGGGGCTTGGTGGAAAATGCCTATGTTGATTGAGACATCTAATAAAATGAATAATTATAGTAGCAAGTTAGCTGTGAGAAATAAGTAAATGACAGACCTTCTTGTTAACAATGGGCATGATTTTCACAGTCAATTTCTCCAGCAGAGGAGCAACAGAAGATGATGGATAGAAATTTGCTCGGAAGATGGACGGGTTACTTAAGTAACCAAATAGGAATGAGTCACTTCCTACTGCAAATGGAGCTGAGCAAGTAAAATCAAAACATATATTCCATTCACATGATTTATTTCATCAAAAAGTAGTTCTTAATGTCAACTTGTTTTATGGCTTATGTCACTTATTATCCAGGTAGGCACTGTCATTACATGGCATTTATAGGTGACAAGTCTAAACTAATCTAAAGACTTTTATAGCGCCATTATAACAATGCCCAAGGCATCAGGCAAAAGTCAAAATCACAGTCAAAATCATAATCCATTGGAGAAGCCGGGTCGAATTTCGATAGGTCAGAGAAACAAGAAGCCTGGCTACGGTAGGTTAGCAAGTTGGAAGAGATGTCTTAGTTTAGACCTAAACAACATCAGAGAATTGACAGAACAAACTGAAATGGGCACTGACTTCCAAAGCTTTGGACCAGTTACTGAGAAGGCCTTAAGAGCCCAACACTGTTCGTGCAAAGGGTACAGCAAGTCAGTGTCTGCTGATTGAGTGCAGTGTCTACTAATGTGAGGAGTGAGCATGGAATGTAGATAGGCAGGCTGATTTAAATGTAGCACTTCGTAAACTGTAAGACAGACCGAATGTAATATTGGCTCAGTATAGGGGTTTTGTTATGGCTCTGGAGAGAGAGTTTCGAAAAATTTGTAGTTTATGCAGATCTCCTTAATGATATCAATAAGTAGTGAGTTAAAGTAGCTTCAGTAGGTGCTGAACAACAGTAGGTTAACTATTATATTATAAGCCACAGAAAAAATGAACATAAGTGAATAAATTGATGCCAATGTCAGGGCCAGAACTTCCTATCATGGTACATAAGAAGAAATATTTTAAAGTTAATTTTTAGTACAGAAAGTACACTGAATCTTTGAGACTACTGCAACAGCAATAATAAGCAACACTTAAATGATTACACTTTCCAAGAGTTCCAGATCAGCAATCCGTGATTTTCAGTATGAAACATTTGCAAAGAATATTAGCTTACAACTTATGTGCCTGGGCTGCTGTGGCTAGAGCCAGATCTTGAAAATGACTGCTTGTAAATGAGCTGCATTGTTTTACATCGTCAGCAAATAATTTAAGTTTGACACGTCAACATCACCAAGAATGTAAAACCTGTCATCTATTAATCTAAATGAAGGCAGGAGTAAATAAACTTGTTTCAGGGATGCCGCTAGAACTTGAATGATGTATAATTAAACTATAATTAAACAGAGCAATTATATCGCACCCTTCACATTACTCAGATGTGCTTCCAGCTCAAAAGTGTACAATTTCAAATGTTGCCAGAAGGCGCACGTACCATCCACAGCCAAACTTAGATGTGAATTAGAAAGGAGCCTTTCCAGGTAAATGGAAAAGGAAGGGGCTTTTCAAGTTGAGTGCAGTAGGGACAAAAAACATGCTTGAAGCCTTGCCAAAAAGGCACATGCAACAGGTAGTATCAAATGGCAATACAGCTCTTCAAGCAGGCAAGGGCCATACTGAGGTACATCTTTAGGCTCACAAGCTCTGATTTAGACAGATATACCCTTGTACTTGTACGTGGTCCCACACAGTCAGGGCTTTTAAAAGTCCACATACCAGTACAAATGTGTATGGGTACGTGGACTTCATATTTGCAGTTTCAAACTGTCTTAAAGCACTCTTGTTTTGATCAGATAGACAGTCATGCTCCACCAGTTTGACTGACCCCAGTGACAGTAGCTCACTCAAGTTTCTAAGTGTTCCAGTTGAGAAGTACTTGCAGAGTATTCATTCATCTTATGACATAGATGTTCCATTAGAATTTGCAGGAGGGCACATGACTGCATTGCCAGCCCATCCAGCCGCTTGACTTGCTGGTCTGTTGCACTGAGCATCAGTCATTTAATTTGATCTGGATGCTAGCCATTCGTTCAGTTTGCACACTGACAAGTTGTTCCATGAGTAACAGAGGTCTATGTAGCTCCACATAGTAAAGATTAGATTAAGGAATACGGGATAAAAGGGACAAAGGACACAACTGTTGCCAAGATGGAAAGTTACATGGAGAAGACACAATGCTCTAAAGAATCATTTAAAGTACAGGCATGGTGATTCAAATGAAATCATGCAACTGACATACACTACATCACTAATGCAGAGTCTACTTCATAAAAATGAAAACTCAGCAGACTTTAAGTGACTTTATTTCAAAGAATCACAACAAAAGAGACATCTCATGCAAAGTTTTCAAGATGACTTTGATATTTTGGCAGGTTGGGATTCCTCTCATTCTCAAGTAGGCTTTGGAAAAAAGACTTCAGCACCTGATTGCATGGCAACTGAAATTAACAGATCCATAATGGAACCTTGACTTCAGCAACTGATTGCATGGCAATTGAAATTAACAGGTCCATAATGGAACCTTGGATACCAGAAACTTCAAACTCAGTCATATGGTGACAACAGCTATCATGGCCATATATACTCAAACCTGAGGACTTGTGCCCAAATTTCTGGTGGTACTCTTTCACTTGCGGCCTCTGACATATCAACAATACAGCCATTCCATATTATGAGAGAAAATAATAGCAGTAATTATTCAATAAAAGAAAGGAATGCAATGACTGATAACCAGTAAGTAACACAGTAACACAATAGGTTTTTAAAAATAATTTTTTGGGTTTAAATAAATTATGAAATCAGGTAAGCTTTTGTAACACATGTAAGACTGTTTGAGAAAATGTTGTTATGACAAAATGCATTGCGCCACATAAACTCCTGCAGACAAGTTGGAAATAAATAGCAACTTGTGTCAAATTGTCATTTCAGTTTGCATTTGGCACACATCCCTATGTTTTCCACATTTTGCATGCGAACCTTGGCATTGTTGAGCTCTACGAAGTTGTGTTCATGCACAACAACAGAATGCAAGCATATGCCATTTTCTAAATACAGTAAGCTCATGGTGACCTGACCACCTGTGTAAAATAAACCGGTATGACATTCAGACCATGATAAGCCGCAGAGGAGATAAAGAGTCTGTAACATCTGATATAACCCATGGAATATATGCATACAAATATGGTAAACAATGCCTTTCAACCAACTAACAGAAAAGAATTAGCATGAACATAAGAAAACATTTACACGTATGTTCTATAACATTACAAGACATGTAGTTAGGCTACACGAGTACACATGCCATTTACCTGACAAGGCAAGAGAAAATTCAATTGTTGTTGTTGTTCTTAGGTCTACATCAACCACTACATAATTGTTGGAAATTCCCAAGGTAGACTGCAATGAATGGCGGCATTTGTCTTCCCTCAAACTCCAGGAGTTTGCTGTAAAGTCAAACATTTTCCACTTCCCACTCTCTACTGTTCGCATGTTTCGAATATTGGCCATGGATTTCACCTTTGCCCGTGGTCCATTTACCTCGCTCACAAGAAAACTTGCAGTGTATGGAACAACAACTGTCTTCCATACATCATCTGCAGCCCAACCTAAAAACATATTCAAACCACCATGTTGTTTCATACTCCATATATCACAGTTAGAAGACTGATAAGCTAGTGGTATATTCATATTTTTATTGCTGCATGCAGATTTAAAAATATATGCATCATAAGAAGTTAGCATAAATATAGTACAACAATATATAACACTGACTTTCTAATGCACCACTTATACCTACAGCGACCAAGAGCACATACGTAGTCTGCCAGTAAGCCAAAATGAACTAGCACATCTTAAGCCCACACTTGAATCCTCCAGTTGTATTGGAAACTCAAAGTTAATATAGCATCCAATGAAAGCCAAGTCATGGGAACCAGATTATTCACATGCGCTCAGCCAAGCATCAGTTGTTCCTGCAGGGCTACAAGTATGGAATTCCAGGCAGCCAGGTCCACACAAGATAAGCCACATTCAACATGCTTCAATCTAAGTAACCGCAGCTTATGGGCAACGTGGACTTAATTTAAATTCTGTTCATTAAAATGGCTTTTATACATGTTTCCTATTACTTAAATTAACAAATTTCTAGATTTTATTTAAACAACCTTAGTGTTGTTTCTAACAGGAAGTATCATGTTTTTTATCTTGCCCTGTGATTACTTGCAATTTATCAAATAATTTGGTCTGCTTCCTATTCTCTGTCATTACCGCTCACTTGTTTACGTTAAGATGCCAATATGTGCAGCAAGCTGATCTTTTTCTTTGGCTGAAACCTAAAATAGCTCCAAAAACTAACACAAACCTGGTATCTTTCAACTGCGCTGAACTTATAAGATGGTCTATAAGCTGAAGATTTGCTGACTAGTCTTCTTTAGATCCTTTAAGCTCCACCTTCAATACTCGCTGTGCTTTTTTTGGACTTGCCTTTTTGCTCATCAACAAAGCCATCTGGTCCTTGCTACAATTTACCAGAGTAATATGACAATTTACACCTTTCTCATCACAGTTATCTACATCATTGTCCCTCTTTGCTGTTCATCGTCACACAGGCGTAATCAATCTCAGCAGCCATTGCCTCATGTTGCTGTTGGAAACAACGTTGGCAGTAACGCAACTAATTTATTTCACCATCCTGATGTTTACTCCTGTTAACTGATCCAACCAGCCAAGTCTAAACTAGCCATATGCTTTTTTATAGCCCGGTCCGTTCCTTCATCGTCCTTCCATTTTTTTTCAAAATCTGCATCTGGGTCCAAAATTCATTGTGGTTAGTTTACCTTCTGCTCCTTCTGTCTGGTGACATTAGGCTTAACCCTGGTCCTCGCTATCTTGAAACAATAAATTTCTGCCACCTTAACATCCTCCTTCTCTTCAAAATGACATCTTGGATCATCCAATGGATATTATTGCTCTCAACAAAACTTAGCTCAAACTTTCGGACACGACTTCCTTTATTTCAGACATAACACCTCCCTCCTTTTCTCTCATAAATCAACTCTGACTGGATGGTGGAGTTGCATTCTTTCACAAGTCACACTTAAAACTAGCTTGTTGTTCTTTATCTATTCAAAACACAGGTGAGGCGCTGATTTCCAGTCTAGGGTATAGATGAGGATTTTAAATGACTGGCATTTAAAATCCTCATCTATACCCTAGACTGGAAATCAGCGCCTCACCTGTGTCAAAGTCTAACATCCTCCCGCTCTTTCACTTCTGACTTTTTCACAGAATTCCAGTTACTCCTAGAAATCCTGGTCTCTTCTCCCTCTGAACTTATAATAATGTTGGTGATTTCAGTCTTCATGTAGACATTTCAAACTATGCTTCACAAAAATTTCAGGACCTCCTCTTTGGCTTTGATCTTGTCACATGTATCTTTACCAACTCATGACATGGAACACATCATTGAACTTCTTATAACCCAAGCCAGCTGGTCTGTTGTTAAAAATATCTTTTCTTTTGAATCATATTTTCTGACCATACTGCCACTACTGCTCAGGTTTCTACTCACCATAAGCCAACTTCCACATACTCTTTCATCAATTCCCATCCTTGGAAAATGCTCAGCATATCAAACTTCAAAACCGACATCCTAGCCTCCCCTCTGTGGCTGTGCCCAGCTCAGACAGCTACTGATCTTGCCATCCAGCTAAATGCAATTATGTCTGTAATTCCAAATAAGAACATTCCTGCTAAGTCAGAGAAAGTTGCTACACGCTCTTCCCAGCCCTGGTATAACTCTGATATTGCTGCTGCCAGGAGGCTGTGCAGACAATTTGAGAAGTGTTGGTGATGCACCCATTTACCTTTCCATTTCCTCAAATTTAGGCACCAGTGTCATGTTGTCCGTAAACCTGTCTCAACAGCCAAATAAACCTACTTGTCTCATCTGGTGTCTGAGAGCTCCTCTTCCCCAAGGTTATTATGGAATGCAGTGAACAAGATCCTATATCGTAACAAATCCATTACACTACCTAGCTCTACATCACATTCTTCCCTTGCTAACAGGTCCCTACAATTTTTCCTGACAAGATCTCAACCATGAGACTTAAGTTTTCTAATGTTTCTTCCTCCAGTGGCCTGTCATATCTTAAATCTCCTCCACCAGGTCTCAGTCTATTCCAACCAACAACTCTTACTGCGATTCAGAATCAAATTTTTTCATCTTCAGATAAACAATGTGCCTTGGACATTATTGCTACTCCCTTCTGAAGGAATGCTTCGACATCTTTGGCCCAATCACCACATCCACTGTCAACTCACCTCTTGCTGAAGGCTGCTTCCCCACCAGTTTTGCTCATTCCATGGTTTACCCTCTTTTGAAAAAGCCATCTCTTTCTCCGATGATCTATCAAACTATAGTCCCATCTCTACCCTCAATTTTATATCAAAAATTCTGAAGAAAATAGTTTCCAGTCGTCTGAGTAATTACCTTTCATCATACAACCTCTATCTTCTCTTCCAATCTGCCTAACACAAATACCATTCCGCTACTTGCTGAACACATAATCAGCTCCATGAACTAGGGAAAGTAAATGCTCTTATTCTCCTTGACCTATCTGTCACTTTTGATACCGTTGATCACGGCATACTCCTTCGTTGCCTCGAACATTGGTTTGGTTTTTCTGGTCCAGCTCTCTGCTGGTTTGCATCTTACCTGCACTCTTGTACTCAGTCAGTCCATATCAATCAACTCACTTCTGTGCCTATGTAATATCCTGAATTGTGGTGTTACACAAAGTTCTGTACTAGGCTCACTCCTGTTCACATTATATACCATTCCAATCAGTTCACTATTTACCAATAGCTCTCTTGACTACCATCTGTATGCTGATGACACCCAACTCTTCCTTTCATTTGATAGCGCCACATCTAATCCTGCCCTCCAACTTCTTGCTTCTGTTTCTGATGATATTCAATCTTGGATGACTAGTAATAAACTTCTTCTGAGTCCTTCTAAAACTGACTTTTTCCTCTAGGGTTCAAGTCAACAACTCCATAAATTTGATTGCATTACATCTGTTCAGCTGGGTGGCTAACTTATTAATCATACTATATGCGCAAGCAGTTTGGGTAAGATGTTTGATTCCACCATGTCATTTTCTAACCATGTTCAGGCTTTCTGCAGATCAGCTCAATTTCACATATGAGATATTTGTAGAATCAGATCTCATTTGCCTCAAACTGTCTTAATCCAACTAGTCACAGCACTGGCTTTGGGCAGACTTGACTACTGTAACTCATTTCTTCTTGGTATTACTAAGAAAGATCTTCACAAACTACAAATTATTCAAAACTCTTGCCTTTGCCAAATAAAGACCCCTAAATACATCAGCACACTAAGCCAATATTACTTTCATTGCACTGGCTGCCACCGAGCAAAAAATTCATTTCAAAATCTGTCTTAGAGTTCTCAAAGTGTTACATTTAAATCAGCTGGCCTATCTATGTTCCATGCTCACCCCTCACACTAGCAGAAATTGCACTCAATCAGTGGACACTGTGACGCTTGCTATACACTGTACACTGAACGGTGTTGGGCTCTCGAGCCTTCTTGGCATCTGGTCCAAAGCTTTGGAATTCACTGCCCAGTTCAGGTCATTCTGTCAATTCTTTGATGTCATTCAGGTCTAAACTAAAGAAATATCTCTTCCAACTTGATTACCCACTGTAGCCTGGCTTCTGGTTTCTGACCTATCAGAATTCAACCTGCTTTTGCCAATGGTTTATAATTTTTGACTGCGATTTTGACTTGAAGCGACCATTGATTGTTGCCTTTGGCATCATGATAAGAAGTCTTAAGATTAGATCAGATTATTCACGGTAACAATTTAAAATTTTTGATATTTGACAGGCAAAATTTTTTGTCAAATCTGTTAGCAAATTTTTTTATAAAATATTTTTAAAATTTTTTAAAATACTTTTGTTCTAAATTTATTTTTATATTTTATTATTTAAATTTATCTGTTTAATATTCATTATTTATATTTATTATTTAAATTTGTATTTTTTAAAAATATAAATTGATTTATTCTATTTATTTATAGTACTTATTACATGTGCAATGTCAGTAAATCTGAATCTGAAGTGCGAATGTATGTTCGCCAGGGGTCAAGAAGGAGTCATGCAAAAGCCAAGGTAAAATAAAAAATATCTAGTAGGCAAAGGGTTTTCAAGTGATTTAAAAGATGACAGCAAGTTTGCAAATTGGGCTTTAGTGATAGATGATTCCAAATGCTAGGAGTGCAGCAGGTGAAGGCATGTGATCCTACAATTGTCCTGAACCTTCAGATTAGGCCTGATGTGATGAATTGCCCTGATATGGCGGAAAAATCCTGCAAATAGAAGAAACACGTAAAGTCATGGCGAGTTTTAATTTTAATTTTAACCAAGAGTTTTAATTTTGTCAGCTAATGGGATTTTGGTTCCTGCAAGATCAAAAGATGAATGTGAAGATATTTGTAAATGTGAAGAAGTTAATATCACTCATTTTAGCTTTTCGAAATGCAGACATTTTTAAATTAGCAAAAAATTTCTAACTGAACAATATATATAGGATTTTTTACTTTTTTGTTAAAAAAAATTACCTTCCTGAAACTTCACATTCACAAGGGGCACATCCTTAGACTAGCTAGCTACCTTAGTCATGATAAATAGTTGAACTTTTACACAACAAAAACTTGCAGGCAGATGTGAGGTTAACAGTGAGACCTACTTCCAGATCCCAGGCGTAGTTCACCTTCATAAGTTCTTTCATTCCACGTTTCCAAGTCTAAAGCATAAAAATGCAGCCAGGACAAAGCCTTTAAAATGAGCTATAACATTGCAGATATTGATATGAGTTTTACATCAGAAAAATCATCAAGCCCCAATGTTCTTCCTGTCATCATAGTTTGATCCACTTTTTGCACAGCAGGCCGCTTCCTGACCCAGGTGAACTAAGAAACAGCAAGTGGCTGGATTGGATTACTGTCATACCTTAAGCCAGAAGCCAGGGGTTTGGCTTGGGAGATGACTACTTGGTACATTTGAGGCAACATAAGAACATGATCTCAGAAGATGTGTGGCTACAGCAGACAAAGCAGCCATAAACAATATCAGCAAATATGCTATGGTCTGACATTCATGTCACTTATGCCTGGTCACACAATCATGCTAATCTATTTTAATCTAATCTAACGACTTATATAGTGCCAATACCACAATGTATGAGGCATCAGTCGATGGTCATTTGAGGTGAAACCACAAAAATCACAATTCGTTGGAGAAGCCTGGCTGAAATGCATACAAGCTTTACATTATATCATCTCTTATCTATTTTTCACTGCATCGAAGCAAACACTGCTCAGGCGATTATCAACTGATGCTTTGTGCATTACGAAAACATTTCTATAGAAATAACCAAAGCAGACATTTTTTTAAAGATAATAATATGCAATCTATTTTTTTTACATTTTCCAAATGGTTGAAAACAACTGCAATCTTATGTAGCAAATAACACTCAGATAATCATCACATCTCTCTGTAAAAACTTAACAACAGAAATCAAGAAACTAAACTTCAAAATAGCATAAACGGAGGATAATAGTAAAATAGATCATAAAAGTAAAAGGGTGTCCAATTCATTGCTCTACGCGTAGTATTAGTCTACCTATAAGTCAAATATCTGGACATTTTTCATTTGAAGTAATTTTCAACTTGCAGCAAATCTTCATTTGCCATCTTTCTATTCTAAATTAATTGTTACTCAACCGCCACTTTAGAAAAAGTAGTGTTGGTGCAACTGGGCCTCAGTGCCTGTAGTGGTTCTGATAGGACACTGGAATGCCAAGTTATTTGAATTTGTAGAGTTTCAGAACAAGATCTAAGGAGTAGCAGATGAACCATATGAGAACAGGCATTTACTCTTAAAGCAGAATCAGCTGAAACAGTCTTTAAACAAAAAACTTCACTTCTGAGAATAAATGGTCAGAAACATAAAATAAATGACCAAGCTTGCACCTGTCAGCTGCCGTATGGATCAGAACTTGTTGTTGGTTTTTGGCATATTTCTAGGACAATAGTTAAGAGTGAAAGAGAAGTTGCCAGAGTATATCCTAGCATTTGGTAACTAAATCAGAATCTGTACAGCTGGCAAACCTAAACAACTATCTTACTTAATTTTATTTGTATGTTGCTCATTGTCTACAATTATGTTGAATGTAATAATGTCACATTAACAGTAATAATAATGTCAATAACAATAATAATAAAAACAGAACCAAATTAAAACAAACAGGGATTCCAAAATTCCAAGTCCAAAGCAACACTCAAAGTTACGCACTTAAAGCACTTGTAAGTGCACTGGAACTATCTGGAGTGAGCTTTCCAACCACCAAAGCATGTAACTTCACCAGAAATCCATCTGAGATCTGTGAACCACTCATCTGTTCAAGGTCTTTAATTACAAAAGAACCACCACGTCTGTACAGAAATCAAACCAAAATAATGCATGAATGAGTGGATGAACAGATGAATAAATTAACAAACAAACAAATTAAAAACTCTAAAACTCTAACCCGCTCTCTCTCTGTCTCTCAATTAAAACAATAGAAAATACTAAGAACCAATGAGAAACAATGAACAAAATGCAAATTTTCTCATTAGATAGTTAAAACATTATGCAATAAAAATGCAAAAGTAAAACTACAAATGTACAATGATGGCTGTTAACTGTCAATGCTTAACAGTGTGTATTCAGCTGAATGTCGAAGCACTCTGAACATTTATTCCTTCAAAATTTTATTTTGAATTTAAACTCTAGCATTATATAAAAATTCATGTATGGTAAAGACAAGATTCAAGCATAAGTTTATGTTGTTCATTTAAGGTCAGAAAGCAACCCCATACTTGCTTGTCAAAAGCATTCCCATAGAGAACACTGAGAAATTGGTTTTTCCAGCAGCACTGACACGATACTCGTAAAAATCAATGTGTTCATCTGACAAGATCTCAACCATGAGAGGGTTTGAAAACTGAAGGCTGCCTCTCTAAAATCATACATCTTCAGCAAGTGTAAGCATAGCATCAAGCAAAATTACAATAATTCAAATCATGACTTTTTACAGCTTTCAAATTTTTTGATTCCTAAAAGTGGAGATACAGTCTGACAGCATCATATAGGATTGGAGATGAAGATGATTGCACATGAAAGCATAGTATTACGAAATAACTATTTTAATAAAGGCTGCTAAATGATTTTACATTAACTTAATAATAACTGACAAGACAGCAATCAAACAATGCAAATTTTAAAAATCAAAATTAGACCTTAAGTATTTTCAGTAGTCCTTTTCCTATTTGCAGAGGCATTGAAATTCTGTGCTTGAAGACGTGTTGTAGTTATTTTGCAGATTTCATCAGACCTTTAGCTGGTTGCATGGTCATTAACAGCACTTGGTTTATTCAGATTTAATCTTAAAACATGCTAAGAGGCACGGTGTCATAAAGCTACAGTTGCTTATCAAAATATATGGCACTAAAACAATGCCAAAAAATTCCAAATGCTTACATTAATGCCATCAGTGACATTAACTTTGATAGTTTTCACTTGACCATTCTCTAAGTAACCAACAAACAGATTTTCCATATAGTCAAAAAATATCAGTCCCAGGTCAATACTGCTGGACAAGTTCAGCGGTTCCACATTCCAAATTCTTCCTAGATACAGAAATATATCACATACTCAGGATACTGTACACAGGATATATACTGTAAAAGAATATATCCACAGCATATCTTAACTCATTACCGACCGCATGGCACTAAATGGTAGTAGGTGGGGCTAGTCATATCGTAACCCTTGTAATTTTAGAATTCTACATCATTTAGGCAAGAGGGAATAATTTTAATCCACATCACATCAGCGGAATCCCTGGAAAGCGCCTCAAAATATAAAAAAACCACTCAAAATAGGCATTTAAATTGGCCAGCGTGTAGCTAAAAATGGATATTTAAATGTCCCAAAATGGCACAGCATTGTTTACCAGAGGAAGAAATTGATCGACAAACGGTCGTATATTAATGAAAGTTGTGATTCTTCTGATGAATAAAACGCGTCAGATGAATCACACGAGACTGTTGGCAATATGAAGTGAACGAGTCGCACATTAATATGGAGTTTGATGATAATGGTATCCGCTATATTCTTGCGGCGATTGTGGGTCAGTTTTCGGTTACCCAGAAAATGCTGTGTTGAGAAAGAGAATTACAGATTGGAAGAGAAGATAAAATGATAAAGAATGGTGTTTACCTTATGTCTATATGTCAAACACTGAAAGAGATGAGATATCACAAGTTCAATTAGTTTTGCTTTTAGGCTTTTCCTGTAATTTTCTTCAGTTTTTACGATAGTGGTCTAAATACTAAAAAAATTGTATCTCTTTCAGTTATGAAATATTTTTAAAATTTCTGTTTGGTTCTATCTGGCAACAATTTGTGCACAATTTCGTGCTCAATTAATCTATGTTGTCATTAAAAAATTTATTGTAGTCTGTCTTGAAGATAAAGTAGAGTTGGGGGCAACTTTGGATACCCAAAAATTTTTCCCCAAAAAAATTGACGGATGAATGAGAAGAGGAGATAGAATGCTAAAGAATGGTACTTACCCCTTATGAATACATGTCAAAAACCAACAGAGATATCATAAGTTCAATCTGTTTTACTTTTAGGCTTTTTCCTTTAATTTTCTTCAGTTTTTACGACAATTGTTTAAATACTAAAAAATTTACATCTCTTTCATTTATGAAAATATTTTGAAAATTTCTGTTTGGTTCTATCTGGCAACAATTTCTGCACATTTTTCTGCTCAATTAATATATGTTGTCATTTAAAAAATGTTTGTAGACTGTCTTGATGATAAAAATGTAGCAATTTTTTGGGTGTACATTTTGTGGCAACTTTGGGTACCCCAAAATTTCTTTTTTCAAAAATCTTGACAGATGAAAGAAAAGAGGAGATAAAATATTAAAGAATGGTGCTTACCTTATGTCTACAAGTAAAAAACTGACAGAGATATCACAATTTCAAATTTTTTTATTTTTTGGCCGTTTTTGCCAAAAATGTGGAGTCATGAGGGGGTAGGTGAAAATGTTTTTGCGTCGTTAAAGGGTTAAGAACCTAACAGAAGTGCTACATTTCATCATCTGTCAAATGATGTCTCATGATTTGTAACAATTCAAATCCCACACATTTCAATATTTTCACTGTGGTAGGCTTATAATTGGCAACAGTACAACATTTACCAATTGAAATGTGATTAACTAGGCATCCTAAGAGTGGTTATATTAAGCCATTATAGATGATATCTGATAATACCAATATTGGGAACCACCAATTTCAACATCAGTACAGTGTACTAAGACATGACCCGCAGTGGTAAATTACAATGCACTATGACATGACTGGCAGCGGTACCATATTATAAAGGGCATAAAATGCACTCGTGCAACATGCACACCCCAAGCTGCAAAATTTATCATAATGTAAAAATCTTAGTACCTATGTAAAATGTGCAGGTGAAGTTCCACATGCCCATGTAAGGCAAATGCATAGTCAGATGCATTAGTCAATCATTGTTCATCATTGTGTTCAGGCAATACTTGCATAAATCCTCAGCATTATGCATTCTCTTTATCAAACACTGTACTATTCAAATTTTGTGTTGAACAATTTCTTATAAGATGAAACTTTAGATATTTTGTGTTTCAAATTCTGTACTTATATATAGTAATCTCAAATGCAAATTAAAGAACGAAAAAGTATCCGATTGGTCAAATCTTTAGCTACTTCTTTGTATTGTGTTCTGTAGGAGCTAACCGTGACAATGGATTGTATTACATGATGTGTAACTTAACATTTTCAAATACAATTAAACTCACACTGGACACTTCCTTACAAGATGAAAATTTAGAGAATTGGCGTTAAGCAGAAAGGAATGATGTCAGACTAGAATGTTTTCGAAATACCCTTACAGCTAGAAAACAAAATTATTATAAGACAAAAGTTTCTGTAATGCAATCAAGTACATTTGAAAAATGTCCTGACAACTAAATTCATTGCACCACATATACTTTACCAGATAAGTGTTAAGTGAGTAAATATTCAGAAAGGAACAAAGTCACACAAAAATGCTCTCAAAACAAATTTGCTTGAAAACAATTCATTACACAGCTCTAACTCTTTGAAATTTTGGGATGTTTTCCTGATTCAGGAGATTGCCCGAATAGTCCATACTACATAGTTTTAGGGATTTCAAAATGCTTTGTAAAAATTGTTTTGGGGATTTACTTACTTACTTACTTCCAAATTTACTTAACTATTCTGCATTTTTATCACTTTTGGGGAATCACACATTTGAGAAGATTCGGGTAAACCCCATCTGTTGTTACGTGCAAGTGGTGCACACAAGAATGCTGCTTAGAAAAAAGTTGAGAGTTAGAGAAGAAAAGCTCTGAGACAGGAAAGATAAACTTGGAGGCTGTGGTGAAACGCCTAAATGTTTCAGAGGAAATCATCAACAAGACAAATGCAGAAGATCAGTGGAGAAAGGAAATAATAAAAAGGTACATGAAAATATGTGAAAATCACAGAGCATCTGAAAAAGCAAAAAGCAACCAAGTTTGTGTAGCAGCAAATTCTTGTGTCAATGATGAACTGAGAAAGGCTAAAACACCCTGCAGAAAGCGAGAAAATTGGCTGCAGTCAGAGTGCAGTAGTCAAGATACTGCATAAGAAGAAACAGACGGGATCTGCGGCTGACAGTGCGTGTTCGGGTAGTCCCCGATCGTAGACTCACTGGCAAGATTGAAATCTTTGATGCACCTGTCCAGCTGATAGCAAGCTCACATCAACTCAGCTTTTCAGGCATTGGTATGGGAATTGTGACATTACGGTTGCATCATCGTCAAGTGTGTAGAAGGTGCCTGGAATTTGGACTCCAAGGCTGTAAAGCGAGGAGGAAGCTACTGCTGATGGATGCACAGAGGAAGTGCAGAGTCGAGTGGGCAAGAAAGTACTCAGAATGAACCTTTGAGACAGGGAAAAGGTGCTACTTAGCGATAAAAGTACTTTCTGCCTCTTTGGAGATCAGGTCATGCTTATGTGAGATGATTTCTGGGAGAAGAGTACAAACATGACTGCACGAATGTTACCATCAAGCATCTACCATTGAAGATCATGGTTTAGGGTATATGACTGCCAGCAGAGTAGGGCGCCTATACATCATTTGAGGGCATGGTAAATGCAATGAAATACATCAGTAATCTGCAGAAGTGCATAATTCCATCTGCAAACCAGCTGTCTGCTGATAGTTACACGTTCCAAGATAACAATGCGACATGCCATCATGCAAAAGTGGTCATCAATTGGAAGAAACGAATTAAGACTGTGATGTAATTGCTAAAAATGCCATCTTGAAATCTGTTATGAGAAATTAGGTGACCCTGTTAGTGAGACCTGTCCTCTTGTTTTCACCTTGGATGCCTAGCAATATTTTGCTAGAATGAACTGTAACACTGAATGCTACTTAGTGTTTAATAAAACGGCTTCACTTCATTCAAATTCAATTCTATAGCTAATGAGCAGCAACAGAGAATTTTCCCCAGAAGTGCAGAGATGCTCTGCATGGCATAAGCCAGCTGATGATAAAGGGCAATTTACAGAAAAAGAAACCCAAAAAATATTTACATTGTTTATACAAAATCAACTGCTATGAAAGGCCTAACCAACCACTTTGTTATCAACATTTAAATTGCTAGTCAAACCTAAATTACCATTCACCAGTAATTTAATCTTGCTTTTGTATGGCTGTTTCAGTCATTTGCAAATATTTTACCTGCACCTTATATTCTGACCATGCATGAGCAAAAAGTGGTTCAAATAAACAAATAAACAAATGATTTCAAACACTGCAGATTCAATTTGCAAGTGAACAGCAGGAATCTGTGCTGATTTCTATGGTCTAACCTGGGCTTGCTTTACTGTAAAGAATCTTGTTGTTGGTTGTTACACAAGCAATGCAGCCGTCAGAATATCCTGATTTGCAGATCTTTACTTTGTCTGATGTTACTGGGCTAGGCATAAGTTCAAAAGAGAGTCCGTCATCAGATGAAACCCATACCTCTCAAAGTAATTAAACCATTCAGAAGTTAGGCAATAATTTGGCATAAAGTGACATGAAAAATACAGTATATGCACTAGAACCACATTAACAGTCACCACACACAAGTGAGCCAACAGTAGCAGTTTTCAGTATGAAATCATAGCATTTGATTTTGATGACCTCTTTGAGAATGATCTAAATTTTTTAATCAAACTAAGCTGAAGTTGGAAACTATGCATAAAAGGCTTTTAAATGATTGCCATGTAGGCAAACACTTCACTGGTATTAGTGTACGTTTATGGGCATGAATAAAACATATGTTGCCCAATTGCAATGATGGTCAAAAAATCTAATTCCTTGCCTAATGACGTTATGGTAGTTGAGACATTCAGAACATGTACAATTTACTTACTCACTTAAACTATAAACAGAAAGTACATAATGTAGAGGCCAAGCCTCTGAGTCCTCTTGTGCCCTTTAAGTTTGTTAAGGATTTACTGTTTTTAAGGGTTAGCCGTTAAACACCTGTGTTTAGCTGTATCTAACTGTATTTAAGGGTAGCTGTATTTAGCTCTATCTGACTGTATGGTATCCACTGTATCTAACGGTATTTACAGTACTTAGCAGTATCTAACGGTACCTATTGTATCTAGCTGTATCCATGGTATCTAACAGTATCTACTGTATCTAGCTGTATCTACGGTATCTAGCTATATCTACAGTATCTAACAGTATCCACAGTACCTAATGGTGTCTGCCTACTGTATCTAGTCATAGAGTACAGGAGGGAATGTTGTAGCTAGCATAGGTACAAAGGAGAGATTGAATGGACACAGCGAGATTATGGACTCTTCGTTGGGGTTTGATATCTGCTATTGTTGTTGATTACTAAAAGTTTGAATGGTTTGACTCTCTGATTGATCTTTCTCTCCAAAGACCTTGGAAGGCCTACTCACAACAAGCAGACAGAAAGACCCAGCCTACTGAGGCAGAAAAACGTCACAATAACATTCATTCAACTCCAATCAAATCTAAACTTGTGCTTTGCAAAGTCATTACATCTTGACAGCCACATTTCTTGGCCTTGGCCTGGTCACCAGTGGCACAGTGTGGGTCAGCCACGGGCCCAAACGAACACTGCTGTCTTAGATAGGGTGAAGCTGTGTATCAAAAATATGCTGATTTACCTAACTACAGGTAAACTCATCAATCAAATCAAATGGGTTTTCACTAGTGGTTTTTAATCAACATGCTATCAACTGAAGCTGCACCAAGATCTAGCTACAAGTTCAGTTATTTCTCAGTCACTACATGGTGAAAATAAAGGTGGTTTCGCTATGGACAATTCTACCAATTGGAGGAATAGACGTGGTTGGGGCATAAAAATCCACCTATGTATAGTATTTTAAGTCTGTTAATAAATATTGTTTAAAAATTTCAACATAAATATAGTTTAACAAATTGTATACTATTTATAATAATAACAATAGGTTAATTATAGTTTCACATGAAAGACACTGCTTTTTTCTATCAATTCATGATTAATAAAGAGGCCATCTGGTGAATAACTCGAATAATATGAGGTTGTCTATGAAAGGCCATATAAAGATATATTTTATTTGACGATGTGTTAAATGTAAAGTATATCAAGTTCATTATTAAAAATCATTTGATAAATTTCATATTATTAATAATAACAATAGGTCTTATTATAGGTCTAAGTAAAAGACACCACTTTAAGAATGATATATACTTAACATAGCAATCAAATAATCTGTAATTCAACTGTAATTCAGCTGTTTTAGCTAACAGGGATACAGCAAAGCTGGATACAACAGAACTTCAGAAACAGAATTCCACAGACATCTACTGATGTGCTACTGAAGCATTCTGCATTTTCAACAGTAGACCAGTCTGCCAATAACATCTAGAACATTCTACATTTTCAACAGTGGACCATTCCATCAAAAACTGGTGGAGGATTTCACATGTGCAATGGCAAATTATTCCAGCACTGCAGTTGGTGATGTGGCTCCACCCTATGAAAAGGTGAAAAGGCCACTTATATATCGGTGGTGTCTAGGAACCACCAAAACTGGTGAAATTCATCACAGATTTTTTACAGTGTACCCTAAGACAGAGATTTAACACATAGGAACTAGATGGAAAATTTGTGGTAATGATTATTGATCAGCCAACCAAGACCTTGTAATGCAAACAAAACTGCTATGCAAACAAGATCACTAGGCAAAAACAGGTCTTGTTATAGCATGAAAAAATCAGGACAATTCAAAATTCTGGCTGAGCACCAGTTAGTCTGAGGTCCAAGGACTTGGCAATGATTAAAAGTACATAAGATGACCAAACAGAAATACCTGTACCTGTTCTCCATAGGCATAGAGAAAATTTGAGATAGGATGAATGAAAAGTCCCATTGGAAGCTTGTCAGCAGGAAAATGAAATGGCCGATGAACAGTAGAAGCTTGAACACTCAAGTTCTTCCAGACATGATGAACTTCTGCAACAGCCTCTGAATTCTGCAATAGAAAAGCCCCTTAGTGTGTGCACTAACAAACACAAAAGTATAACAAAAACACACAAGTATAACAAAAATACATAAGTATCAGCATATTACACTAATAGTTCATTCACTGCACTTGATGCCCATCGAGCAATCGAGTTTAAAATCTGTCTTATAGTTCACAAAGTACTACATTTAAATCAGCTGACCTATCCCCATTCCATGCTCAATCATCATACCAACAAATATTGCACTTGATCAATGTTTTCCCTCGTACCAGAACAGTGTTAGCTTCAAGAGCATTCTTGGTCACTGGTCCACGGCTTTGGAATTCACTCCAAAGTTCTATTCGTTCTGTCAGTTCTGTGATGTCATTCAGGTCTAAACTTAAAACTCATCTGTTTCAACTTGCTTACCCACCATAGCCTGACTTCTGGTTTCTCTGACCTATAAGGATTCAATCTGGCTTCTCTAATGAATTATGATTGCGATTTCAATTTCACAATTTCAATTTCACTCGAAATGACCATCGATTGATATCTTGGCATTACGATAACAGTGCTATAGAAGACATTAGATTAGATTGGATTAGACGCACAAGCTAAACAATCTACAAATAACCAAAAACTAAAAGGTGAATATAAAATAGGAACCCTGCAAATCACTAATTTTCTCTAAAATTGCGTCTCAAATTGAATCGGCAAACCAGTTCAATTTCAAAACAGATCTTAAATCAAATCATCTGTCTCAACTTCATTTAGAATCAAAATCTGAGTCAAATATAAAATATATGTATAACTTATGAAGCTATTCTGGTGTCCCATTTCTTTTCTTTACTTGTTTGTGATTGCAACATTAACTGCATTCATCAGAAGAATACAAATGTGCTATGAAATCGAATGCCAGATTTAAGAGGAAGATCTGGGCTGCACAATAGTGGTTAGCATGCTGGACAGTCAACCCAGAGGTGGGGGTTCAAATCCCTCCACTCTTACAGTGAAAAAAGATTCAAAGCTTCTGCTCCACTTGTGCCTCTAGCGAAGTTTAGTACGAAATGAATACCTCAACCATATGCTGTTGGTGGGAAGATCGGACGGCAGGGTAGAGGACTGGCCACCCACCCTCATATGCTGAGGCTAAGAAAATGAAGTCATCAACACTTCACATACCCATGGCTGCATCTTGATGTCAGCTCAAGGACTGCTCTACTTCTGCTTGGCAAGAGTACTAACAATTTAAGCATGATGAATTCTATATATATATGATGTGACTATATCATGCTTCAATTATTGGAACTCTTGCCAATGAACTTCCACTTAAATCTGGTATTTGATCTTGTAGCACATCTGCACTTTTTTAACAAATGCAGCCAATTTTGCACTAATAATATTATAGAAGAGATGCAACACATCAAAATTTATGAATCAGGCATCAATCCTGGTTTCAATATCACAAACAATGCATCACAACAGTTTCTAAACAGAGTAAACTTATAAAAAGATTTACTAACTGATTCATAGATCATAATTAAATTGTCTGTTTGTGGATTAAAAGCCAAGGCTGACAATGAATTTGGCAATGTCAGAAAGTCACCAACTGCTGACCACCTGCTAAAATTTGTTGAAGATGAACTCATATACACATTGGTGACCTGAAAAAAAAACAAGAAATGGGTCATTTCACCAAAAATGGCAAAAAACTGCCCCACACAAATAGGTGCTTCTATGAGGGTGAAGTTTCCAACTTATCGGTATATTTCACACATAGCAAAAATTTGTAAAGTGTACATACATTTATTCTTAAATCATGTACATAAAAAGTCTCAGAAAGAAACTATCACTGTATGATATGAAATAGTCTGGCCATTTTAATGCTGTCCCAACAGCCAGATGTAGTTGCAAAAATCTGATTTAAAAATTAATAGAAAGCAAATAGTAAACTTCAAAATGGGTTTGGTCAAAAAGACATATTGTGCAACTTAAATTCTGTAGCTGCTGCATAGCAATATTTTCTATAAAAACTGCTTTCTCAGCTGTTCCATGGGTTAATTTCAACACCATCACAGAGTGCTGTTGACTTTCATACTTATTTAAAACATTAATTTGAAATAAAGCAAACTGGAAAAGGAAGGTCTACATGGGTTATTAAAACGGAATCAGAAATTTCATATGAGTAACAATGAAAGACTTGCAAAGGTGCAATTTATTATTTCTAAAAGGTGCAATTTATTATTTCTGCAAAATATAAAAGATCACGGTTCAAAAGATCTTATTCACATGTTCACGATTGTATGCATGCATATAGACAGTTATACAGTGTTTCATAGGAACCTCTTAAAGTCACTGCACCCTAACCTATGTGCAATATATGATGTTAGAGTTCTACATGAATCGCAAAGCAAAAAATTTTCACAACAGCTGTAACTGTTCAGTAAGAAATGAATAAGATTACTGACTCACAGTTTCATGTGATGTAGTCTGACACTGGTATAAGAGAACTATGGTATCATCTGCAACAACATTTGATATTCAACAATATTCAAAATTTTCAGTAATTTTTATCACAATGTCACATTGCTGAAAAATTTTATAATATCCAATGGGGCAAGATGCCTAAGTGAAGCATCACTGGGTTAAAATGGAAAACCATTAAGATCATTACTTGGAAAGCTAAGTACTGCAATACATGATGTTTTATTGCATGAAGAATATTACTTGGAAAGCTCAGTACCACAATATGTGATGTTTTATTTCATAAAGATTATTACTTGGAAAGCTAAGTACTGCAATACATGATGTTTTATTGCATGAAGATTATTACTTGGAAGGCTAAATACTGCAATACATGATGTTTTATTGCATGAAGATTATTACTTGGAAGGCTAAATACTGCAATACATGATGTTTTATTGCATGAAGATTATTACTTGGAAGGCTAAGTACTGCAATACATGATGTTTTATTGCAAGAAGATTATTACTTGGAAGGCTAAGTACTGCAGTACATGTTTTACTGCTACGAATCTGGTGGCCGCTGTCTCAGTGAGCTATGCAAGCATTGGCTGCTAGCAGTAAAACACAATCACAGCTAAAACTTGATACAGTATGCGGAATGTGAGAAGCCTTGGAAATAAGTCAATTTCCATCGCAGATGCAATCAACAGCCATAGCCTTAATATCTTCCTTGGGCATTGCGCTTCAGAGATTGGTATCTCCAGGGTTTCAAATATTTGATATACCCTGCTGGGACTCACAGCTCACTACACTCATGAAGTATGGCTGCTTCAAACTCAGCATAACCTGTGATGACTCCACGGAACATCCTCCCATCTCTGATCACACTGGACAACAAATTTTTACAAAAGTCATGTTACTGAAATGAAATTAGTCAGTTCTTATCAATTTGTATGTGCTGAACACGAATATGACAGTGAAAATGCCGAATTGGCTCTAGTTTTTTTGTAATCTGAAATGAAGTAATTTTATATCGCACAATGCATGCCAATAGTGATACACTTACAGTTAATATTTGTAAAAACCAGGTCATAGACTAGTTCTTAGATTTTTTTGCCTGTCTCTTGTACAGCTGTTCGGGAGCATCTCTGCGGAGTGTCCAGCAGTAGTCAGCCAACATTGTAGTGGACCATTTTCCCTGGTACCTTTGCTCCATTGTTGCGATATCTTGATGAAAACATTCGCCATGTTCATCACTAACCATACCACAGTTGTCAGGGAAGAAATCCAGATGGGAATGAAGGAAATGCATCTTCAGAGACATATTGCAGCGAAATTTCTGGTACTGCTTGAGCATGTCTTCTACTAGTTCCTTGTAGTTTTCTCCCCTAACATTCCCCAGAAAGTCTGTAGACACTAGACGAAAAGCATTCCATGCTTGTTTCGCATCACCCTCCAGCAAGTTGTTGAAGCGGTCATCTTTGAAGAGTTCTCTAATCTGAGGACCCACAAAAACTCCCTCTTTAATCTTTGCTTCGCTGAGTCGAGGGAATTTTTCACGCAGGTATCGGAAAGCTGGCGAAGTGCGGTCCATGGCTTTCACGAAGTTCTTCACCAAACCTAGTTTGATGTGAAGGGGTGGTAGTAGGATTTTGTGAGCCTCGACCAGAGCTGGGTGCTGGATATTCTTCTGTCCAACTGCCATGTTTTGTCTGGGAGTCCATTCCTTCCGCACGTAGTGCAACTCTCTTGCTCGGCTATCCCACTCACACAAGAAACACATATATTTTGTATATCCTTGCTGCAGTCCCATTAAAATGGCAACTACCTTCAAATCACCACACAGGTGCCATTTGTACCTGTTATAGTCAATGGAAATCAGTAGCTGTTTTAGGTTATCGTATGTCTCTTTCATGTGGACAGCATGCGCTAATGGAATAGATGGAAGACGGTTTCCATTGTGCAAAAGCACAGCCTTAAGACTCAGTGTTGAAGAGTCTACAAAGAGTCTCCATTCTTGTGGGTCATGAGTGATCTGTAAGGCATTCATGAGGTCGTCAATATTGGAACAGAATACCAGATTACCTTCCTTCATAAAGAAAGGTTCCAACTGCTGATGGCGCTTTCTATATGAAGTAATTGTGACATCTTCTTCTAGAAGATTCCATTGTTGGAGTCTTGATCCTAGCAATTCTGCCATTGTTTTTGGATAAGTCCAAATCACGAACAAGGTCATTTAGTTCTTCCTGTGTTATTCTGTGTGGGGTTGATGATGCACCACAGTGAAAATCGGGATCACTGCACGCTGACGGATCAGGAGAAGAACATGTCGGCTCACCCTTGTCCTCATCAGATGAATCAAGGAAAATATATTCTGCTGGAGGTTCTGGAATAGGAAGTCCATCACCATGTGGAACTGGTCTCAATGCTGACGGAATGTTTGGGTAGACTATTGTCGACTTCTTTTGCTTCGTTATTCCACCGGAAAGAGGAGGAACCAAGCAGAAGTAACAGTCATCTACGTGGTTGCTTTGCTCTCTCCACACCATGGGAACTGCAAACGGCATTGATGGTCTTTTGCCATTCAACAACTGTGAAAGCTGTGTTGTACATGTAGCACAGCATATATGCGGGGCCCATGGCTTGTCTTGGTCACCAACCTTGCATTCGAAGTAAGCATGATATGCCTTCTTGACTTGATAAGTGATACTTTTCTTCTGGTTGGCAAATGTCACTTCCCCACAAATGTAACAAAAGTTGTCCACAGTATTTACGCACTTCCGAGGCATTACTGTTCTGTATTGTATCTAAATGGATAAAGTAATAATAGTTTTATAAAACAGTAACTTAAACTGTCTCGCACAAAGTCTGTAATATTGTAAATGCTCAACCGTTCCGACTCGCTTTATATAGTACACTGCTGACGTCATCTTACGTCAGCAGCCGACTGGCTGTAGTTTTACATTGCATCAGAAAATGACGTAATCAACTGTGTATGATGTGTCCATGATGGGATTATGCAATGAGGTGGAATATTACATCATTCTAGACTTATTTAGGATATTGTCGCAGTCCTACTGCATAAATTTACATGGTGAAACATAAAAAATGAACTATATGAAATATTTTCAAAACGAGAGCCAATAAAAAAATTTTATGGTTATATTCGTGTTCAGCACACCAAGATGCTACACATTAGGGCCTTTTCCAGTCAGTAACGATTTCTATGTTGATCAGTGTCACTGCCTGATTATCCCTGGTATTCCAATGCTTTAATCATCTCCCTTTGTCACCAAAGAAACTTTCAGAGGGTGGAAGTCGCTGAATAAGAGACACATTTACTGGCCTCCTTGTCGTAATTGTAATCCCGAGATTTCTAGCGTGCCCAATGAAAGCCATGTCACAGGGACCAGCTTATTCACAGGCTCTCAGCCAAAACAAAATCGGCAGGAAAAGTGTTCGGTTCTAGGTCAAGATCCAAGAGTCAGGCAGAAAGACAGCGTGGCAGCTAAAGGTGGGTGATGTTTGAGACTGAAGCGGAAAGAGGGATAAGAGGAAGAAGGGGCACATGACAAATTCTGTCCGATGTCTGCAGATGCTGAAATCTCCTCAGCCAAGTTATTTGGCCTCTTTAAGTTCACCTTTCTTTCTATCATTATGGAACTTTTACTGCTCTGATCAGCCCATATCAAGTTCAATCCTTTCACTCTGTGGTTTGATTCAGAAAACACAGAGATGCGGCAATGGGCAGAGCACCATTATCAAAAGACTGGGCCAGACAAGGATCCAACCCAGTCTTTGCTTACGCATACAGCTTATGCAAGTGGTAGCTTACCTGTATGTAGTAGAAAGTAGTAGCTTATGCATACACCCACTGCAGCAAAAACACTGCTTCTTCCAGGATAATCAAAAGTGTTACTGGGAAAACATTATCACCCAAGAGTCTAAGGACAAGAGGCAATTATGAAAAACCAAAAATTAGAAACAAGATACTTCAATTATAAAGTCATTATAGTGCACAAATTTCTACACTGACCATATTGCCAGAATCTACTTGCATTTTAAAATGTTACATAACTGAATACTACAACACATAACATGGTCAACAAAATACACTAAACAAATCTGATGGTCTAGTCCTACCCTGAAAATCATTCTCAGCATGGTAACGGCACTGCGGAGTGTAAATCAGCTGCCCCTTCTAAAGACAAAATATCATATAAATTTTTTTGTATTTAAAAAAATAACATTTTCCTTTGTAAGTGGCCATTTCAACAACAAAGACTAAACATGCAGTTTTTTTACTCCCAAAATTGTAATTGTAATTGTAATTTGAGATTTATAAAGTGCCTCTTAGAGGATAAACTCAACAGAGGCGCTTCCGACCCGAAAAAGTAAAATCACTGTTGAACAGTACAGTCTTCAGGCGCCTGCGGAACACTGAGAGGGAGAGAGAAAGGAGCTCAAGTCGCAATACTCGAGGGAGACGATTCCAGCAAGTGGGACCAACGTAGGCAAAGCTTCTCGACTGGGCTGCAGCGGTACGCATGCGAGGGACAAACAGGAGATCTTGAGTGGCCGAGCGAAGGTTGCTATGGCCCGGCAATGAGGAGACCAAAGTGCAGAAGTCCATGAGGTAAAGGGGAGCAGAGCCAAGAACACAATTGCACATGAGGGAGAGGATCTTAAAGTGGACACGCTGCCGGACGGGGAGCCAGTGAAGCGATTCATGAATATAAGACGAGATGTGGCCATACTTTGGAATGCCCCCTATAAGACGTGCAGCAGAGTTGAGCACAGATTGTAGCTTAGCAGTGTTGGCAAGCGATAGGCCGGTAAAGATGGCGTTCCCAAAGTCAACCCTGGTGCAAATGAGGGCATGGACCAGCGTGGAGATAGCGTGAAAGGAAAGAGTACGGCGAATGGTACGGAGCTGACGAAGATGGTAAAAACAAGAGCGAGAGATGCTGGTAACATGAGCAGACAGGGAAAGCTCCTGATCCGGTACAACCCCAAGATCCTGGACCGTAGCAGAGAAGGAGATAGCAGAATATCTTTTCTGGAAGTGGCAACAAATAATATGAGAAAGAAACTTGAACCAGAGTTGCCAATCTTTGCCAACATATATTTACTGGTATAGGCCTACTTTGCAAACTCATTAAGCCTTTCTTAAAACTTATTTAAAACAAAAAGCCTTAAGAAGTAAAAAGGAAGTGTCAGTTCTTTGTAACTATTCCATGTTACCAGTAGTATTCATGTCAGATAGTTCAAAACATTTTTAGAGTAGTCTCTTGTCTTAGGTCTGACCTTAAGCTGGTTCCAGTCTTGTCTTACTACGTGTACTCAATCTGTCTTCATCAATGGAGCGATGTCAGACCAGGTACCACTCTTGTGCGGCATCTCTCAAGGCTCTGTTCTTGGCCCATTACCACATATGATATCCATAGGATTAGGTGCTGTGTTCCCTATTCTGTCCGGGTTGGTTGGCTAATGCCCTAGACCCAAGCTGTCTTAACTATTACAACTCGCTTCTTACTGGAATTCAAAAGTTAACTTGATGAAGTCAGCATACATTGGTTATTGTATCACTAAAACTCCATAATATGAACATATCCTAAAATCATTTTTCCAATCCTGAAATTATTGCACTGGCTGCCCAAAGAAAAGCGAATAACTTTCTAGACTGGACTAATTGTACACAAAACTCCATTTCTGCCAACCTTACTGTCTTTACCAGATACTGACTCCCCAGACCTCCCTTTACTCTACCAGGTCTTCTGACACTCTCAATCTGACTATTCTGTGGACAAGGACAGCTCTCAGCCTTTTCTGTCGCTGGCCCTACACTCTGGAACTCTCTTCTGGCAAACATTCTGCAAAGTCAGTGTTGGCCTTCAGATCTCATCTCTTCCTGGACTCATTTCCTTCGTAGGTTGTTTCAGTGTCTTCTTAGATTTCCTTCTTGGCTTGTGACTGACTTACCCTGGAATTTGGCTTGCACAATGATTTTGCTTAGTAGCAACCACTGACTGATGCCTTGAGCATTATTACATTGGCACTACAGTCCTTAGACTAGATTAGATTATACTCTTACATATTAAGTAATATATTAGACAGTATATCAATAAATATTTTGTGATGCTTTTTGCAGATGCAGAATGCAAATTCTTACATTAACTAAAAAAAAGATAACTGAGACTAAACACTTATTTAAATGAACTTCATGAAGTCCAGTTTACTTGCAGCCAAATTGTGATACTTTATTTCTATTTTCGAGAGGTTCTTAAAAGGTTCTATATAAATGTGAATACATAAATACAAATGTATGTATGTACGTATGTATGTATGTGGCTATCTGTTTAGTGTTTTTAAAAACTTCATAAAGGGCTAAACATGGCAATCTAATAGACCTACAGATCTAAAAAGGTGTGAATTTTACATACATACAAACAAAAACACACACATACATACATATGTGCTGTTACCAAATGATGACCACAGTTCTGCAAATGACTGAATAAAACGTTTAAAGTTTACTGCAAAGTTCCGAACCAACCTTGACTGACATACAGTTAGGAATGTTGAAGACCTCAGTAAATGACACCTGATTATTTCTGTTATTGTTATTTCTGTTTCCTTCCTCAATCAAAAAATTGCTCAGAAAGACTTTGTTTTCCATTAACATGAGCAGGTAATGGTTGACAAGAACAAGATCTAGAACCCGACAGCCTAGAGCCAAATAAGCAAACACATTAATGTAGTCTGCACTTTGAACAGAGCATAGGATGATTATGTCTTATTCTAAGTTGAAACCAGCATAAGTTGACTTCTCAAGTTGTGTCAGTTACATTTTGAGAATTTCAGTATAATATGTACGCTACTAGTTGGTGTCTAAGGCATTAACCTCAGAACACTAAGTTTTGGGACTCAGGTCAAGCAGAATTTTGGCTCACTCTTGCCCCTGCAGAGGCAATATTGGGGAGGAGTTCAGGGCTGCAATTATGCCACTGAAGTACTGCTATCAATGGTGTAATTAATGGAGAAAAAAGGTAAAAATAGAAATTTCTGGCTATTTTATTGTATATAGTGTGTCTCTGAGTCTTTGAATGTTCTAGCTACACTTGTGTCTGTTGTTAACAGGCATTACTTTCAACACTGCAAGCTATTGTACATCAGTGGATCTTAATTAACACCTGTTTACTACATTGCAAAATTGTCACGAGTGATGCCCATTAGCTTGCTAAGTGGTGCGCAGCAGGCTATGAGAACTTTTTCGTTCATTTTGTTGGTGCTGCTAGCGAGAGTTTATGCATCAAACCAGGTACGAGTCCATAAAACTCCATTTTCTTTGCCAGCCATGCCTTTATTGGCCTGGGGCCGTATGCATGAAGCCGTAGTAAGTCCTACTACATAGTAAATTCTGCCTACTCAGTAGCAGCGAATCTATTTCGGTATGCATGAAGACGTAGTAGCGCACAACTCAAGAAGTAACCCTACTTGACCTAGCTAGCACGCGTAAGTGGGCTACTACGTAGTAAGAGGAAGAAAACAACATGGCGGCTGTCCCAATTCGACGCATTCGACGGAGTTTACGACGTCAAGGGTATTCAGGGACCGTCGAAATCCTCTCCATTCGTTCTCGGATGACGAACTTTACGATAGGTTTCGTTTTCGTCGTCACGAATTGCTGTTAATTTGTGATGAACTCAAGGACGATGTGGAATTCGCTGTACCACGACATGGGTCTCTGCCGTGCGTGATGCAGGTACGATCAACGTTGAGCTAAATGTAACGGTAATTCTTCACAGCTGTTGTGGAAACAAACTCAAGCCACATCTAGGCCTAATTTAAATTTCTTTGGATTTGTTTTTAAGACATGGCAAGGCAAACTATTTATTGCGTGGTTATATGTAGTATTCATTTGGCATTGTAACACATCAATAATGCTGATTGAGGTGCTGTTTCTGCGTTAACCCAAAAAATTACAGACTTATGTTTTTCATTTACACCTTTTTATTTACTTTTTAGGCAAGCTGCAATGCAATAACTAATAACAATACACAAAATGCGAATTCACACACAAATAATTTTGTTGTATTACAGTTTATGATAATGTTTAGAAATTTTTGTTTTGTTAACCAAGGAGGAATTGTACAATTGCAGGTGATGCTGACTCTACGATTCTATGCGACTGGAACATTCCAAAGTGTCATTGGAGAGCTCTTTGGCGTTGATCAGTCAACGGCAAGTCGAACCATCAGCCATGTCACCTATTCACTTGTGCGACAGATGCCAAAATGGGTTCATCTAGCCAGCCAGGAAGAAGCTGATACAGCAAAGGCCAAATTCTATGCGAAGGCCGGATTCCCATATGTCATTGGCTGTATCGTTGGGATATTGGTGTTCTGAAGCGTCGTTGGCACTGTCTTCCCACGGAGCTACGGGTTGCACCACAAAAGGTGTGTGAGATCGTCTGCGCATGTGTTGTCCTGCACAAACGTTCAACGCAACTGAACCATGTCCTTGACGACATTATCATTGACCACGATGACAGTCATGGTGACAATATCACTACAGTCATAACCCAAACTGTCATTGAGTAGGCACAAGTAGCTGCAGGGAAGGTGGCAAGTAACAGCCTGTAATTTCTGTAATTTCAGGAATCATTACTGCATAATTGTGTTGTTTCTGTAATTTCAGGAATCATTACTGCATAACTGTGTTGTTTCTATCATTTCAGGAATCATTACTGCATAATTGTGTTGTTTCTATCATTTCAGGAATCATTACTGCATAATTGTGTTGTTTCTATCATTTCAGGAATCATTACTGCATAATTGTGTTGCTTCTATCATTTCAGGAATCATTACTGCATAATTGTGTTGTTTCTGTAATTTCAGGAATCATTACTGCATAATTGTGTTGTTTCTGTAATTTCAGGAATCATTACTGCATAATTGTGTTGTTTCTGTAATTTCAGGAATCATTACTGCATAATTGTGTTGTTTCTATAATTTCAGTAATCGTTACAGCATAATTTTCTGTATTGTTATGGAACTTGATAAATAATGACCAACTGCATCACTTCTCAGCAAACAAACCCTGTGCATTTGGATGTTTCGTTCCTCAGCTGATTTAAGCAGAATTTATCGTATGGGTTCTGATTTCGGGAGAGTTTCTTGATTCTACTGTTCCGTCCAGTTATCTGTCTCAGTTCATCTGTCCATCATTGTATGTCCTTTTTTGTGTCTCTGTCTGTGGGTCTGTGCTATTGCTTGTCAGCTGCCTGGGTCTTATTCTTTGTGGGCGTCCATCTTTTGTCTCGTACACGAGTCTTTGTTGCTGTCTCAATTGCCTCTGTTTCTGTGTCTGGAATGACCTTCCTGTAGCCATCCAAGAAGCCGAGAATGTTTTTGTTTTAAATAGACTTTTGAGATCCCATCTGTTATCAACTCATAGTTAAGATTTTCTGTTTACTGTCTAACTCTAGTATCAGCATTGAATTTTGATTTTGTACATCATCCATTTATCATTTTATGTTGGACTCATGTGCACGCCAACATTCGACATTGTAAAGCGCCCTTGAAGTAGCTACCTACTGACGATGCTGTATAAATTGTTGTGATTACAGTTACAAGTTTCTCATTTGTTGCACTGTGTTTCTCTGTTTGGGTGTATTTCATTCATCTCCCTGTCTTTGTTGCTGTGATTGGTATATCTGTACTACTTTCTTTAATCTTTGGAGAAGGGTAATAACATTGATCAGGCTAATAATAACAATGATCAGGGTAATAATAACATTGACCAGGGTGATAATAACATTGACCAGGGTTATACATAATTCCAAATTTTACTGGGAATGTGGAAGACATTTACAAAAGCTGAAAGCAGATAAGCTGTGGAGACCTTGCCAAAACTTCCACATGGTGGGCTTTAGGCATGCACACATTCACGTGTGTATGACAAAGTTTGGCAATCTAACCAGATTAAATTGCATTTAAAATCCATAACCAAATATAAAAGCGCTTTCTGACAAGCAAGAATATTGATATGGGCATGAGCCTGACATGAAATACTACATGAGCATTATTTGTTATAAGCTATAAAAGAGTAAAGCTTTTATTATTAATGTCAACATACAACACACTAATAACTACAAGTAGTAAACTTTTGCATAGGGATGCAGGTAATATTACAGTTTAAACTCCTCCTTGCCCCGTTTTGTCAGTGCACCCTGCAACTTGGATTGTTTCGCATCCTTCTATTGTGCTACTGCCCCCCCACATGCACCGCACTTCATCTGTTAAGTTTGGCTTGCTCTGCCGTTTTTTCTGCTCTCAATTCTAGCTACTTATACACAATAACACTCAACAATTATGTAAACACTTTACATCAGCTCCCGCCAGTTAAAGCCCTCAGTTATTCCCTACGGCCCCACACCCATGACCGTATTGTTGCTCCCGCTGATAATTTTACGCGTAAATGTTTTATTGTTAGAATGTTGTATGCATATTAAGTTTTTCTTGTGTTCTTAAATACATGTAAACCGATGTGCGATTAGCTGTTGGTTAATAAAAAATATACTCACTTACTATCGAAGAAGCCTCTCTAGATATCAACGCGCATGCGCCAGTAGCCAAAAGCGGTGAACCCTGCGTGAGAAATATTCCATCGCTCGCTGGATGCAGCGAGTAACTATTTGGTTCTCTACTACAGCGTCATGCATACCGCTTATCGTCGGCGGCTACTTGGCAAGTAGTTACTTGCCAAGTAGGCGTTATCTGGCTCGTAGCCTACTACGGCTTCATGCATACGGCCCCTGATGACCAAAGAACATCAATCAAGCAGCAGCATTCGAAGTTCTACTGGATGCCTGCCCCTTGACAGGTCTACATCCATCTACTGGATGCCAGCACCTCAGTCGGTCTAAGCCAGTCTACTGGACGCTTCATCTCAGAAGAGTCTCGTTGTCGTCGACTCAGACAGACCTCGTCACCTTCACTTTGGACGAATCTCATTGTCATAACCTTGGACTGATCTCGTTGAACGCCTTCCCCTGCACCTTACCTCACAGTTCGCTGTACTCCATCTCAGACAGACTTTGTCTCATCCCGTCGCCCTTGCCTAGGACTTTCCAGTAGACTTTTACTTAGTTTAGCCATAAAGACTTAGCCACACAGGCTAGGCTGAAACCAACATTAACATAAATACTGACAAAAACTCTAGTTTGTGACAACTGATGTCTATAAGCATCCCTCCTGGTTACATTTGTGTCTGCTGTTTCCAAACTTTACTCTTACGAGAGCACTAGGTGCATGGCAGAATCAAATTTCAAGTCAAAACCAAAACAACTACATGCTAAATTATGCTGTAATGCAAATATCCTAAATAAATAAGCACCATAAAACAGCGAGTCAGGCTACTGACCTTGACACAGATTCAACATACTGAACCACTGGATGTTGCCACCAGTAAATGCCTTCTTTGTTACTCCAAAATAAATCTGGGTTCCTGCAACACCATAAACAAAAAGCAAGATTTCTGTACTTCAACTTCCCAGCATTGCTAAACCTTTAAGTACATCACAAAAGCACTTCTCCAGAGGTAGTATTGTGCAGACACATAGAGACCAACATTTGGAGTTTAAAATTGTTTGCAAAATCCTCTGAAAAAGAGACCTCAAATGCAAGAACAACCCTGAACACCTATTTTAAAGATATTATAAAAGAATTATAAACTCTATAGGATTTTACAGTAGAATTATAGTTGAAAATTATTAACGACTTGCATTTTTTAAACTAAAGAAACTGATTCATTTCTGTTAAAGTGTGATAATTTGCGATTAACCTATGACTAAAAATCTTAATCAAGCAATTACTTGTGATCAACATTTGTAATCAAAGAAAAGCCCTAGAACTTAAAACAGGTGGAACCTGTGCAAAGTTGTTGGTCAAGTTTTATTTACGGTTTCAAGATTAATATCTAGTTTTAGAGAAACAAATTTTACAGTGTCTTTTTCTCTCTAGTACAAGAAGAGTCATTTTAACATTCCCAATTTGGCATCAAAACTGTGTGAAAACCTATCAGTCACCAAGATTTGTAGATAAAATGTACTGAATCTAATGTGAAAGAATTTAGACAATATTTTATAATTGAGATTTAATATTTCAAAACTGCATTGCATCCTACATTCTTGCATGATGTTGTTAGGCTTTATGCAAGTGACAAACATGGCTGTATCTGTTGCAGTTTTCTTAGTTATTTCTAGTATATTTGACTATCATAATACATCACAGACTATCCTACGTTTTCCATGCTGCCTTTCTCTCCAGACTCACGGGCATGTACTTGCACAACAGCATGCGATGGGCATCCTAGCAAATGCTGGTTCATCTTACTGTGATTATCTAAAATATTTTAACACCTATTGTCAACTGACATAAATGTGATTAATTTATCATCATCATCAGTTCCTGATGCCAGCCGTGGTGGTGATGGGTTCGAATAAATGACCTCCATTTTCCTCAGTCATTTGTCAGATCCAATGCTCCTCTTATGGCCTCATTTATGTTGTCTGCCCAGTGCCCTCAGGATCTCACTTTGTTTCCCCTTCAAGTATTGCACTGTGTGGGACTTTATCAACTGGCGTTCTCTCCACATGGCCAAACCATCCAAGTCTTTGCAGAACAACTCTGTCCATCAGAGTTGCTTGGTAGTTAAAAGAACTAATAATAATAATCTAAGAACTTCTATAGCGCCACTGTAATAATGCTCACGGCATCATTCGATGGTCCCTAAGTAAAATCGTTGTCCAAGCCAAATTCCATAGTGAGTCCGGTCATAAACCCAGTAAGGGAAAAAAGACACAGAGACAGCAAATGTCACAATTTTAGGAATGGTGACATATGTTCATATTTTGAAGTTTTAGTGATAGCTCTTGCAAATGCATGTTGGACTCTTTAAAGCTTCTCTTTGAAACTGTCATGCTGTCATTATTTCTAATTTTTTAGAGTTGCAATTTCTGCAATTTTCCATAGCCAACTCATTTCCACTGTGAGGATTCTTTTCCCATCTTGCTTTCCAATTGTCCAGCATTCTGATCCATATAGGAAAATGGGTTGTATCATCATCTCATACATTCCTGTCATGGTGTTCTTTATGATTAATGCGATTAATTACATCAAAGGAATCCTAACAGTCATTATTCTAAGGCAAATTAAATTTGAATAAAATTCGAAACAACCTACCTCAATATCAGAATAGTTCATTACTGAATCGCAGTGGAAAAGTGCACTTTACCAGAGTGTGACCATCATGAGTTAATACTTCAACATTTTTTAATATAAACTTATGGCAGCAAAATCACTCTGTAAGGGCTCACCTGAATTTATAAGTGGCATTATTATTATAACATCCAGAGCACAAGTACTCTGGGTAAGCACAAAAGAACTGTTGTCCTGTAAATTCAGGGGATTCACTGGAGTGCCAAGAGACCACTGAAGGATAGGTTCTGAAATGAAAACAAGCAATGGATTACATTATTGCAAGTACAATCCATCTTTTCAGTGAAATTTAGGTGCTTCCTGTCGTGGAAAAACTATGTTTGAGTGTCAGACCATTATCTGATGACCCCAACCAACTGCAATTGCAATCATCAAAGTCCACCAATGTATTTGTACCAGCAACTAAGACTAAAACGGGTGATCGGGCCTTTCGGGTTGCCGGCCCTCGTGCCTGGAAAGCCTTCCGGCATCTATTCAGAAGTCCAAGTATCAACCTCTTTAAAAACAGCTGAAATTCTATTTACTGCATAACTCTTAGTACTTGGGCTGACTTTTGGGCTGACTTTTGACATTGTAAAGCACCTTAGAAGTAGCCTGCTACTTAACGATGCTATATAAATTGTCGTCATTACATTACATTACAAATATATTGTATGTATGTATTTGATCACTGTTCACTTATTGATAACTCAGAGCTAGTTAAAAGTCACTATAATAAGGGTCTACATACATACATACATGTATGCATATTATTAAAATAGTAGTGTATTATGTGGGCCAGATGAATGTGATTGTACCTTCCCGAAGACACTTCACAACCTGGGTGACCAGACTTGTCCCATCCTACCAATAAAAAACTAGTGGTTTCCATGCCTTTTCACACATACACACACACACACACTCCACGTCTGGGAAATTTTCTAACACTAGCCTTGCAGGACCCTTCTCCTTATCTTATCACATTTCACATACAATTGAAGACTATCTTTTTCCAGATACCTGTGCCTGTGAGGTTAATTCATATATTAGCATGACCTATCTATAATAACAATAATAGTAATAATAATAATAATAATAATTAATAATAATAATAATAATAGCACTGACAGCTGATGTGTTCTATTATTTAAGTGACATTTTTATTCTGTTGAGAGGGTTGAAAACAAAGAAATGTAACTTGCAGTAGTAGTGTTCTGTACCAAGCAAAAAAAGAATCAATTCCTTGCATAAAGCACACCTGAAGTGGATATCAGATAAGTTGGCATTAACCTGTTAGGTGATCCAGTAAGCTGCCTTGAAATTCAACGATTCTGCCAGTGCTGTGCACAACATCAGAATAAACTTTCCACGGCTCTTTTGGAAACCACACTGAAAAAGGCTTTTACGTTTAGACAATTTACCAGTTGCACAGCCAACACAGTGCTTACACTATTCTGCGAAATTGCCTATACAAGAATTTCATCGGCCAACTATGTTCACTTATTGATAATGGGAATGGGAATGTAGCCAACTTCATTTTTCTAGTTTCATTGTATGAGGGCGAGTCCTCCCTTCGCTGAAGAATATTTCCCTCCAAAATGAGCAGTTAGTGTATTCATTTTAAAGTCACAATCACTATAGAGCACTGGCAGAACATAAATGTTGAAATACCAGGGATTGGAAATCGAGACCATTATTACACAATTACTTTAAGTGCATGATGAGCAATAGTACAGTGGTTAGCATGCTGGAGAGGTTGGGGTTCAAATCCCTCATGGCAGAAATTTGTTTAGAGAGCTTGGCTTTGCCTGCACTCTCTGGCAAACTCAGCTACAATAAGTACACTGACCGCATACTGTCAGTGGGAAGATCAATTGGTGAAGGAGAGGACTGGCCACTCGCCCTCATATGCCGAGACTAAGAAAAAAGAAGTTGCGAACACTGCACACCCATGGCTGCCTCTCAGGCTAGCTTAACAGACTGTTCTTCTTCTGCTTCTTCTAAAGTGCTTTAGAAAACCAGGATGAAGTTCTTACAAATACTACTATTCCCAAAAGCCTAATTATTATGACAACATAATTTTTTTAAATCACTTAAAGCTAAACATCCTAATAACTGACCTGTGTGCTCTGAACTCAAATTTTCTCTCTTTATCTTAAATATGCATTCATCCTGACCAGCCTGAAAATAATGTATAAATATATGAATGGACTATATCCTCTGCCATGCAATTAAACAGCTGTCGCAAGTTAGGCAGATTTTACTATACCCTACTATACAGATTACGCTAGTTTAGCAAATGAAATGGCATTAAGACTGCAAGAACCCTACAAGTGCTGTAGCTTAACACTAGTGATATATATATAGACCTGCCTTTGCCTAATCCTTTATGTTCAGAGACTCTAATCATTAAGCTCTACAGTGCTCAGAAAGAACAGAACATCACGGGAACATGTGAACCAGCTGTTTCATATCGTTCCCTACTGTATTCATCAAGACACATTTCACGGACTTGCCATTCAGACCTATCTGCTGACTTTAATACATACCAATCATCAGGGTAACTAAATGTAAACATGTTTATACTTCACTCTGCAGAAATCAGTTAAAACAGTGTTACTTTACATCACAGAACTCAATCCTCCAGTTTAAATATTCAAAATATTGCTCTTACATAACCAGTACACTACAGGGCATAAACTAGAATTCAGTCAGTCTGAATTTGTCTATATTTGCCTAAAGTAAATTATGAATGTTACTTATTAAAAGTGTGAAATGCAGTCCAGTGGTAAATTCAGCCAGATCATGATGGATGAGATTCAGCACCTCTGATTCAAGATCCACCACCTAAACTATGAGAAGACCTCTCACCAAAAACGGGAGTTCCAATTGTCATTTTCCATTTCCCCCTTCACATTGATTTTTTCTTTCCCTTTGAAATTTCTAAGATGCAACATTCTCCTGACCGCAGTTAAAATGTCTCATGTACAAGAACTTGGTCCATGCCTTAATATTAGTTCGTCTAGTCCAATACTGATCTTAAAGAGCACACGTTCATGTACATTATGGGTTTTAGATATCAAACATGGGTTTGAAAGGATGAAGTAGGTCACAGTAGGGTTTGCAGGAAGTACAATTTATGTGAATAAATATTACATTCCAGATTCATTGCTAAATTTCTTAAAATCTTACTGTGTAAGATAAATTGGTTGAATAATCCCAGGATCGGTTGTTAAAAAGAAGATTTATCTGGGATATACTGAAATGTTTCAGCTTCATTGTAAGAGTGCACTGTATAACCTGAAGTAAACATTTCCAGTTAACATTTAATTCATTATAACCTGAAGTAAACATTTCCAGTTAACATTTAATTCAATGACAAGAAAGCATCTTAAAGAAACAGCAGTAACAAATAATGAGGTCTTAAGGTACACTTATTGCATGCAGATTTTTATGGACTGTCTCTCACTCTCTTTGTATCATTCTGACACTTCTAGGCAACAGGTTACATTTTTGGGGCTTCATCTGGAAGGATCTTTGCCTGATATTTATTGTACTGAATTAAACTACTCAGAGTTTACAGAAGAGCTGAAAACAAATAAAGAAATGCACATAATGAAGCATGAATACATATCTATTGTAAATAGACCAGTGAAAAGGTACCCGGTTGTCCCTATAACCAGCAGCAGTGAGGCAGTCACGTAATGAATGCACTCTTAGGTACCCAGTTGCAATGATGTAATTGATTGAACTATTAGACATATGAAACTGTGGCTTGCATACCATCAATTGACTCAAGGACTCAATCCTAGTCACCTTACCGAAGTTCATGCATGTGGCCGACCAATACCACATAAAAGATGTCTGATTTCTTCAGCATGTCTTTGTCACTACTCTTTAATAGACCATTTAGCATCCTCGAAGGTGTGGATGGGAGAAGTCATGACTGGGGAATGAAGATTCTGCTCATCCAGCTCAATAAGGAGTGTAAGGACAAGTTGGAAGATCTATGATAAATATGCATTTTCTTGCCATATTCAACTGATGCCTACAGTCTTTGCTGACTGTTGATGGTGCTCCAGAATTGCACTAAGACACTAAACTTGCTGGTGTGGTTCAACAGATAAGGTACATGAACTTAAAGAATCGACTTATACAAACTTAAAGTATCCACTACATAACAAGAAACAACAGACGTACCAGGTTCTCTTCTGGAAGGAAAAACCTCTCATCAGCAGCAGAGCAGTCAAGATATTTTTCACCTAAAATCAACAACCGGTTCAAGCTGAAGGCCTTCTCTTCAGCTGCCCTCATATGCCTCTTAGTTACCATTTTATCCACTGATTCTGTTTCTTAATCAACAAATTGCATTACCTCATCAAAATCAAATCACAAATTCACACTATTTGTTGTCAAAATCTTTTCCACTTTTGAAATTATGGTAGAAAATAAGTATTGGTAAGAAGGATGACAAATAAAGTTTCATCAGAAGACATTAAAAGAAAAGCCAAGGATTGAAACATCAAAGCATTAAAAAGGCACTGCTACAAATGTTATCCAACTATAGCACAGCATCATGGCCTTACAGAAGCTGTACGCAGAATAAGTAATGTGGATTGTGGACAGTAATTTTAAACTAACATTATCACATTCAATTTTCCCTTATGATACTTTGAGATTAAAGGCTTATACAGATCTAGCTATATGACAAGGAGGTGGGAGAAGCTACATTACCTATTCTTTTTGGATTGCTTTGTAAAAATTTATAATTAACTTTTATACTTTTTGTTAATGAGATTTTTCTGCTTACTGAGATCTTATTTCCAGGCTAATTTTATCAAAGCCCAAAAGAAAACACAAAACTACAAGCCTACACAAGAAAAAGAGGCATTGTGCATCATAGAATGCAGTTGGAAACTATCACAATTGTATTTTAAATTTTCATGCATAACTCATGAATGTTATCTGATAAGTCTGCCTTGCAGAAAAATATTTTGTGATGGCTCTCGCCAGAGATTTTTGAACCATTTGTAGTTTGTGCAGTTCTCTCTTTGTGAAGCCAATGATAAGTGAGTTACAGTAGTCAAGAGTGCTGGAAAAAATGCATTAGCCAGTGGGATTAAGACAGTATTATGCAAGACAGATGTCATCAGCACTAGAATTGTCATACCAACGGTGGCGTGCACAAAGTACGCAATTAAAAGTATTGTAGCGAAAAACATTTCCGAATAATTTGTATAAAGAATAAAAATTGCTCAGTTATGTTCAGAAACGTTGCAACAGACGATCACAACTAAGGAGGTTATATCGTAGATGTCAAGTCATTTAACTTCTTTGATCTCAACCAAGACTATATATTTTAATTATATTCTTCAAGTTCCTTGCCCGTGTTACCACGTTTGCCGTATATGTGTTGCTGGAGTGATAATCTGTAACCTAAAAGTTCCGTTTAACATGCCTCGAAAACGTAAATATTTTATCAATAACAGTATGGAATCAAGAGCTCTGCTCTTGAGATTTCAATAGCGCCCAACGAAAGCCACATCACGGGGACAAACTTATTCACAGGCGCTCAGTCAAAAATAAAATCGATAGGAAAAAGTGTTCGGTTCCAGGTCAAGATCCAAGAATCAGGCAGAGAGATATTCTTCTCTTCCGATTTCCTCTTTAATTCGATGGTGATGTTGTAAAATATGTTGTCCTAGGGCGGATCCTGGGCCAATGTGGCCATGGATCTTATTTGATTTGGAGGGACAATGCCAAAGGCTTTATCCCCAAACGGATTAAGGCAAGTTTTGGTTACTAAACATGTTAAAAGAAGGTTATAATGGCACTGGGAAAATAAAACAGTGGGGAAAGACACCAAAATCATTAAAGATGTTAAGATCATCCAGTATGTGGGAAATTCTCTCAAGGTCGTAAATTCGGTTAAAAAAGATAATTTGTTCTCTGCTTGTTAAATCCCAGCATAGTAAAATCGATGAAGCAAAGTAAGGCGTTGCTTACTTGCTGCCTCTGTGAACCATTAAATCAGTCATAGATGTACAATAGGCTACATCTTGCACAATATATCCACGAGCAGCCAACACAGGTAAGTAGACAAGAATTTATGCAGTAATTGAAGCTAAAAGGCGAAGTAATAGTTTGCTTTTGATATTAATCAGAACAAAACTAAGGTAAAAGTATTCCGCCAAGTTTAGAGGCGTGCGTCCTATAAGCCTCTGGAATTCGCCGCTGGCACAGAGAAGTCACGGTTCGAACCTGAGTTCGTCTGTCTGACCTAACAGATTTGACATGGCTTGTCAACAGGGGCCCGGGAGCCTTGTCGTCAAAGGCGCTGATGCTCACACACGTTTTGACTCTGTAACGCTCAGGCAGGATCATGCTCACACAACTTTTTCGGCAACGGAGATATCTATCTATGCCACTGAACAAACATTAGTACTATAAAAAAATACGATGATATATACTCTGATATTACGCCACAAAATAATTTTATCCACCTTAGGTCTGTACTTGGCTGAGGTTGGCTTACACAACTTTTAAACACTTCCCCGGCCAATGCTTGTTAACAAAGACATGGTCGCTGCTAAACAAAATCATTGTCCAAGCCAAATTCCATGGTGAGTCCGGGTCGAAAAGCCAAGGTGAAGATAAGAAGGCCCAGAGACAACCTACCCAGGAAATGAGTTGAGGAAGAGGTGAGTTTTTAGTCGAGATCTGAAGGCCGAAACAGAGTTTGCCGAGTTAATTACGCGCTCAGATTGCGCTGCTTTAGCATTTCTGACATAACGTTCATAACTGTTGGGTGCGTTGACATTCCACTGTAAATAATATTAGTGATATTTCTCATTTTTTGTTTATTGAGATGTTGGACTTTATGTCTGCCTGCATTAGGCCTACTTCATGAATCCTCCCTTCATGCCAGGGGTAGGCTTCACGTCCCTGGAAACCAATAGGGGCTTCACATCCAGACCCGTTATAGGCCGGACTCCCCCCCAATGTTTACGACGGATCGACGCCTCTGGTATGGATAGCTGTAAATGTTTTACCTTTGAGGGCGGTAGCGGCTGTTGGTAACCCCTATCAATTTTTCTCGGTTTTATCTCAAAGTCGATTTCGTTTTTTTTAAATCGCGATATTGGCACCGGTTTTCGGTTTAGTCTGCGTCCTGCTGTTTAGCAATGTAGGCCTACACTTTGCAACTGTATATTGTGCAGTTCTGCTTGTCTGTTAAATATTAAAATTGCATTTTGTGTTCAAATGCTAGTTCTTATAAATGTCTGTAGTTGTGTACATGACTGCTCATGCGAAATGAAGCAACTTATTGGATATACACTGTATATATATCGTTATATAACTTATTGGCCATAAGTTATATAACTTATTATTAGGCTATTAGCTGTAAGTTATATAACTTATTATTATTATTTCTACCATTTTTTTTTTAATTTTTATTAATACATAACATAAGTTAGATAATTTATTCTCTATATATACACCGCCAGAATTAGGCCTACGACAATTATCTCATCCATCTTACGAACTAACCAACACTTCACCCCTTGCTATCTCTGCACAGCTCTTCCACTCAAAACTGAAAACACTTCCGCAGATTCCTCCTCATCTATCTTGCAGGTCCAATTTCAAACATTGCCCACCGTAGCCGCCTGTCTGCCTGCCTGTTGGATCTTAACCTGGAACCGAACCCTTCCTGCCTATCGATTTTGTTTTGAATGAATGCCTGTGAATAAGCTGGTTCCCACTCTGCGGTCTTGGTGTAAATAACATGGCCAATTATATCCATTTGTCTGTCTTGCCGAAGATAAATGAGAACATGTGTCGATGCAGCTCACGTTATCTTGAAGTCTTACGTACCGTCACGGATCTTACGTACTCTTACGTACTACCACGTAGTCTTACGTACTGTCACGTGGTCTCACGTACCCTTACGTTATAAAAACTGGTGGGCCACGTGCGCAAGCCAAAGCCAAAGCGGGGGTCACTGCTACATCTGACTGACATCAAAGAACTGAGAACGAATCGAACTTGCCAACAGTTCGAAAGCCGAGAACCCGCAACCGAACACTGTCCTGGTACGAGGCACAACATAGCGTCCACTATTCGAGTGCAATGTTTACTGGCATGGCAGTTGAGCATGAAACAGAGATAGCTTGGTTGATTTAAATGTAGTACTTATGAACTATAAGACAGATTTTAAACTGGATTCTTTGCTCAATGCGCAACCAGCGTATCGAATACATAACATTGGTATAAAAAGTCGATATTTAATTACAGCAAGAAAGCAAGCAAGAAAATCAAGGTATCTGCATAAAGCACGTTTCTTTGTAGTACCCAAGCCGTTAATGTTCGATTGCTTTATGAAACATGAACTTTATCGATTCAGTCAACTAGGTATTAATCAGTAGTCCTGTGTAGAACGGAGGTAGTTCTGCTTCGAGGGTAGAGCATGGATTTCTAGATTCGGAAATAGACTCTGTGCTTCGTCGTCACTTAGCGCTGGTACAATAAGACAACGATCGCCAGGCTGAAAATAACATAATAACAGAGAATGAGCTGCTTCCTACGTTGGCCATCACAGATCAGTGCAAACTAGAAAAAGACAAACCCAATTTCGGTTGGTCTTGCTTAGCTTGCATTTGAATTAGCCAGCTGTCTGCAAACGACATATTGATCGCGGGAGAAAATGTCTGAACACATTCAAAACAGGCCAGTTAAATAATCTGAAGAAACATAACAGTTTAGCACATGACAGACAAAAATCGTTTAGTATCAGACTCTGTCTTCTTTATCACGGATAGAGCCTTCATAAGCTGAACCCCATGCACGGCTGTTAGGAATGTGACAACCGTCTACTGTCACAAGATTGGCTGATAAATTTAACTTCTTTAGAGTGTTGCTATTTAAAGGTAGCTTTTCATTGGCCATTAGATGCACTAAATAAATTATCGGTTTCTGTTGACTGCCGAGTGAGGTGGAGAGCGTCCAATGCACACAGAACTCGATTATGTAAATATATTTACACAAGACGTCGACCTCAGGCGGCGATAAAACCAGCACACAACCTCTCAAGAAGAAAATAGAACGTCCACCAATAGACGGTGACCAAAACCGCAAAACGGCTAAGGAGCACCAAACAAGTCATCCATGCAGGGAGAGTCAAACACAATTAGCCGAGAGACTGAAAGAAAACCGGTCCCGGCGGACCAAAACCAAAATCCCGTCTGAGCCAAACTTATACACAACACCTTCTATCAGGTTGGCTTTCCCGCCAAAATCTACAGAAGACGTACAGCGTACTACGACACAACCCACTCGATCCTGTCCTATACGCCGTATGTAACAATAAACACATCACGCCTAATCTGCAGGTACGCAGCGATGTTGACCGATGGGTTGGAAATACTCTTTCAGCACGGATTTGAACCAATCAGGAGTTGGCGACCTGGTCACGAGGGGATGTTGACAGCGTGAAAATATCGTCTGTTGCGCGTTTCTGTATGCTGGTTAGGATTTGATTTCTTAAACAGACCTGGATTTGAATCCCTATTGTCCATGATTGGGTGTAAATCTAAGACATGTTGCAGAGATAGGAGTTGATACCATTACTGCTTTCAGGAAGGGCAATAGAGTTCTGAAGCTAATCCAGTTTAGGCAAGAAACGATCATTCAGTCAGCATAGAGTGGTTCTGTTTCCACAAAAACTTGCTGGTATGGAAACATAACCAAAATGAGCTGACTGAAATGATGGTTCAATAATTCAGCAGGTCCCAAGAGCAATTTGAGCTTCTGTCAGATTGCCAGAGAGACAGACAGAGACACAACAGAGAAAGACAGTGACAGAGAGAGCAATTTGAACTTCTGACCTGCGCCTTATCACCTTAGAGGCAAATGGAAATCAGAAGGAAGGAACAGAGGGACTGGATCGGAACCCGATTCATCGGTTAGAGGCTGCTACATGCCTGCTAACCACGGACTTAACCCAATTCTGGCGCCTTACACTCGGAAGCCATCAATGAACGAGGGGCTCATCCTTGTGGCCTATTGAAACCACATCCTTACGGCGAAGTGAACCCACAAGTGGATAAGACTCAATATTATACGGGAAAATGAGAGCTCGTTCTCGATTATTCCCATCAATCAGAGTTTGAATCCTGGGATTGGAATGTCAGTAGAACCATGACTTCCGGGAAAGACCCTAAAGGGGCGAGCCCCGAGGGCGGAGAACTGGAGGACCCCCCTCAAAGGCGTTCTTCTGAACTACTGCCGATTTGCCGTCGTGTGTATGTATGTAGATAGACGCTTATTGTAGAGCCTTTTAAACGCTTCACAAAAGCTTGTCTGTGCTAGCCTAAATGATGTTAAAATCATTAAGAACAATAAGTTATCAAAAATCGAACAGTGCTCAGATGACTAGAAGTCACCACTGGCGGGATCCCGTAGACATGCATAGCCCAACCGGCGGATTCGAATCCAAAGTTTACAGCAGACACCATATTCAGAGTTCCACAGAGCGTTGAAGAAAAGGAGCGACGACAAGTGACGAGGTTCGCCACACACGAACCCTGACGCCAAATATTCCATCGTATATGGTTGACGACGCTGCCCTAAGCCACCAGCTCAGTGAAGAACATTCTTCAGCAACCCGCCAATTGGTCGTAGAATAGAATGGTTGAGCAATCACACCGATCGATCAACCGCATAATGTTATTACATCATAATACTGCTCGTGGACATCAGTCAATCATGAAGTTCAACTTACCTTCCAGTCTACAGGTGTCGCTACTTTCACTCGGGCTGTTAATTGAAGTGAGTCAACCACTCGTAATATTTCGCTGTCAAAAAAAGACCGAGTTAAATGACATTAGTTTAAAACATAACACCACAATCTAGCAGTGATAAAATAGAATGCGCTTAGATAGCTGAAGGTCTGCTTTATTCAACTCGCGTTCTTGACGAGTTCACAACCATTTTCAGCAAAGCAGAAAGATTTGAGTAATTAATCTACAACACGCCGATGTAATCGACCCCTCACCCCATATCGATTGACCGCTTCCTCATTTCCTTTCGGCATATTGTATTGGATTTAAAGCGACTAGTTGATATCTGCATTTGCAATTAAACTTGCTTTAAACATTTACTTTAAACAATGCGATAAACAACACATTTAAGGAAACTATCTTGTCGTGGCTAGACCTATACCATGCTGCTTGCAAGATTGCATCTCATAATCCTAAGTGTGACGGACAGGCCACAAGGCTATAAATGTAGCTGTTAGGAGCAGTTATATGATTTCATTCAGTTAATATAAGAATCACATAATAGCTTGATATCTTAGTTGTTTCATTCACTAGCTCATTTCTTATATTATAACGATTTATGTTTTAATTAAATTTAAAATGAATATCTCCGTATTTCATTTCAACATCCCTTCCCCGCGGTCCAATAACTGCCAACGCAGTGGATAAAAGGGACACCGCTAGTCATTTTAGGCCAGTAATAGCCTAAGTTTAGGGTGCCCTTAGTGCAATTTGACGCTGACATTAAGGTTTCCCTGTGTGCGACAGATCGCGGGAAGCAGTCTTTCGAAAGAGGAAGATCGTGATAAATAAATAGCAAGTCTGTGTACAACGAGGAGTAATACTACGGAAGCTTACCCACCTGTCTCGTTAAAAAAAACAAGCACATCTGATCGCTGGTAAAAGACAGACCGGTCAGTGCGCTAGTCACAATCGAAACGTTAGCTGTCCGATTCAGGAACCAGCTCACACGGATCCTATTTCAGGGTTCAAGCCATCCGTGTTGCGCCATCGAGAGACGGGATGATGCTTGATGGCGAGTAGGTAAAAGCTGTGCGAAACTTGGAGAAGGGCACATCCGCATTTCTCCTGGTCGAAATTCCGACAGTGGGAAGATATAACGGGAAGGCACAGTGGGTCAGTGTTCCAACGTGAAGACTAAGACAGTGCAAACCAGGCCTGATCGTATCAAAGAGACATTAAATCAGACCAAAAGAAAAACCAGTAATTCCGAGTCCGGATCTGTTTACCCAAGTAGAATAGAAGTCTAAAAGGTTAATACTGACTCCATACACACCTGTCACAACAGACAGCTCGGAGAACTAACTGACTGAAGTGCGTTGACCGGCCTCCTCATGCTAGGTTGAGACGAAGGTTTGTGTGCAACTAGCAAAGGCTATATAATGAGAAGATCTTCACTTCCAACGAAGTTAATTGTGAGAGGAACTGTAAGAGTTCCATAGATACCCTACCGGTATCTTTCGAAACAACATTTATTAACTGTTTTGGTCCGGCCAAAATAGAGTCCCGGTGCAAGAACTTACTCCGTATGTTGTAGTACATAAAACATATAAGCCTATGTGTGAGGCTGGGAGTCCTACACATGGATATCGAGCGAGAACGTGTGAAAGGTGGGTGATGCATTGCCTGACATCCAAGTGCCTAGGGTGGAAAGACAGAAAGATGTCGTAAAACTCTCCTGTCCCCGAAACTAAGAGAACGACTGGTGTGTCATATTAACGGCGGTAGTTCCACAGTTACTAGATGTAGAATGGTGGTGAAGAGAAAGCCCGCAGTAAAGAAGGTGCACAAAAAGGGAACAACTGCCGGTAAATTAACGAACCACCCACCACGGAAGAGGCTGGGTCTCATCCCGAGACAGAGCTCTACGGTGTCGATTTCCTTAAGGAAGCGGTCAATCCTGACCCTTCCTTGGAGAGAACGGACACTCTGGCCAGAGATGAAACAGAACAGCCATTTTAGGTCAAGTAGAAGAGGCATTGATGTGGGTGGCTCTGAGCGGATAACTGGGCTAGACTCTCCCTGTCCCACGAAGTTATGCACAGAAAGAGACCGCAACAACAGTACACATTTCTTAACCACAGAGCCAAGTCAAGAGATTGGCCCAGACGGCCAAGTTGATTGGGCCCATAGCCCACAACTCATCCATCGCTACTTCTAATACTGTATATAACGATAGTACAGTACAACATGATCCAAATCTTTCAGCGATAATTTTTGCAACTGCTTTTCCTTGTTTTCCCATTTGTTTTAATATCAAGGCACTACATGAATGCTGTCTATGTTAAAATACAGGCCTACTTGAAGTTCCTTCCGGTAGTCGCTGGGTATAAAATTGACAGCTTGAGACGTCTGTCAGGCCCAATCACAAAGACCTGTTCGAATAAAAGAATAAGCAGACATTTGACAGCATTAGTATTGAAGCATTACTTATCTTGGACATAGGCATACATTAGGCCTGCATGTGCAAGGTTCTCGATTGAGATGAGGTATTTTACTAGAAAAACATGTCAGGCCTTATATTAGCTTGCAACTGTTTACCTGGCTCCTGAGGAACTGTTCCTGTGAGCTTATTATTGCTATTGTGAAACCGTTATTAGTGCAAAAATATTATGAGACGAACAACATCGATAACTACCAGTATGGTGGTGATGGTGATGGTTATTATTAGTATTATTGTTATGAGCATTATTATTATTATTAATATTATTCTTATTGACATTGATGGTGATGCTGATGATGCTAATGATATCACTGCCGATACAAAGATAATTATGTGATGGTAAAGATGAAGGTGGCAGAAAGGTTTATTGTTATTGAGGGACTTCTGTAGAATCAGGCGTGAACCTACAGCTCGACACGTGATAGGCATGCCTTGTTGATCTTTCTCCTCTGGATCTACCATTCCTAGCTTCATGGCAAGTGTCCGATCGGAGTCCTCCAGAATGGGAAAAGGCAATTCTCCATCCGTATTGATATATGCGAGAATATCCTGTCAATTAACAAGTGACCATCACCTACAGTGACTCTATATAGGACACGTGTGACAGGGGCTATCGTAACGTATGTATTGTTGCATGCAAAGGATGAATATAGTCCAAATTCTTAAGACTTCTATAACGCCTTCAGTGTAGCATACAAGGCCTCAATCAATTCAACAGAAACCACAGTGTGAAATCCTGAAAATTTAAAAGACCAGAGGCACCCGAAGGCATGCCATGACGAATAAGCAAGTTTTACAGGCAAGTTTTTTGTCTAAGCCTTAAAGAACATTCCATTCAGGGACACAGCAGAACATTACAGCAAACATAACAACATCAGCTGCCAAAACAAACTAAGCTGATGTTACTTGGTGCTACTAAACACATACAAGGCAATTTTAAAGCCTCTCTTGGGGTCTGCTTTCAACTGACCTGACTCCATTGGTTGTGTTCATCAACAGTGTTACATGACAGGGCGATGACCTTGACCCCGCGCTTCACAAACTCATCGTTCAGCTGCATGACACGCCCCAATTCTGTCGTACAGACAGGGGTGAAATCCGCAGGATGGGAAAACAGAATAGCCCAACTGTAGAACATATTAAAACGTCCAAACACTTCATCTTAAAACACATAGCTTCGATGAGTAATGCAATTGTCATATGCAATTCTGCAATACCTTAAATTAACCTAATTTTGCCAAACATGTATCTTGTTTAATAGCCTTGCTGGTATATATTTTTGGCAGCCATTTAAAGTTGCCATATTTGCTGCACATTAGAAGCTTGGTTTATCAGTATAGATTGTAGCTGGACAGTTCATTTCTGTTCCAAAAGTAAGGCAGGTGACCACTAGTAGACTAGAAAATATTAGAAAATCTTTAACTTGTAATTCTTGATGCTTTGCAGCTGTCATTGTAATCATGCCACACTAGAACTCATTTTAAAACTTTAAACCTACAGGAACAAATGAACTTTTAAGTAGTAAGTTACAGTACATAGCCAAGTCTATATAGCAAATTTAGGTGTACATCTACAATACTTTGAGAATATATAATGTAAATTTAAGTTAATTAAAAGGGGTAAGCACATATGCTAGAATTAATAATCACTAGCTAAAAGAAGTGTGTATAAATTTGCATAAATAGCCTACTTACGAGCCATCTAGCCACTGGTGGAAGTTGATCTGACCTTGGGTTGACCTTGCCGTGAAGTTAGGCATTTCATCACCCAGGTTCAATCCTCCCTGTCTGCGGTCTGATGTCTAGAGGACAAATTGAAATTTAAAAAGCAAAGCTACACAACCATAAACCTTATATATATATATATATATATATATATATATATATATATATATATATATATATATATATATGAACCTTATATAGTTAGCAGCACTGATGAATTTTAGAAAACACAATTTAATGCAAAATGTTGCATCACATGATCACAGTCAATTTGCTATTCAGTAACATGTAGGTCATCTTGCTGCAGAGGCAGATGTAACATGTCCAGCAATAGGGTTTGAAAAGTATTGACTGAGTCGCCGTTAACCCTCATTCCTAAACCGTGATGTTTGTACATAGGCCCAATTATTGTAATGTAAACCTGTATATTTGGCCTACATAAACTTCTGAGTCCCATATACTGTGATCATTTGGCAAAACACCAAGAATGGACGACACAATAATCCCCAGCAATAGTGTACCTTCCCACGCAGACAGAAGAAGCTCAGAAAGACAATAAACCCACCTTTGGTGCATATTCTGTGCTAAAGAGGATCTATTACTAGCGGGGCACGCGCTACACATAAGCATGTGACGACAGATTGAAAAAAAACGAAAGCTTCTTGGTTCAACCACAGGTTATTTATTTATTATAAATGGTTCAACATCAGTGCTCGCTAGTGGCTGACGGAAGAAGTAGCTATTATAATTGTTCAGGATATCCCTTTTAATGCTGGGCGTCTTTACGTATCGTTCCTTAGTCTTCGGATCTACATGAAATGTTTAACGATAGGTCGATATTGTAGATACGTAGTGACTCTAGTTCTGTTTACAGGTCTACGGTATAAACCCGGTCTCTATTCACATGACTATGCTATAAAGGTCGAGAACTTTACTAAATGTTTTCAACGCATAAGATTCATCCGCCACTAACAACTGCCTTCCGCCCGCAGTTCTTACAAAAGCACTTTAACATGTTTCATATATAAAATACGAATCAACGGACAATGTATACCTTAGAAGAGAAACACCCCATTTCACGATCCAACGAATTCTGAACGACGCAATAACGGCTCAGTGCCGCATGATACCCTTTGTCTGAAGTAGGTCTATATAGGGTGCGATCATGAGCCTACTGGGCAATTCCCTATACAGTCACGCGCTATTATTACTCCGACATAAATAGTTCCAGAAACTTGAGTGTGGCTTATATAGGCTATGCGAAGCAGTCCAGTAGCGGATTTAGCTGTAGACGTGGAGGGCGGTTCGCACCCCGCGCTCCTCTTGCTTATATGCTTGTCACCTTGCTTACCACCTTTTCAAGAAATCACACCCTGATCAGTGTTCACATTTCTCTCAGCTTAAACACAACCCTCCCTAGCCTCCTCTCCCCTCCTCTCTCTGGTCTCCCGGCAACCGGACTTGGTTCTTGATATGGCCTCTTTGGACAACCCTACGGACTTGACGCAGCGCTTACGAATAAGCTGGTGCCCTGCGCTTAGCTTTTAAGTAGCGCCTTAGAAATTTCGAGTTTACGATTACGATATGTCGGCGCCCCTCAGTTCTAGACCCGTGCAGGTGGACTGTCAGAATGTGGCGCCGCCCTTCTGGAAATGCTTTCACACCCCCACACAAGCAATCCTGAAGCCGCCACTGAAGCAGTCCCCTTCAGAGGTAGAAAGAGACTCAGGCCAATTAAAGAAATTGTGCTCCAATTTCTAAGCCTCCAACACGTCATGGAAGCTGCAACGAAGCACATGCAATTTTGTATTCGCTATTATATACCGGTCAAACACTTAAATGGTAATGTAACATAACAGTAGGTCTTTTCGTCACTGCGTAACATAGAGGTCTGTAAAATGCAGCATAAACTGAATTACACGTATAGTATGACAAAACTCAAATACTCCGATTATTCCCAAATAATACTCATGGCATTTTTAAAGCAAGAACTGAAGAACATATAAACGAAACTAATGTATTTTGTTACAGACACATGAATCTTCGAAATCACGGACCGTGAAAGCCAGGAAGGCACTGCTGAAATGAACAAAAACGTTACTCAAGGTTATTCATTTAGCAGAGCCTTCTTGGTTTTTTTCTTTGCAAATGCATTAATCAATGAAGGAAAATCTAGTAGGCCTATAGGTTCTAGATCACAGGTAATGTTAAGTATCGCGAGCCCGTTTAAACGTTCTTGGCCCACTGTTGAACGATGGTAGGCCTTAGTTCTTTTTACCCGCTTTAACACGCCGAAGCTGCGTTCAACTGATTCAACTGATGGTATTCAAGTCAAGAGAATACGCAGTGCAACTGTGAAACTTGAAAACACCCCGACGAGTCCAAGCTCCGACATTTCCTATAGTAATTCCCTTGGCTTGCACGTCAATTAAATTTAGTGGAATAGGCATATACTCGCTTGAGGAAGATAATTAATATAGCCCCTAATCTAATCTAATCTTTAAAAAACTTCTGTAGCGCCACTGTAATAATGCTCGAGGCATCAGTCGATGATCGCTGCTGCTAAACAAAATCATTGTCCAAGCCAAAGTCCATGGTGAGTCCGGGTCGAAAAGCCAGAGAGGAATCCAGAAGTCACAGAGACAGCCTACGGAGGAAATGAGTTCAGGAAACGATAAGTTTTCAGTCGAGATCTGAAGGCAGAAACAGACTTTGCCCAGTGAACATTTGCCGGTAGAGAGTTCCAGAGTCTAGGGCCAGAAACAGAGAAGGCACGCCTGCCAAGAGCTGCTCTTGTCCACGGAATAGTCAGATTTAAACAGCTAGAAGACCTGGTCGAGTGGAAGTAAGTCTTGGGAGTCAGTACAGAGTGAAGATAGTGAGGTTGGTTGAAATGTAGAGTCTTGTATACAATTAGTCCAGTCTTGAACATTTTGCGCTTTTCTCTGAGCAACCAGTGCAACGATTTTAGGATTAATGATATGTGATCATATTTCGGAGTTTTAGTGATAGCTCTCGCCAATGTATTTTGAACTCTTTGAAGCTTCATCAAATTAGCCTTAGAAATGCCAGTAAGAAGCTAATTGCAGCAAAGATCTTAGAGTCGTAGACTCTAAGATCTTTGGTTGCAGTAGTCGAGACGGCTGGAGACAAAGGCATTAACCAAACAAACCAAGGCAGAGAAGTATATTTCTTTCTTAATTTAAAGAAGACGAAAAACAGTAAGCTTATGTAAAAATGAGTCCCCTTACCGCGTGAGACCCAGGCCAAATGGCCCTGCTCCCCCTCAGATAGGGCGTGAGTACATACATACATGCACGTGCGTACTTACTTACGTACCTAAATACAGACTTGCTTACTTACTTATTTACATTAATTCGTCGCTAGAAACGATGCTCTTCGAAACCGTTGCGGTGTGAGTAAGTAGTATAACCTCTTTGGGTGTGACCGACCAGTTTCCGAAGACGCCCTTGTGGCAGACGACGACAATGGCGTCTTCAGGTACGTGCGAGTTAACGCCTTGCGATTGATTTGAACATTTAAATCATCAAATAACTGTTGTCAGTAACCTGTGAATCTGAGTGTGAAACTGTAAAATTTTTTGTCGGAGTCGATATGCTGGAAATTTTATGGCTTATTTTACACTGTTTGACGTTTTACGAATGCAGACATATCTTCATTCTGGACGTTCTCAGTCTATTTCTCAGTCTTTCCTGGATGCAACGGCTAGGCGTATGCAGTGCTGCGATCGATTAAGTGATTGGTCTTCAATAAATTATTTGGGGGCAGAGCTTTAAGGCACGCTGCGCTGGTACCGTTGGTATTTTGGCTTGCCAGCGCTTGTCACCAGAGCAGAGCCGTATGCATGCCTAGCGTAGCAGCAGAGAATCAAATTTATATAGTACTACCCGTGATATGCCCAGTACGGCTGTTACTTGAACCTTTGCTGCTATGTTTGTTATAGATTAGTTTGTGTACTTAGCAGTTCAGAGATTATAGTAACAGTGGGATACTCAGTCTGTCAATTGTCGTGAAGGTACGCATATATGCGGGTAGAATAAAACCGAGTTGGCTAAATAATTAAAACCCTCCATCTGTTTTGATTATTTCTTCTAAAGGAATTTAATAAAAGGACTCCTTGTTGGGTTAAACCCGGCATGAGTTTGCCTTAGCAATACAAGCACCATTCTAGGCAGCTTTGACCACAGACTGGATGCCAGTAGAAACTCTAAAGTAAAAATTCAAGACACAAACCATACCAGGATGTCGCAAGGAAGAACCAAAGAACCTAGACTGTAGTTGAATTTCACAAATACAGCCTATAGCGTAGACCTATAATTGATGTCTGGCTCTGAAAAGAAAGCAAGCCACCACTGCAAAGACAAGGTGATACAGGAGGGCATAAGACACAGAGGGAGACACAGATAGGAGAGGTAGAAGCTGGTACAAATATTTAATGCAAGTAATAATGTTCATTGGAGGTATTTAAGCAGTTCTTAGACTGTTAATTCTAGTGAATTTTTCTTGATTTATTGACTGGTGTGGATTAGTTGCTGGGTGTGGTTGAAGGATGAGGGGTCTGTATTCTTGAGGGCCCTATATATCTTTAAGTATAGTTTGGTCTGGTCAAGTACTTTGAAATCAATTTATAAGTGCACCTCTACTGTCTCTCAACAATCTTCATATGTATGTGCATATCTGGCTATTTGTTTAGTGCCTTTTAAAGTCTCATTAGAGCTCTAAACATGGCTATTTAACAGATCTTGCTGGTTTAGCTTGGCTTTTTTGTAATTCTTTGTTCTCTATGTTTCCGATACATTTACATCAGACACTCAGAAAAGGGAAAGTTCTGGGCAATCGCTGCCAGTTGGCTGCCTTGCTGTTGCATTGGATTTACTTTCTGGTATTGACCTGACTACAGTTTGGTTTTGGGCAAGCCATCAGTTGATGCCTTGTGCATCATACACATATAAGAGAATCATGATTATTAATATTATTGTTGTTGTTATTGTTATTATTATTATTATTGTTATTATTATTATTATTATTTTATTATTACTACTACTATTACTACTATCACTGTTACTATAATTATAGCTATTACTGTTACTATTACTATTATTATTATTACTGTTGCTGTTGTTTATTATTATTGTTACTGTTGTTATTGTTGTTGTTGTAGATGCTGCTGCTTTTGTTGTTAATATTATTATTATCATCATCATCATCATCATTATTTTAAAGTCCATATCTTGTTGCTTCCATCCAAAAAACACTTGTGCCATGTAATGATGTGTGCGCGTTTTGTTCTACATGGTTTGCCCCTTGCATAAAATTCTGTGGGTGCCCATGAGTAGTAGGAGCTTTCTTCTTTTAATAGTTAAGTCACCTTTAATCAATTAATGTACTCTGTCTATTGTGCAATACATCTACATATATACTGTATATGTGTAAAGTGGCTTACAACATGCATCTGTTTTAAAATATACATGTACTGCATCTAGCCTAAGTGTGAACTATTTCTGGTGTAGCCTAATCTGTGAAGCGTCTGATTAATTTCTAAGATTTGTTTGCAGTCACCAAGCACACCTGGTATACTTGCTTGTTGATTAAAACCACCTATAGCTAGCTCAGCGCCATTTAAGGCATCTATAGTAAAAGCAAGTGCTTTATGATGGATGGCTTAGCCATCCAGTCAGAGGATAAGTCTGGACTTGTTGGCCTGTTAATCTGTTGTTGCCGTACTGGGTCTCTCTTGTTCGTTTGTTGTCAGTGACAGTGCTGTCTAGTTCAAGTACCTGGTATAGCCAAGAACTAATGCGTTTGTGTTGATCCAAATATCAGTGAATTAGTGGATCAGAGATTTGCTATTGCATGGCTTCTAAATGACAGTATTCCCTTAACAGATTCACACATGCCAATGATGTCAGCAGGATGTCAAAAGTGGAGAAGCGAAAATCGTCATCTGATCTAGGATCCCAGCCTATGGATTATCGTTCGTTATCTGGCAGCAGGAAATCTCTAAAAACGGATTCTCCAGTTCTGCCAAATGTAATGGATCGGTCTAGCATGCTTCTGGTGGAAGCCAATGAAATCAGTCAATACCTACATCTGGACTATGTATGTATTTTTATCTCAAAGGTTCCTGGCATTAGGACCTGTATGCTTCATATAAACTTACCCAAGTTACAAAAAACTGCTGTGTTAATAACTGTGTCTTTAGGTATGTTTTCTTAAAAGATTTCTATGAAATTATATCCTCAAAAAGTTCATTTTGCAGTTACCAGAAAGTGTGGCACTATCTGTAGTTCATTGTTGATGATTTATGGATAAGCTGATGGTTAATTATATATTGGTTGTTGCATTTCTCATCTGCGCTTGAGCCCAAAATCTTCCAACCTCAAAAGTCAGTGTCTGTAAGACTGCAGTGTTGATTATTTACATTCTTTAATTTACCATTCAATATAAGATAATTGTCTCTGTTTTAGTTGGAATAGGTTCATAAGCCAATGCACAAAACAGCAACTGTTAATACTTATATACATGGCATTGTAAATTATCATTTAGAAATTTCTTCAGATTGCATAGCATCTGGTATCCACTCAGAAGCATTCCAAACCCAGGACCAGTGAAAGAGAAGAGTTTACAAGTGTTGGTAATAGGTATTTGAACCCATTCTAAGTCAATGGCTCAACCATCACAATAAACACAGTTTGCTTTGTTGAGGTCAGTGTTAAATGTACAACTGTTTAACAAGTTTTCCTTGTGTCAGGGAGCAAAGGGTTTTCTGGATAGGCATACCTGAGAAAGGGCAACAAAGCTTCTCCAAGTAGTCTGGTGCATTCCCCTGATGACACCACCATACCCTCATCAAAATCTTGAAATACATAGACTTGGAGATAATATTGGTATACTAAGTATAGTATTATTAATAATTTATTTAATTCAGTTTCAAGAAATTTGTCTTAGTTAAGTACTAGTGAATTTATAAGATGGCATCATGGGTAGTACTCGACTACTCACAAGTACTCGATTATAAAAAAATTGAGTAGTCTTTAAATAGGCAAGTACTCCAGAACTAACAGCTGTGAGCTTTATTCAGTAATTATTTCAGTCAGCTATATGCAAATCCAGCTCAGAGCCTCAAAGGAATGCATTCATTGCCATCTGTTATCAATTTTGCATGAGATCTGAAATTTAAACCCAGGTTACAGATGTAAAAACGATATATTGCCTGCTTTGTTACCATTCCAATTCTCTCACATCTTAAACTTTATAAACAGTATGCCTCACTGTCTTTGGTCCTCTTACCCATCTTACATGTCTGATTATGTTCTTTCCCAGCAACCTGTTTCTGACAGCCTTGTTAAGTTATTATGTCAAAGCTAGTGAACTTCAAATACTTTTGTGGGTGTGGTCTATGTCCACACCTAGTGGCCTAATTTACTTCCATGAGGTGGAAGTTGGACAGACTTTCTGATAAACAAAAAAGTTATGATAAACAAAAAACACACGAGCATAGTGCGGACGACAATACTGGACAATAGAACAGTGGAATTGCAACACCCACTGTTAACAAGGGCATGAGGTCCATGAAACTCCAGAGATTAAATCAGAGGAGAGGAATGTAATGAGAAAATGAAGTGTGCATGTATTTGACCACTTCTAGGATATTTTATTTAGTTTTGGAATCCCTACTACAAAAAAGACATGGAATGCCTGGAAAAAGTACGGAAGTACTAAACTTGTCAGATGTCTAGCTAGGATGCCATAAGAAGAAATTGCCATAAAATTGTTGGAAGTGCGCTGGGTCTGAAGTGCAAAAATTATGAAGACAGCGATAAACAACGGTGATAAGTATAGTTGATGAAAGAGCAAATGCAATGATATATTGGTTCAAGCTGGGGATAGGCCTAGGAGGCTTAGTTTGAGTGTGGGCAATACCTCAGAGTTGTGTTTGGGAAGGATATGATATATAGGCAGCTACTGAAATTCCGATTCTTTCTGAAGTTTTACACTGTTAACAAATTGTCTGTGATAAGTCATGACTATGGTGGCCACTAAGGGAACTCAGTATTAGTCATGTCTTACCTCTAGTCATACGTATAAACTTATATTATTCACTCATTTATCCCTGTTTATCTTACTGTAATGTTGCATGGGCATCTAATTATCCATCCCAGCTAAAGAGACTTGTTCTGCTTCAAAAACAAGTTGTCTGCATAATCTTAGGAAGATCTCCTTATTCTTCTTCGGAAAAAATTTTTCATGACCTTGATATTTTGAAAATTGATCAGATAAACAAATTACAGATTGGTGAATTTATGTATAGGTTTGCACATAACTTACATCCCTCTGCCTTCTCTGGTTATTCTTCATCCAACTTTGAGTACCACACTTATAATACCAGATCAAACACTCATCTATTTTCTATTAAATGCACTGGTCCTTCTTTCTGGAACACTTTATCTCATGACATTCGTATTCTGCCCAATATAAAATTATTTAAACATTATATATGTGCATATTTGAATAAACCCAATAAGTGAATTTATGTGAATTAATTCGTTTTGTTAGTTAAGTTTTTTGGTTCTTGTTACAAAGGTTCTGTTTGCTCAAGTCCAGTTGGGCTATAGGCCTGTTAAGTTGATTATTGTCATTTCAAATAGTTACATGGATTGTAACATAGGCGTCCCTAATAAGCGGAACATGGTTCCTTCTGGGTCTGCATGTTGTATCACACATGAATTTTTTATGTAATATGTTTTATGCTGTTGCCTTTTTGTGAAGCAATAAAATAAAATGAATGAATGAATGTATGCTGCATTAATTACAACGTGTAATAAATAAGTGGCCTACTATTTATATAATTATATATGTGTGTACATTTATATGAATATATACATATATATAGATATGCACAAATAGTGACTTCATTTACCCATTAAACTCGAGTACTTGACAAAGTAATTGATAGAGTACTTGATTCCAAATTACTCCATAGCAGAAGCTAATTAATGGGAGACACTGACTATTTTGGCTGTAACTGTGTTTCTGCTGGGCCTTAGACTTGACCTAAGTTTTGTTGACACTGCATACCTCTAGTATAAATTTTGAGCCAGATTAGTTGATTATGTCTTTGGTCACTGACTTGTTTCACTCTTTCAGTCTTTAGTTGTATGAATATCATTTCATTAATAAAACCTGCAGTGCATTTTATTCTGTGCTAATGTGGTTTGCAGATGTTTACAAAAGGCAACTCTGGTGTTTCAAATGATGAAATCAAGGTTCTAGACGTGAAACAAAACATCAGCTGCACTTGGTCAATTGCCAAGTTCAAAGAGAAGCTTATTAAAATCCGAAAACTTATGTATGCGGTGTGTATTTTCAACTTTGGTTATTGAAATGATAAGACAGACATAAGATCAGTACCCTAGTAATAAATACTAGCAACTTCCATTGTTCTGTCTTTCATTTGAAGACAGGCAACCAGTATATTGGCTTTTTGAATATCAACTACCCCATAAAGTTTAGAGATAATACATGGATTATATAGCCATTTCTACTAAAAGTCTCAATTAAAACAGATATTTTAAAATATCTTTTTGTCATCAGATACCTTAGAATTACTGACTGGAATGGCACTTTTGCTAGCTGGATATTTTGACTATCACCCTTTCATACAAGCAGTGTCAAGCATAACGAGTTTTAGTTTGACTTTTTTGACTCTCTGAACTACCTAAATCTCTAAATCCACCCTCGTATGCCTGTAACACTAAACAAGTTTAATATGGTGCAGTAAATGCTGGGCAACTAAATCAGTTGTCATGGTATATTACTAAGACCTGAAGGGGCAAATATATAAATAATAATTGTTAATATAACCTAACTGAACCCTAATGCCTGTCTTTGTTTCTCATCCTTGACGGATTGCAGTCCAGGAACTCTGAACTTGTTGTCATCTGCCAACACTTGATGGGAATCCATTGGTTGGGCTATGCCTGCAGGAGCCTACACTGGTGACTTTTGTAATTACCTGAGCACTGCTTGCTAACCTGATGAACTTTCTGTTGTTAATGCATTTAACATCGTTTATGCAAGCATAACGAGTGCCTCTGATTAGTTTCTCTTGGGGTGGTGTTACATGCATTTCCAATCACAATTTTAATTAATGTTTTCTGGTCCTTGAAATGAGATTAAACCTATTTGCTTACCTTCAAAGCAAACAAAACAAGTATTCAGGATGTTAAGTAGGTACAGTTCACCTGTAATTTTAGCAGAAAAGTTTTGTCATACAGCACGGCCAGGTGTCATGACATTTCTGTATTGTATTTGGGGTTTGACTCCAGTGGGACAACTCCAGTGAATTGTACTTTGGTGCTGATCTGTGATGAAAGATTTTCACGTTTGTGATTTCTGTTGTCATGTTAAGAATCTAGCTAAACAATTTTAATAACCCCTGAGAACTACATATTGTCACTTGTTAAACATGGCTGGCGTCTTTTAAAGATCAAATGACCCTATAAATTTTTATTGCTGATTAGTGAGCATTTGTGTGTAGAGTGCTATCTTTTTTTACAGAACATGTATGTTTACTGATTACTTTTACTTTAATTTTTCCAATTAGGAAGACTCTGAGAATTCTAAAAAGTTCATTGCAATGACTGTACTCTTTGACCCGGATGACTCACTGGTCCACGAGTCAAATGAGCAAGGTCTTGTACAGGAACTGGCACCAAATAGCATCAACAAATCACATCATACCAGCAACATAATAAGTTCATCAGTGAAGGGCAGGTATGAAATATACTTTACTCAGAGCAGAGAATAAGTTGTGTGCATGAAAAAATGTCGGTGATCTATATGATTTTCTTGTTGTCACCATTTTATCTAGTTATTTCTCTTTTACAGAGAATGACATTCTCAATATCAGGAATTTCAGTTTAAGTTTTATAAACCTAAAGGTAGTTTACTACTGCTGGTTGTTATTCTTCTTGGTCATCATTAATTAACTCTACCAATACTTATAACAATTCCTTAATAGTTTTATGTAGTGGTAGCTTGGTTGACCTCAGGAGTAGTCTGGATGTTTGTACCTTATCTCAGCAGGGTCACTAAACTGGATCAAATTCCTTAATGCACTTTTACTTAAGGCCATGTATATTTTCTTGCATAGTTGTGCTATGTAAAAATTAAGAAAATACGGTGAGTAAATGGAGTAGAATTTTAACAGTAATGTAGGATAGTAGAGCATATTATATGAAATACCTGAGAGCTTCACAGAAGCATTTTCTTTCATGTTTTAACTGTTGTCATAGCTTACATTATTCTTTTTTCATAGTCTCAAGTTAGATGTCAGGATTGTAACGTCTAAATTAAAAATGACTCAAAATTTGAATGTTAGGGGCTAACTCATTGCCTCTTGCACACCAGCAGCACAGTCATTTAATCTTGATTTTTCGGTTTGATGTTAGTTTCAAATTTTCTTATGCCTGTTACGTGTATTGTATTTGTGTATTTTAGCATGACTAACAGAAACAACAATCATGATTTATTTGTTCTCTCTGAGAGCTCATCCATGTCAGATGCAGCTGATGCAACTGAAAGTGAGATTACAAACAACAACAATCCTGCATGTTTTCCGCCGACACCTCGGTCTTCCTCTCCTTTTCATTCTCTTCCGCATTCAGCCAACAAAAGCAAAGATCAACATCACTTTCCTGACATGCATTTGCCCATACGATCACTTTCATATCATGAATTAAAGGCTGATGGCTTACCAGAAAAATATTTGACAGGTATTTGTGTATTGTGTAGCCAAAGTTCTGCAGCTCTTGAATGTAGAACCTGGCATTTGTGACATAATTTGTTCGTATTTGTTATAATGATTTGTCGATTGAAAGTTCTGTGGAATTTTGCTGGCAAAAACTTTTATAAACATGATTCTGTCAGAATGAGTCAAACTTGCTGTGAAATGAATACTAAATTCTTCTACTAGTATTTAAAAATTCTTTGTGTAGGTTACATATTTCAACAAAATCCAACTATTAATTGGCAGGCTGCTATGAGTCCTGCTTTCATTGTACTTCCTTCAGCTGGAAGTTGAACTTCTGTTTTGAAGCAGTGTGTTCCATTAGTACCAGTTATTGTTGAGGAATGGGTTTTACACAAGATTAAAGCATCATTATGAACTCTTTTCGTTAAAGGCACAGTTCCATAATATGGAATATTACAGCAATAATACTATTATGAGCGCAGCAATACAATAACTTGATAACTTTTCTGTACAGTTGTCTTGGAGAAACTTGGATGCAATTTTTAAACTTGTAGTACTAATTTGCCAGCATGCCTTGTGAAACATCAGTAGTAAAGTTTATTGACTACAATAGGTCTTTTGTTAAACTATGTTGCTGTTATTAATAAAGCAGAACACCAGAGTAGTTGGTTGTACTGGCTTTCTGCTTCACCTAATTTAGTTTTCTTTGATATTTGTAATCTAATTGCTTTGCTTTACCTTTTAGGTTCTTCAGATGAAGAAATAAAGAAAAGAACCCCAAGATCTGCTGCGTCCTCTGGCTTCATTCGTGCTGGCACAAGAATAACAGTAACGCCAAGAATTAAGGATCCTGTACACATCGATCGAAATCTTTCCTCAAAGTCTTCTAGTCTTCGCCCTTATACAGGTCAACGGCGACCTGCTTCACTTCAGCCCTGTGATGTAGAGGTGCAGACTGAGGGACCATTGATGATGCTACATGAAATGTCCACATTCAGGCTGTGCAAAGATTTAACAGCAATGGCATTAACAAGATTTTCCTGTGAGTAATTACTGGATAATTATTATTCTGTTGATGTATGCACTTAAATCTGAAGCATTTTTAGTGCTTTTAGCAATTCATTTTGAAAATTTATAAATAACAGACTAGATTCATCTGAGTCTAGGTCCAGAGGTTTTGTCCAATCTCCCAGTTGAGTGCATCACATCATTGTATGGAGAGAGCTGTATGGTTTTTCAATGTCTGATCGCTTTTTCTAAAGTTCAGCTTCTGATTTGTCACGTAAAATTGTTGCATGAATGTGTATTGTGTTAAGAAAGGTTGTAATCATGTTATACATTGCCTCATTGATTGGTTAGCCAATAGCACAAATCAAGTCACAAGTGAAACAAGCACTTTTAAATGGTCTTTTAACTATGGTTTATTGTTCAGTTTTAAAAATCTTCATTTAGATGGCCTGGAAAGTGGACTTCAGTGACACCTAAATATGTTCCTCTCTAATCCCTAGACTTTGAATGATTTTGCACTCAGCTAAACACTGATGTTTTAGAACATTCATTTCTCAGGATCTTCTTTGTTTTTGTTCCAAAAATTCTTCTACACCATCCTACAAACAATCACATTATTTTTAAAACATTTGAAGCAAGTGCCGCCTTGGCTTGGCTTTTCTCTACATTTATCTGACACTGAAAAACTGACCTAATTTGACACTCATGTATGCAAAGGTGAACAGCTTAGAACCATGGTCTGAAGGATGAAGGGTCTATTGGGTGAGGCAAAAGTTTACACAACCACAGCAGTCCAATCAATGATAGGACACCTTTATCAGACTCGCAACTTTTGTTGACACTAAGAAGTCACTCTGCTAGGTGCTGTGGGCTTTATTTGGTTGAAGTCAACGAATATGTTGTTTTCCTGGATAAAGCTTGTACTTAATGCTGAGATATTGAAAGATTTTAAATTTACAGTTAAAAGCAAGTTATTGTATTATATCATCTCAACACTTATCTTATTTACATTATTTCAAGGAGGTCTAGATAACTAGAATCTGGAGAGGTAACTGCCAGCTGGCCTTCTCATTTGGGGTCCTCCTGCTGCTGTGACAGACAAGTCGTGTGAACTAAGTCTTAGACAGATGTTCCAATGCCATGATAATTTAATTTTTACATTAGCAAGCATGATGAAAATCAATATAAGTATTCATTCATTTATCTGACTAGTGCATTTCAAACTGCCAGTGCTCTTAAAATGACAGCATATGGATAAGAATAATGAATTTAAATATGCCAAAACCCTATTTGCATGAATGTGAACAATCAGTAGAGTAGAAAAGAGGAATAGAGTTAAAACATAAATTATGCCATATAAATTACTTATCTCAAGTTAGAAGTACTAGGAACAGACTTACTTAACCTTTGTCACTTGATAGCTTGGCGATTTTTCCCCTTTGCTTCAGGTTCATGATAAGAATTGGCTTTAATGGTAGGACCCTGGACAAACTTTTTGCCATGCAATTGAAGAATCTGGCAATTATTTGTTCCTTTAGGTTATGGCCAATTGAACATTAGTGTCGGATCTCAACAGCAAATGAAAAAACCATTCATTGTATGTTGCTTGGTCCTTCACTTTCAGCCTCAGCTGAAACTTTAAGCTGAAGAATTTTAAAACTTTGCCATTAAATCTGCATTGCAACGTAACTTCTCAAAGTAAGTTCTCTAACTAGACAACTGAATCCCAAGTGATCAAACAAATGACTTGCACAGTCAGCAAGTAACTCGCAAGTTTGCCAACGTGTCAAAAAAGTTTCTCTTGTCAACCCTATCACCGATTTCAGCCAAATGAGACATATCATCTGCTGTAAACAGGGTTTCAAGAGTCGCAAGGTGCCTTCTTTCCTGTTCTAATCTGCTTTCCAATGTTGCTTTAGTTGTTGGACTTGGTTCACAAGGAGTTGTGTGTATGCAGAGCATTTGGAAACACTGGTGGAACAGCACAACAACTTTCTTCAAATATCTTCGGCACAATACCCTTTCTCTGATTTTTTTCTTTCTTGTAGAATTCTACATTCTTGTGCATAATAATCAGTGTAATCTAATCTAATCTAATGACTTCTAAAGCACCGTTATCACAGTGCCCATGGCATCAGTCGATGGTTGCTTCAAGTCAAAATTATAGTCAAAAATCATAAGCTATTGGCTTCTGCCAGGCCGAATTCCAACAGGTCAGAGATACCAGAAGCCCGGCTGTGGTGAGTAAGCAATTTGGAAGAGATGTGTCTTTAGTTTAGACCGGCATGACATCAGAGAATTGGCAGAACGAACTGAACAGTGAATTCCAAAGGTTTGGACCAGCTATCAAGAAGGCCCAAAAGCCCAACACTGATCAAGTGTCCACTGATCGAGTTCAATGTCTACTAGTATTAGGGGTGAGCATGGAATGTAGATAGGTCGGCCAATTTAAATGTAGTACCTTGTGAACTATAAAACAGATTTTGAAATGAATTTTTTGCTCAATGAGCAGCCAGTGCAGTGAATATAATATTGGCTCAGTATGCTGATATCTAGGGGTCTTTGTTATGGCTCTGGCAAGACAGTTCTGAATAATTTGAGCACATTTCTGAGATATTAACTTTTAAGACTGTTTGAGTCTTTTCTCGTGCACAGTTACAAAACACCACACTCTGACTTTAGTACCAATTTCTTGGCATTTCAGATTGCAGTATGGCAGTGTCAATAGTGGATAGAATTCTGTGTGCTTGTGAAAGTATTCGACAAGGAGTTCAACGTCTGCAGGCCACATTGAGCAGTTTAAAATCTTCTGATGTTAATGACAGATCCAACCTATCACGTAAGCTATCAGTTGTATGTGTATATGTAACTGAACAAGAGTGCCTTCTAAGTACTGTATGAAGGTGCCATTCACTAGCTTAACTGATTTTTGAATTCATTAAATAGAAGTTAAGCAAATGATGCTCAGAATGTAGCAGAAATCTCCAGTGGCAGTCTTTTGCACACACTTAGAGCCCAACCAGTGGAGTCCCATCTAGTCTTAACAGTTGACAGTCCGTGTTGCATTGAGGATGAGGAATGACAAAAGCTCAATGAAGTCCCCATCTCATGGTTTACACTCACTGAATGGCACTTTCTGGGCAGATGGTGGAAAATTTAATGTCTGGATATCCTTTTGTTTGCTAGGTCTGTCTGTGCAGGACAGGCATTTGTCAGAAGTCAGCTGAGTTGTCATAGAATCTCTCTGCAGTTGACAGTCAATGTCACTTAATTTATGCATTTTAATAGTGGAAGCTTAGTATGTATTAATGGGTTCTGCACTACTTTTCACTACTGTATTATATAAGAAATAAGGCGATTCAAATAGCTAAGCTATAAGATAGCTATGCTTTAAGCAAAGTTAAATTTGTTGATCATTTAAAAATTTATAATTAATCATATTTTTTAATTTGATATTCTTAATTGTGAGATATAATTATATCTTAGCAGTTTTGTTTATCTGAATTTGTTTCTATAAATTATAGTTACTTTACCCAAGAAACTTTCATGGTTTTTTTGTCGTGGATATGATTATAGAATATGTGATGGAGAGCAGTGAAGTGGAAAAAATATCTGTACAAGTAACTATTTCACTGGAAGTCTTGATAGCGTACATGCACACGTGGTGTATGCTTATGTATGCTCCAAATGACTCTGTAGTTGTAGAACAGCAGCAGAGTCTGTTGCACACTGTTAAAGAACTCACCAAAGACATTGGCACTCTTTGGCAGGTAAGTAATGCAATTGTTTACATGCATATGCTCATCAGCTGAGTGAGGAATCATAGGTGAAACATAAGCAGCTTTTTAATAAAACCACTGCTGAAACTAATTCTTCATGTTAAAACCATTTAAATCTGTCTTGTTTTGCACTGTTTAAATTGTTGTCCAATGCCATTCTTAAGAAATTTAGTTTTATATGATAAAGGAAATCTATTTGCATGGTGTAGCATGATGAAGCATTTGTGAGAATTTGTATACTAATCAACTGATACCAACTGCATATTTATTTTGTCTCCATTTGAAGTGGATCTGCAATCCTTAGAATGTTTGAACATTTATCTGGGTTCAACATGCACACTCATCTATTGCAATCCTGCATAATTCCATTATTCACAATGGCAGAGTCCTGGCACTTTCAGCTTGACCAGCACGACACCCATGTGATGAATTTCTCAACTGTGTTTACTGCTTACATCAAGCTGTTAAACTTTGTTATTTAGAACAAATTATATTATTATGAGAGTTATTGGTATTATTATTTTCATTATTATTACATTATAATTTACAAGCATGCTATATTGTATTCTTCAGCCACTGTATTGCTGATTTTACTGTTTGACAAAGCCAGTTTCAATGATGACATTTCAGTAGTGCGGCATGTCAGTGTGAACATGTTTGGCTGTAATAGTAATAAGAAATTACTGAATTATGTTTGTCTTTACGTTTCAGAGCTGTGAGAAAGAAGTTACTGAAATTGTGAATGATTCAGTTTCAAAGATCTTAAACCTGCTTCAACAACTTTGTGTTGAGTGTGGAAAGATTGCTGCCACTCTGGATATTTGCCCACAGACTTTGTCTGACCAGAAGAAAGTCAGTCTTGAACAAATCATTTCACAAAAAGCTGCTCGACTGGATGATCTGCTTATTGCACAGGTGCTTACTTATTACCGTACATCTGATGTAGTAAGCTGATAATGTGTAGGTATGTATTTGGCTATTTATATAGCGCCTTGTAAGAACCTCAGATACGTTAAAACATGACTTCAACAGTTCCAAAAAGGTTTGATTTAATATGACTTGAAAATGTTCCTTGAGCTGTGTCTTTCGGAGAAGTATGTATTTTCAGAGGAAGATTGTTCCAGAAGGCTGGTCCAATACACGAGAAAGCACAATGTGCCCACATCATCGTCTGGAAGTGCAGGACCAACAGGTCTCCATGAACCACTGAACACAATGTAATGTAATATTTTTAACTTTCGTGCTTGTACTTATTCTGTGACCACTTTCACAAGCATAATGACTTTTATCCATATCCCTCAAGGTAAGTTGCTGTTTTCTCAATCATCCTTCTACCCATACTTTTGGAGATTTTTTCTTGTTAGACTGACGTTGTTTATCATAAGTGTTGCATTTTGCATTTCTTTAGTGCTTGAAAAAGTGTTCAAGAGAACCAGCTTATTTTCATGGTTGTTTTTTCACACAGAGATATCATCCTAGACTGATCTCCTTTGGTCACCTCTTACTAATATTTAAGCTTCCAGATCACAATATCACTAGAACAGACCAGTACCCAGTAACATTACTGACAAATGATCCGACTGATTATAATACTTGAAAACATTTTCTTAAGAAGAAATGCTATCCAAAATCCAGTGAAAGAATTTCCTATTTCTTCCTGTATAATTCCTGCATATAGTTTGTCAGTGTGGTGGCATTAAACATAATTTACTATAATCAGTGGTTGGCACGCAAATCTAATTTACATCTACAATGTGGCAGTACATATTTTGTGATGCTGACCTTGTGATGAGGTTGTCTTCAATTGCCAGGCACATACTAACAACTCCATAAATTTGACTCTGCTGTATCAATTTGTAATCATGTTGGTGCCATATACAAATCAGTTCAATTTCACATATGGGATATTCATTGAATCAGATCAGGTTTGCCTCATACTGTCTCAATCCTAGCATGCTTGACTAATGTGATTCAATTCCCATTGGCATCACAGAAATCTGCACAAACTACAAATGGTTTAAAACTCTTTGACCAGAGTCATAACAAAGCACATGAGTATCAGCTTATTACACCAATTTTGCATTTGTTACACTGGTTACCCATCAAGCAAAGAATCCAGTTAAAAATCTGCCTTCTCGTTCACAAAGTATTACATTTATATCAGCTGATCTATCTCTGTTCCGTGCTCCATCATCATACCAACAAATGTTGTACTCAATCAAACGACACTATGACTATTCTTGTGCCTCAATCTAGGACAGTGTTGGGTTCTAGAGCATTCTCGGTTGCTGGTTCATGGCTTTGGAATTTGCTACCAAGTTCTATTCGTTCTGTGAGTTCTGTGATGTCATTCAGGTCTAAGCTTAAGACACATCTATTTCAACTTGCTTACCCACCATGGCCTAAGTGACAATCGATTGATGCCTTGGGCATTATGATAATGGCGCTACAGAAGTCCTTAGATTATATTAGATTGGATTAGATGTGACCTTGCAAATTGTGAAAATTGTCATAGCAGAATATCTTGAAATGTGCCTTACAAATGTAAGATGTATACGGCATCATTCAAATTATAAAGCCCTTTTATAGCTGATGCTATTGTTGCTATTTTTGTGTGGTTAGTCTCTGCTGTCACTTTTATTTTCAGCCAAGTTCAGAAGTAAAATGTTCATTTCTGGCCGGATGTGATATAGTTGTGGACAGATCCCTGCAGCAATGCCTGCAGTCAACAGATGACATTCACAGCCAGATCAAGTCACTTTCTGAGTTGTGTCAAAATGACAGCCTTCAAGTAAGTCACGGAATGGTTTAGATCATTGATTTATTAGAGCTACTGAGTGAATCACATTTGATATCTGTAACCATATGTATTTACACTTGAAATTAAAATCTTTCTATGTTATTTTCTGCCTGATAATTTAAAATGTTGAATGCACTATGTAGAGCAGTTCATGGCCTTTCCTGTGATCAAAAGCTTTCACAATAACGCTTGCATCATGGAGCTCAAAACATACATGAATTGCACTTTGTCTTTGAAGGCTAGTATATGCTATTTATTAAAATTTCAACTGTGAAGGATACCCATTCACATTTTGAAACATAGTCGTTAAATTGTTGACATTTGCAGTCCCATGTACTGATGATAAATTAATAAATTCAGGTTTAATGAAAACTAAGTGTGTCCAGGTAGGTCAATACATCTTTAATGACTTGCAGTGAAAAATCAATATTAGCAAGAAATCTCTCCTGTTGCCGTAGTGGGTCATATGTGTGTATCATTTATGCCCATGCACTTTTCATATATCTAAAGTAAGCAACTGTCTGCAGTATGCTTATTTAAAAGTGAATGGTATCCTTCAGATTTATACCACCTGCAGACAGCTGGCAACATAAATGACACTTATATGATGTCTTGCAATTAAAAACATCTGCTACTTGTTGTTCACCAGCTTATTCATGGGTGCTTTTTCACACAGATAGATGTCATCCTAGACTCACATCTCATCTTGTCACCTCTTACTGATATTTAAGCTTCCAGATCACAATATCACTAGAATAGACCAGTACCTAGTAACAGTACTGACAATTGACAGAACTAGTTCAGCTGTTTTCCTTCTAATTTTTGGTGTCAGATTCTCTTCCACTGCCCTTTACTTTAGAACTTTAGACAAGTTGAACACATCATCGGCTCAAGAGCTTCACAGCCACTTTCCTGGTCAAAAGGTGACAACCATCAGACTTATTTGCCAGGCTTTTGCACCTTCATCCTAACCTTCCATTTCTGTTAATGGTTCTAAGCAATTCATTGTTCATCTTTATCTTATTCTTTATTTCTTTGAAGCAGAAAATGGAAGTCCTTACTGAAATAAGCCACTGATTACTACTTCTTGTGACCTGTGATAGACCAGAATCTTTCTCCAAGCATATGAAGACTGTGTGTTGAACACGTTATTATCATTTGCATTAAGTCCGCACTATGTTTTGCTTGCTCTCTTCCAAAGCTGCTACAACTGTTCTCTATGCAGTCATATGTACTAGGGTCTGGTATGATAATGCCATTTATGTGGGCTCCCTTTTCTCACGTTAACCAGCTGTTTAAACACTGGAGCTCAGCTAATCAGAGGGATTCCAAAATTTGGTCATACACTTAACTACATGCGAGATGAAACTGCAAAAAATGGTTCACTCATGTGAAGACGCATTGAGTTTAAGATCCTTATGCTGATGCGTAACTGCCAGGCCAGTTGTGCCCTATCTTAGGGAGCTATATATTTCAGTGTCACCTGTATGTGACTGCAGACCTTTTGCACTTCGCAGCTGAAGGTGATTTGGTTGTTACCATATCCTGTACATCCACAATGTGACATGTTAGCTTTGCTGTGTTGGTTCCTCATTCTGAAAAGGCTATCATGCAACCTGTAACATGAGCTTCTGGTCCTTTGTTTGTCTCAATTTCACCAGAGGTTGAAGATCATTCCATTTGATCTTGGTTTTGTTTTGGAAGCATCTCTGATAAGTTGTCTTGAAGAAATGTTTTATAACAATGTATTTATGATTACAATTACCCCTTAATGACAGAAGATTATTGGGTCCTATGCTATGTTACAGGGGGGAATTGGAGTAGCTTGTTGTATTATCTGTTGCTGTTTTGTTCATTTGTATTGTTTCTAATTGCTTGTTTCTAATGCAGAGCAGAGGCAAACTGTTTCAACTTGTGTGTAGTGTAATTACAGCCAGCAGAACCATCTTTGTACAATTGCAACAGGTTCAGGTCAGTAGAGTGAAACCTACATTACTGCTGCATCATGTCATTTGAATTATTATTACTGTCACAACTACAGCTTTACTGCTATTGTATGAATATATGTACCGGTATGTATGCATGCATGTATGTATGTATGTAACTGACATTTATAACGCTCCTTTGTACCTCTCCAAAGCCCTTAAATGTGGCAATATGATTTCTGGTTGGAAGAGAAAGATCACATATTACAGTTAAGTGATAATCTGTGTTCTGAAAATTGGATTAAGTGGAAGAAAGGTGTCGACATTAAACGAGGAGGGTGTTTAGTTAATTTGATACAAGAGATGTGAGATTTTTATGATTTAAATCAGAGTAGTAACGTGTTAGTATATCCCAACCAAACTAAAGCGCACAATACTTGAAGGAAATAGAATGGAGGCAGGTCAAAGTGAGTAAGCTTCAGCTAGGTTATTCTGCATATTGGACAGAGCAAGCAATAATTTTGTGTGCATTAGTTGTGACATGTATGACACCAGGCAGTTTCGTGGATGAGTCTGCCGACACATGCAAGCAGTGTGTACAAAAATATACTTCTCAGAGAAAAGTTTAGAGGAAGTGAAGACAAGTTTGGAGGCAGTTAGAAAGTCCGGAAGCTGTGGTGAAAAACTTATATGCTTTAAAGAATATCGTCAGCCAGATGAATACTGAGGATCCTGTGAAGGCAGGAACGTGTTAAAATGAACATGAAGATATAGTGCATGAACAGCAGAGAAGACCATCAGAGCAGCAGAACACAGCCAAGGGTGCATCCAATCAAAGAAAGGAGAAGGTAGTGTTGGTAAGAGATTCCATAGTCGGCATACTGGGAAGAATTTGCAAATGCAATGGGCAGGATTCAACACCATCTGCAAGCCAGGAGCATGAATTGAGCATGTGCATCTGGAAATTAAGAAAGGTGAACTGGACAATACAGTAGTTGTTCCACTTGGAACAAAAAACCTCCGGATGACATTATGGACACTATCACAGATTATAAGAAACTGGGGAGGATTGGCTATTAAACATTCCTGGTTACCGGTAATTTGTAGTGTTTCTAGCACCGATTACACATCTTCTGAACCGTTTAAAAATGATACTATTATTAGGAATAAGAATTATTATTATTATTTAATAGGACTAGTAATATTATTGATTCATCTTAATTTTATTATACTTAAGTCTGTGTTGCACTAATTTATAGTCATCTTAAAAGTGCAAAGTGGTAGACATTTAGCGCTAATTTTATAAAATTGCGAGTACAGAAGGAATGTGAACGTGATGCATCACTAAATGATAAACAGAAATCGTTTACCAAGAAAGCGTTATAAGTTGTGTAATTTTGCTTCCTTTGATTAGATTGAGCTGTACTCAAAGATAACTGAAGATGCTGGTGCTGATAAACCGACAGACTACTATCATTATTACTTTGAACGCTGCATTTCAATGGTTAGCGAATCGCAAAAACTTGTGGACGGTCTGGAGCTCTTAAAACTTGCAGTTCAGCCTTTGCAGACTGGTAAGCCCAGTTGTTGAATAAATTACCCAGTACAGGATTAGGACTGAACTAAGCCTCAAGAATCAATACTAGGACTTGGGAAACCTTGATTTGGAGACAAATCTGCAACTGACATTCCTTAAGCTGTGATGAATATGTTTGATTTTGGAAGTAGTGAAAGTTTGATTTTGAAAGCTTGAATTTCATGATTTAGACCTAGGATATAGTTGCTTCACTAATACTATATAAGGGTTTTCTTACTATGTTGTTTTTCTTCTAAGATATGAAGAGCCTTTTACAATGAGAATTTTAAAATTACTTATTTAATACTAATTTCACAAAGTGAATTAAAATAATATGAAACAATGACAAGCTTTTTACTGTATTTTTAAGCTTACCAGACTTCAGCCTCACCTTGCCTTGCATTATGAGTGTATTGCTTTACTTTAGCATCCTCAACCTTTCATTGACTTTATGAGTATGTTTTTGTGGTCATCACTAAGATGTGGTGGTGTATGGGACATGGTGGTGTAGTGATATGGTTGGTGCCTTGTAACCAGAGGGTCGCAAGTTTGAATCTGCCTCAAGCCACTGCATAGCACCTTGGAAAAGTTGCTTACCCACAATTGTCTATGAGGAAGGCAATGGGAAATCACCTCACTCATCTCATCCTCGAGTGACATGAAGCCAATAGACCTGCCTTCAGGCAGAGAACTCATCACCATCATCATCGTCATCACTTTTTGAGTTGTCTGAGCATTATTTGTGACCTGCAGGGAGTAAAGGTACCAAAGATGGGGTTTCTGGACTGAATGTGCTCAGAGGTTTGTTGATGCTATTGGGACAAGTTTACCAATTTTATCTCATTAACCTTATTATTTTACCTCAAAAACATATCAAAAGAAATTCCAAAGATTGCATCTAAATATTTAATTTCTGAGCAAATCAATGTCGAAAATTGAAGATATTTAAAATCCCACAGCTTAGAAAGCTATGCACAGTTACAGCTAAGACCGTACATGTATGACATAGCAAGTTCTTGAGGAGACTGTAAAGTTTTACTGTAACAAGTTACAACTTTTTCATGCAGTGAGCTATTGAATTGTTACACATAATCATTGAAAATATCAGGAACAACAAAGCATACCCTCGCATTCAATAGTCATTACACAAGAGGTCCAAAAGCTATTAATTACCATTCAATTTGATCTCCCAATGGAATAAAAACTGCTAGGTGAACTCTAGACCATTCAGTTGTCCAAATTAGTCATTTCATCACTTTTTCACTTCAGGCACTGCAAAGCCAAACCATGCTGTGTCCCACTTCACTACAGTTAGAACACTACGGTGGCTTTTTCATAAGAGTGGCTTATTAAAATGTACACAGACACTCTACCAGTGCAAAGCCGTGATCTCATAATGCACTACTTCACTGGAAAAGGTATCATATGAGGGTTGGGTTTAGCTAGTCGTTAAACACCTTAATTTTGTTCATGCCTGTCTAATGAAAGCACCAACCACCATAGATTGCTAAACATAACATAAAACAAAGATTAAATACCCGTAATGAACCCTTCCTCCCTATCGATTTTGTTTTGATTGAGTGCCTGTAAATAAGCTGGTTCCCACGACTTGCTTTAGAAATCTCGAGTTTACATTATGATCACGACTGATGGGTTATGGTGTTATCGTGTAGCACGAACCCTAACGCCTGTCGTCTTTCTACACCATCGACATTGTTTAGCTTGCTGACATTATTTCTCTTCTTAATAACATTTACCATCATTAAGGTTAATGTTGGCAGCGCTTTTAATAAGTACCTAAAATCACTATATCAAATGTCTAGATAACTAACAAACTAACTATAACTACTTATACTCATAAATATACAAGCAAGACTTTATAGCAAATTAGTTTTACTGCAAAAATTGTGAAAAATGACTAAATATGCGTTCAAACTAGGTTTTCTCGTAAGTACACACCCCAGTTCTGGTACCTGTTCTTGCAGTGGGTCACATTTTTTTACAGGTATACTTGTTTTGTTTAATGAACTTTTACACCACTTAGGCTAGTCAGCACAGTGCTGTTAAAAGGCGCTAGGTTAACTGTCGAGATACAAGCATACATACAGTAGGGGCCTACATACAAATCAAAAAGATGGATGTTGGAACTGGTGAGTACCGCTATTGTTTTGTGGTAGGCTTTTGTAGCCCCTTGGTTACTGATGAATTTCACTTTGCTAATTGTAATTTTCTGTGATGCTGCATTTCAGCAGAACTTGATGGTGGAATTCTGCGGAAGATATGTCGATGTGCAGAAATGGCTCAGCGTTCAGCTGACCGACTTCTTCAGTCCTCATGCAGTCTCAAAAACTCTGCAGTTGATGACAATAGCAACAGCAATTTTCCAGCAACTCAGCTACTGTTTCCATTACATGAAACTCACCTTGATGAGGCACAGGCAGAATTAGTGCATTCTACCAATGCACTTTGTGGCAGTATTAAAGACAAGCTGGCAGCAGACTTTGCTGATGAGACGCCATCTAGTGCTGAAAAGGTCAGGCGCCTGCTGCCTGTGACTCCCAGTCGCATACAAGTAATGCGATGTCAGTCTGCAAACATTTGTGAGCAGCGGACTATACTTTCCAAACAGTTGTCACTGTGTAACTTCTCTCCCAGAGGCACAGAATTACGAAATGCACACCGGAACAAATAGTTTCAGGTGCCACTAGAGTTAAAAGGCATTTCAAAATTTATTTATAACAACTGCTGCAACTTTAGAAAAGCACTAAATCAGTTAGATGTTAGGTTTGTTTTTTGACGTGAACTATAAATGTATTAGTACTGTGGCGAACGGCGGTCTGTCTCTTCCGTCGACGAGTAGTCTGTAAGTCCGTCAGGTTCGTCTCCCCCTAAGTCTAGCGGGAGGCTTCTTCTACCTCGCAAGTGAAGAACAACGGTGAATTTCTCGAATTTAATAGAGCTCAACTCGAGCAACCAACTTTAATTAATTTCGAAGATCACAATTCGGTAAGAAAGTCAAACAATTCGCCACGAGTCATAACTCGGTCACATGAGAACTCTACAGTTAAGTTCGCGCCCCGACGACAACACAGCAACGGCAGCAACAGCAGCAACCGAACCACAACCAAAGTCAACAACAACAACCCAGAACAACAGCAACGGCTCACTTATTCACCTATTAGCTAAGTCTACGTGTCGGTTAAGCCTACAGCTCAGTTAAGCCTATGGACCAGTTAAGCCTAGACATCAGTTAAGCCTACAGCTCAGTTAAGCCTACGGACCAGTTAAGCCTATACATCAGTTAAGCCTACAGCTCAGTTAAGCCTAGACATCAGTTAAACATACAGCTCAGTTAAGCCTATGGGCCAGCTAGCCTAAACACCAGTTAAGCCCACAGCTCAGTTAAGCCTACGGACCAGTTAAGCCTAGACATCAGTTAAGCCTACAGCCCAGTTAAGCCTAGACATCAGTTAAGCCTAGACATCAGTTAAGCCTACACTCCAGTTAAGCCTACGGCCCAGTTAAGCCTAAACACCAGTTAAGCCTACAGCCCAGTTAAGCCTAAACTGGCGACGGTTCGCCACACTCTCCGCCCACCACGAGTCATAAACCTCCCTTAGGTTTATCAGGAAAAATCAGACAATTACAGGCAAACAAAACAAACCCATGTCCAGTAATCATATGAAAACAGAACAGTTTATCCAAAAAGTCAGGTGATTACAAGCAATTCAAAATAAGATCACGTCTAGCAATCACTCAAAAACAAAACAATATTAAAACCACGTCACAAAATCAGAGCAATATCAAATAATTGAAAACACGTCTAAATGACGTCTGACAATCATACAAAACAGTTACCGGCAGCAGCAGTTAATCCAGCATAACCACGTCGTCGTCAACATAGTCATCACCATCCACATTTGGTGGAGTCAGTGGTCGAACTCTTTCGCAGGGACCGGAACCTCGCGGCCTTTTATATCGTCTGAAGTTTGTCAAGGCGACGTCTACGTGGAGATCCTCACTACTGGAATCTGACTGGCTTTCGGACGGCTCGTCGTGGCCGCCCCGACACTGGCTCAGGCGTCAGTACCACGGGATCCTCCACCCTCTCTTCTACGGGGAAAGGGTCTGCCCCTCCCTCGTCCAGATAAGCCCGCAATTTGTCTACGTGGGCCACGGAGGGTTTGGCCCTTGGTGATTTCTGCAGAAGATAGGTCACCGGACTCAACTGGCGTAAAATCTCAAAGGGACCAATGTACATCCGCTGCCATTTTGGGCTGCGGCCTATATACCTCCTCGGCGTGAAGTACCACACCCGGGAACCCACAGCAAATCTAGCAGGGCGAACGCGCAAATCATACAAGTGTTTCCTACCCTCAGCACTTCTCTGTAGCTGCTCACGTACAAGTCTGTACGCGGCCTCAAGGCTCTCTACCAACTCTTCAGCATAAGTGGAACAAGGGATCGCTCTCTCATCCACGTCAGTAGGTCTGCCGTGCACCTTTCTCAGCCGATCAGGCGCAGGCCACAGGGCTACATCGCATACTTTTCCCAGATCCACCGCGATCCCCGTGGGTGTGACCACGTGGTACTTACTGGACTTCAACGTGAAGTTTACTCCCCGAAACCTTTGGAACATTTGTCTCGGCCTTTCTAGGTGCCGCTCGGGCGTTCTCCCAAAGATCACATCATCATAGTACACCAATAAATCGATGTCCATTAACCTCTGGAAGGTAACCGGTACATGGCATAATCCAAAAGGCATCAACCGCCGGCGGAAAATTCCTCTGCGCGTGAACAAGGCGGTCTTGTTTGCGTCTCGTAGATCCATCTAAACCAGGTTATGTCCATTCCTAATGTCCAGAAGATGGTCAACCACCGCGCTATCTGGAAACGTTTGTCGCCTCAAGGATCGCCTAATGGATCGAGCTTCTCCAGTTTCGATCCTACGCTTAGAGGGAGAAGTCATTCGTAGGCTTCCTTTTGTTATAGAAGAAATATCCCCGTACATCTCCAGTAACTCGTCTAATTGGCAATCCATCTTTCCCGGGACTTCTTCCGAAATATCCTTCATTAGCTCCCCCACAAAGGATGCCTCTTCTGGAATCCCATCACCATGATTACTCTCTCTACTATCCTTTAACTGGACCGGGTGCAATTCTCCCAGCAATTGATCGATGCTGAGCTTAGTAGGGGTCTCATTTAGATTCAACACCCGCACAGGCGCTACATTGAAGTCCTCTGATACAACAACCTTTGCCAAATGCACACCTGGCTGAACCTCTTTCGCCTCGGTCATCCAAGCTGGGGCGGTGAAGGATATGTTCCTATACAAGCTCCTGGCCGGTACATCACTCTGTGCTAAGGGGGATATCACTACGTCTTCGGCAACCATCACCCTGCGGCGCCACTCTGAACCATCTCCTTTTACTAGTTGGATGCGCTTCCTGCCGACAAACAGCGCGCCTGTTCCGAACCCCAAACGGCACCGATGCTGCCTCAACCAGTCCATTCCTAACATAGGTTCCAGGATCTGGTCAGATACCAAAAAGGAGGTGTCCAGTTCAAACCCGCGCCTAATCTTAATGGGGATGCTGACCTCTCCCAACACTCGGATTTCCGTGCCATTAGCAGCCAAAAGGGTGCGCCTACTAGGGTGCAATTCTAACCCCATTACCGTGGAAAAGGGTACCAGACTCACCTCTGAACCAGTGTCGATTAAGCACTTCTGAGAACGTCCGTGGATCACACCTTGAAGTAGATCGTGTTCCCATCCGTTCGGCTCGATGACCTCTGCCACGCAGTGAGGTTCACAGCTGCCGTCTCTTCCTCCGGCTGGTCGTTCAGCGCGGCGGCCTTCGTTGTCGAACTCCGGAATCTCCTCGGCTGACGACAGCGACGGGCAAAGTGTCCTCTCTTCCCGCAATTGTAGCAGACTCCATCCTGTCTCGTTCTCTCCAATGGCGTCCCATCGCGCCCATCGGCCTGTCCCGTCCCTTCCGACGTCTCATGCAGACTTCGTATGGCCGCTAGTTGTCGGTCCATCTTCTTCTCCCATTCGGTCTGCCAACGCCTTTGTGTCTCCCGTTGCGCCGAAAAGAACTGCTCCAGCTGGTTCTGCAGCGGACCCATCCAGTCGGCTTCTTGTGTCCCCCGGACACAGTTGGTTGGTCGTCGACGATCGTCTGCATCCGACATCCGCTGATATGTCTCCAACCGCAAGGCCACCCAGTAAGCTTCGTCGAGGGTTCTGGGTTCCCTTTCGCGTACTTTCAATGCCAGTTCACGATCGCGGATAGCCTCCAGAAACGCGTCTCGTGCCACAACCTCGGTCGTCTCATTCGAAGGCGTCGGGTAGGCGAGCACCACTAACCGCCGGACATCATGTAGCAGGTCACCAAGTGTCTCATTAGGCTGTTGACGTCGATAATAAAGCTGTGCCCGGAAGGTTTCCGCTTGGCCCTCTGTACCGTATCTCTGCCGCAGTCTCTTGGTCAGCTCCTCGTAGGTAACGTCTTGTTGCGCCCCGAAATCCCACAGCAGCTGGGTTGCAGCTTTATCGAGTGCGCAGCGCAGGAAATCAATCATGTCCAACGCAGTCCACTGTTTATATTTCGCACATACTTCAAACTGTGCGAGGAAAGATTCCACCGATCCGGTTCCGTCAAATTTCCCGGGCTTCATCGGCATCTTCCGAGGTCCTGTCGCGGCGCCGTCTTCATCTCTGCGTGGTCGGGTGGACATTGTTCTGGCTGAACCCCTCGCCACTGCCGATGCGGGGCTGTCGAAGTCGATCCCCTCCAGGAATCGGCTTTGCTGACTCTGGCGTCTGTCCGACATCTCCCTCCTTGTCTCCGGCGTCGAGCTTTCCGGTTGACGATCAGATGAATCTGCCAGGTCCAACAGGGTGTATACAACTGTGTTCCCTTCTGACTCCGCAGCGTCCATATTGACTTTCTACCGACGATCTTTGACAGGCGAACAACCCTCGCAACAGAAGTAGACATATACCTATTAGCTAAGTCTGCGTGTCAGTTAAGCCTACGGACCAGTTAAGCCTACGGACCAGTTAAGTCTAGACATCAGTTAAGCCTACAGCTCAGTTAAGCCTACGGACCAGTTAAGCCTAGACATCAGTTAAGCCTACAGCTCAGTTAAGCCTATGGGCCAGCTAGCTTAAACACCAGTTAAGCCCACAGCTCAGTTAAGCCTACGGACCAGTTAAGCCTAGACATCAGTTAAGCCTACAGCCCAGTTAAGCCTAAACATCAGTTAAGCCTACAGCCAGTTAAGCCTAAACATCAGTTAAGCCTAGACATCAGTTAAGCCTACAGCCAGTTAAGCCCACACTCCAGTTAAGCCTACGGCCCAGTTAAGCCTAAACACCAGTTAAGCCTACAGCCCAGTTAAGCCTAAACTGGCGACGGTTCGCCACAGTACTGTTAAAGTTAAATTTGTAATGTTGTAAAGATAACATGCGATAGGCATCAAGAACTTTTATTGCTTTGAACTGTCTATACCTCATGATCTCTGTGTTTTAAGTCATGTTATACTGACTAGATTTTCTTGTGTGGTTATTTTTTACGATAAGATAGGAAGAAATTTTCTAAAGCATGTGAATAGTTCCCAACTTCATTTCGACCGGAATTACCAGGCTCCACGTCAATTTTGAGGACACCTGAAGATTACACTGGACACCAAATTTTTACAAAAGTCATGTTACTGAAATGAAATTAGTCAGTTCTTATCAATTTGTATGTGCTGAACACGAATATGACAGTGAAAATGCCGAATTGGCTCTAGTTTTTTTGTAATCTGAAATGAAGTAATTTTATATCGCACAATGCATGCCAATAGTGATACACTTACAGTTAATATTTGTAAAAACCAGGTCATAGACTAGTTCTTAGATTTTTTTGCCTGTCTCTTGTACAGCTGTTCGGGAGCATCTCTGCGGAGTGTCCAGCAGTAGTCAGCCAACATTGTAGTGGACCATTTTCCCTGGTACCTTTGCTCCATTGTTGCGATATCTTGATGAAAACGTTCGCCATGTTCGTCACTAACCATACCACAGTTGTCAGGGAAGAAATCCAGATGGGAATGAAGGAAATGCATCTTCAGAGACATATTGCAGCGAAATTTCTGGTACTGCTTGAGCATGTCTTCTACTAGTTCCTTGTAGTTTTCTGCCCTAACATTCCCCAGAAAGTCTGTAGACACTAGACGAAAAGCATTCCATGCTTGTTTCGCATCACCCTCCAGCAAGTTGTTGAAGCGGTCATCTTTGAAGAGTTCTCTAATCTGAGGACCCACAAAAACTCCCTCTTTAATCTTTGCTTCGCTGAGTCGAGGGAATTTTTCATGCAGGTATCGGAAAGCTGGCGAAGTGCGGTCCATGGCTTTCACGAAGTTCTTCACCAAACCTAGTTTGATGTGAAGGGGTGGTAGTAGGATTTTGTGAGCCTCGACCAGAGCTGGGTGCTGGATATTCTTCTGTCCAACTGCCATGTTTTGTCTGGGAGTCCATTCCTTCCGCACGTAGTGCAACTCTCTTGCTCGGCTATCCCACTCACACAAGAAACACATATATTTTGTATATCCTTGCTGCAGTCCCATTAAAATGGCAACTACCTTCAAATCACCACACAGGTGCCATTTGTACCTGTTATAGTCAATGGAATGCAGTAGCTGTTTTAGGTTATCGTATGTCTCTTTCATGTGGACAGCATGCGCTAATGGAATAGATGGAAGACGGTTTCCATTGTGCAAAAGCACAGCCTTAAGACTCAGTGTTGAAGAGTCTATACAAAGAGTCTCCATTCTTGTGGGTCATGAGTGATCTGTAAGGCATTCATGAGGTCGTCAATATTGGAACAGAATACCAGATTACCTTCCTTCATAAAGAAAGGTTCCAACTGCTGATGGCGCTTTCTATATGAAGTAATTGTGACATCTTCTTCTAGAAGATTCCATTGTTGGAGTCTTGATCCTAGCAATTCTGCCTTGTTTTTGGATAAGTCCAAATCACGAACAAGGTCATTTAGTTCTTCCTGTGTTATTCTGTGTGGGGTTGATGATGCACCACAGTGAAAATCGGGATCACTGCACGCTGACGGACCAGGAGAAGAACATGTCGGCTCACCCTTGTCCTCATCAGATGAATCAAGGAAAATATATTCTGCTGGAGGTTCTGGAATAGGAAGTCCATCACCATGTGGAACTGGTCTCAATGCTGACGGAATGTTTGGGTAGACTATTGTCGACTTCTTTTGCTTCGTTATTCCACCGGAAAGAGGAGGAACCAAGCAGAAGTAACAGTCATCTACGTGGTTGCTTTGCTCTCTCCACACCATGGGAACTGCAAACGGCATTGATGGTCTTTTGCCATTCAACCACTGTGAAAGCTGTGTTGTACATGTAGCACAGCATATATGCGGGGCCCATGGCTTGTCTTGGTCACCAACCTTGCATTCGAAGTAAGCATGATATGCCTTCTTGACTTGATAAGTGATACTTTTCTTCTGGTTGGCAAATGTCACTTCCCCACAAATGTAACAAAAGTTGTCCACAGTATTTACGCACTTCCGAGGCATTACTGTTCTGTATTGTATCTAAATGGATAAAGTAATAATAGTTTTATAAAACAGTAACTTAAACTGTCTCGCACAAAGTCTGTAATATTGTAAATGCTCAACCGTTCCGACTCGCTTTATATAGTACACTGCTGACGTCATCTTACGTCAGCAGCCGACTGGCTGTAGTTTTACATTGCATCAGAAAATGACGTAATCAACTGTGCATGATGTGTCCATGATGGGATTATGCAATGAGGTGGAATATTACATCATTCTAGACTTATTTAGGATATTGTCGCAGTCCTACTGCATAAATTTACATGGTGAAACATAAAAAATGAACTATATGAAATATTTTCAAAACGAGAGCCAATAAAAAATTTTTATTTTTAAGGAGAAAGGAACGTATGTCTCTGTAACACCTCCTATTTCACCCTACGACCTTTAAACAGCACTCTACGTGTAACTAATGATACTTATAAGTGATGTTAAGCCGTCTTCCGGGAATGGGATGGCAATGGGCCGATAGGAGCAGTTACGATTTGGAACAGCACCTTTCAAAAACATGCAGTACACCGGTACAGCATTTATTGTTGACGCTTAGGTCCTAATAGATTGAAAGGTTATCATAACACGAGGACCGCAGCCGACCTCTGTTCACATTGTCTCCCACTCGGATACAAAATTCATAGATAGGTCTATAATCCGGCATGAGACCGTTCAGTGGTTTGTAGGTGATCAGACACAGTTTGTATGTGATCCGTTGAGGAACGCGCAGCCAGTGCAGGTTATTGCGCAGCAGGTCACTAATATGATTGGATGGCGTCCGGCCGTAAATGAGACGAGTGGCAGAGTTCAGCATTGATTGCACCCGATCTAGCTGGCAAGAAGGCAGACCCGCTAATAGGCTGTTGCAGTAGTCAACCATTGAGACTATGAAGTTGTTGACCAAGGTAATAGCTATTGAGGTAGGAATCAGTCTGCGGATGGATTCTATACGACGCAGTTGGTAGAAGCAGCCCCGAACGAGTTGACTCACATGGGCCGACCTGGTCAAACAGCTGTCAAAGTGTACTCCAAGTTGCGGATGGTGTCGGCTGGTCGAAATACTGCATCGTTGACGGCGAATGAACTGTCGAAGAGTAGATGGCGACCCCGTAGGGTGGTGCACCATAGGAATTCAGACTTCGATGGATTAAGTCTGAGGCGGTTGGACGCCATCCATTCTGAAATGCGCTCGATACATGGCATCATTCTCTGTTTCAACTCCACGGTTTGTGATGGTTCACAGAAGTAGAGTTGCGTGTCGTCCGAATAGCAACGCCACCGTGCCATGGGTTTGCATAATCTTCTCCACGTAAGCTGTATATAGCACGAAGAGGAGGGGCCCGAGCACTAATCCCCGTGGGACACCGCAGGTGACCAGTCTAGGTGATGTTGCCTTCCCCGCCAAGAAAACAGACTGAGTGCGTCTCCTGATATAGGATTTGAACCAAATGAGCTCTTCATCCTTGACTCCAAACGTAGGCCCTACGCGGCAGTCGCTCGAGCAGGATGTCATGGACGACCGCGTCGAATGCAGCTGACATGTCAAGAAGCGACAAAAGTGCTACAGTAGATGGCTCGAATCGATGGCATTAACTAAATCGGTGAAAACTTTAGGAAGTGCCATTTCGGTGGATTGGCCACCCCTGTGTGCAGACTGGAATCGAAGGAGGAGGTGAGATTTAAACAGGTACTCGGTGAGTTGTTGCTTAGCAATCCGCTCGAGCACTTTTGAGATGAAGGTTAAGTTTGAGACCGGTCTGAAGTTCGTCGGTGACGACTCATCGATTCCAGCTTTCTTAGGAAGTGCAATGACCATAGGATGTTTCCATTTAGATGGGAAGCGACCGTTGGCAAATGAACAGTTAAACATCCGGGCAATAAAGTTGGTCAACAGTGAGTTGTTGCTTAGCAATCCGCTCGAGCACATCAACCGTGCTGGAAGTATGTCAAGGGAGCACTGTTTCGCCAATGACGACAGAATTAACTTGATGACCTCCTCTGCGGTGATCCGTCTGAATTCATGCATACCTGGTGATGATCAGTTGGTGAATGTCGCCTCACTCGCATCAGATGTCAATGCCCGGATGTCAGTGATTTTCCTGTCCATAAAGTCGTGGTAAGTAGCGACAGAAAATGACTCCGAGTTCGAGATGGCCTTACCGTCGTCCAGAAGCTTGTGCACTGGCTGCCACACGCGGCGCTGATTGTTACCAGCCCACTTGATTTTCAACATCCAATGAACAGAGGTTTTCTGATGCGACAGTTTCCTAGCCGACCGAAGGGCGGTGTGCCAGGCTTACTTGCTCTCCGCACCAGCCTTGTCAGAGCGGACGTGCCGGGCAAGACGTCGAACCTTCCGCCTCGCTTCGCGGCACTCACTGTCGAACCAGGGCTGATAAGGACGCTCCCGTAGAGCCTACAAAATTATCGCCAGAAATGAACTTTGGAATGATAATCCTCAAAACAGTTCTCATTGCCAGTTTTCAAGAAGAGGAAAACCTCACGTAAAATAGGCCGACACTAGCGAACTGTTTTAGGACGCTACGGCAGGTCCTTATCTAGGTCCTTGTCTTTGGCTTTCAGATTCCGTGGCTTTACATGCTTGTATTTCTCCGTGCAAACAAAGCATCTGTTGTTTGAAGTTGCTCCTCATGGTCGCTCAGGTAGATCTACTGCGACATTTGATCCATTCAGCTGCTGCGTCTAACCTGAACCAGACTATCGACGTAACATAGGGGCCTGTGCTTGATAGTGTGTCCACACTAATTTGTGACACAGTTTATCAACAGACATATACGTAAGGCAAGAAACCGCTTGCCAATTTTCTAGTGTGGATTGTAGCAGTTTTGTATGACATATGCAGCATAAGCAGCACACCAGGCACTTTCACAGAAAGTCGTCTTGTCTACTTGTAATGGCGTCTGCATCTTTGCATTTTACAGCTTCGTCACCTCTGGTCATTGTTGTCGCTGACGCCCTCACGGGGGGTATTACAGGCCTTCACTAAAACTGGAATGCCACTCGCATTCGTTTGTGTTCCTTGCTGTCTTAGCGCAATACCGTTACATCAGCCCAAGAGTAAATTGATCGGCTTCTTATCAAACCACGTCTAAATTAGCACTGGCCGCTTTACAGACCTGCCGGGTAATGCTGCTAGATGGTCAGACCGGAAAACCGGCATTTTGGTTAGGCCTATACACGTCAGATCCATTAGGCCGGTTTACCGGGCTGTATGTATCGAAAGGCTAATATACAGATAACACAGGTCTGCGATGAAATTTTTTTCTTCAAAGTAAATGGTGCTTCTTATAGATTTTTACACGGTCATTTCTGGAAAAATATTTTAAAAATTCTAACACATACAGTTTTGACACAAATTGGGATTTTTTGTTGGAAAGTTCAATTTTTCCGCAGAAATGCTATTTTACATTGAAAACAATTACAAATACATGCACATAATGAAAAATATATTTTATTATAATGTAGTAATGAAGACACCCGAATTCTTGTTATGTTTTCATAAATGCGAAATTGAACCTCGGCCTGAAAGGGTTAAGTCCGGTTTTTACATTAACGACGTGAAAGGGTTAAGTCTGGTGTATACATTTATGACTGTCATGGCTTCAAGTGGATGTATTAATTCTCCTGACAGGTTTTGTTATATCTGTGGCGAACTGTTAGTGAAAAAGCAAGAGCGGAAGGTCACGGACTTTGTTGAGAAAGTGTATTTTGCATACTTCGGTGTAAGGCTTGGAGACCAGGACAAGGCATGGGCCCCACATCGAGTTTGTTCCAGTTGCGTGGAAGGACTGCGCATGTGGTCTAAGGGTAAGGTGAAATCTTTTCGTTTCGGAGTGCCTATGATATGGAGGGAGCCCCGAAACCACAGCGATGACTGTTACTTTTGCTCGTGCAACATACAGGGATACAGCTTAAAAAACAAAGACAAAATCTGCTACCCGAACCTGGAATCTGCACTGCGCCCTGTGTCTCATGGACCTGGCATTCCCATACCTTTGCCTCCAGAAAGCCTAAGCGATGTGAGTGGGCCATCGGGGAGTGAGTCAGATGGCAATTCTGATGAGGAATTTCCACACAACAGCAGTGAGCCCGAACTGTTTTCACAATCACAATTGAACGACTTGATTCGAGATCTGGCTCTTTCGAAAGATTCCGCTCAGTTGCTAGGTTCTAGGCTCCAGGAGAAGAACTTGTTGACTCCTGGAACTTCTTTTAGTTGGTTTAGAAACCGAGAGAAAGACTACGTGCCTTACTTTTCTCAAGACGGTGAACTTGTTTACTGCTCCGATGTTACCGGTCTGATGCAAATGTTCAGAGTTCAGCATGAGGCTCACGATTGGAGACTCTTCATTGACTCATCACAAAGAAGTCTAAAAGCTGCCCTTCTTCACGATGGCAACAAATGCGCCTCTATACCGGCTGGACATTCCGTTCATTTGAAAGAGAAGTATGACAATTTAGCCTTCATCCTGACCAAACTGAACTACAAGAAATACGAATGGACCATCTGTGGCGATCTTAAAGTGATCTCTATGATCCTTGGTCAACAGGGCGGCTACACCAAGTACCCCTGTTTCCTCTGCGAATGGGATAGCCGTGCTAAAGCCAAGCACTGGAATGAGAAGGTGTGACCAAGCACGACACTAAAAGTAGGAGAAAAGAACGTGCACTTCGAATCTTTGGTGGAGCCAAGAAAAGTACTCTTACCTCCACTTCACATCAAACTTGGCATCATGAAGCAGTTTGTGAAAGCCCTTCCAAAAGATGGTGATACTTTCAAGTATCTTGCAAGCAAGTTTCCACGGTTGTCAGAAGCGAAGCTGAAAGAAGGGGTTTTCGTCGGTCCTGACATTCGAAAACTCATGAGGGACGAGATATTTGATACCAAAATGAAACAAATTGAGAGATCGGCTTGGCAATCCTTTAAAGAAGTGGTAAAGAAGTTTCTTGGCAACTATAGAGACAGTGACTTTGAGAACATCGTAGGAAACATGATGAAGAACTTGAAAGCCTTGGGCTGCTCAATGAGCTTGAAGCTCCACTTTTTGAACTCCCATATAAGCTATTTCCCAGAAAATCTAGGTGCTGTCAGTGAAGAACAAGGAGAGAGATTCCACCAGGACATAAAGGAAATGGAACGGAGGTATCAGGGTCAGTGGAACGTTAACATGATAGCAGACTACTGCTGGATGTTGCATAGGGAAGAACCGCAAGCAGTGTACAAGAGAAACAGTTCTAAAAGGAGCTTTGAAGGGAAGAAGAAAAGATATTATAAAGATTTCTGACTTCTCGGCACCTGTGACAAACATTTACAAATGAATGAATGAAAAATCCAGCTGAGTTCATTGTAACAATTTTTAAGTTCTTTGTAAATAAGCGTTTTCCACTCTGCTAGGTCTTCCTGGATGTTTGTCTTCACTTGTGGAAAAAACCGTACGTGATAGAGGAAAACCCCGTGCATGTTTGAATTCAGCTAACTGAATACCAATGAAAACACATAAAACGGTGAAGAAAAAAATTGGAAACCATTAATATGCAGGCCTGTGTAATGAATAAAATGCAACTTCAAAATGACGGCCTCAAGACCCGAGGCCACAATCACGAAGCTGAGGCAGAAGCCACGAGGTTGAGGCCAGACTTAACGAAGCTTTACTCGATCATTAGGCCAACTCTTTGGAAGCGGTACAAAGCAGAAGAGGTGGTCGATGGTGTATGGTGGTCACGTGTGCCTCTTTAGATATTTCGCATATCTTCGCCATGAACTAGGCCTAATTAGGTTAAACAGGCTACTTCCGTTTTTCGACCTTTAAGCTTAGGCCTGGTTTTTCTATGTATGTCTTTTATATTTTATGAATGGATGGAATGCATAACACAAGTTTTGTTTTTGCTTTATTTGAACAAAATACAACCCCTTTACCTATAAAATGGCAAATAGCAAATTATTTTTCGTCATGCAAAGAAGAAACGTTATCAGTTAGCCCGTGGGCCTTCAACAATTGATATAATTATTGACGACTAGTTCAACTAAAACCAATAAAACGTTACAAGCAATGAATACTAAATCAATCAACCAGTTCAAATGATATGACTACGGAAAACTACAAAATAGATAACGAAATCTCTGATTAGCTTGTTTAGACGTGCTACGATCCTGAAAGTGTGCGCACAAGTAGGCCTACACGATTTTAAATAAATTAACAAACTACTGGTTACAAGTATAAAAAAACGACAATATTGAAGGTAAAAGGTGAAGGCAACATATTGAAACTCATCAGAAGCGTACATTGACGGATCCTTGGGTCCAGGCGCTAACTTAACTGCAGTAATTCAACAAAAGGACACCATTTTAGAAAATATAAGCAAAGGCCTTTTAAGCTAATAGGAGTAAAAGTAAACCAAAATTCTGGGTTCAACTGCAAGCAGGTAGACTTTTTTAAACATCGTCACTGTTTAACCATTTTGAAAACTATAGAGCCTGATATTTAACCTCTATATTAGCAAATTATATCCCCACTAAAATAAGGAATTAGTAGCATTAACAGTGCACTGCATGAAAACTGAAACTGGCAATCACATACACTTTATACACGTATAGCCTAGCCCAGCAAATGTCGAAAACGCGATAATTTTTATTTTCGATTTTTTTCGAAAAGTATTGATTATTTCTGTAACAATCCTGAAAACGATCAGGGCACTTAAACTCTTGGCCTAGAGTATTATGCCAATAGCATGCATGGCTTGAGCCTACTGCTAGCATAATAGTATGCCTATATAGACTGTTTGCAATGTGTAGGCCTAAAGTATCTTGCTGCGTAGTTAATTAACCTGGGGAGAGGAACATGAATCCATCTTAGGCGTTTCTGTGATAAATCAATGCGAGTTGTGTTTTTAATAATTGAATGTAAGTGGTTGCTGGCTGCAATGTTTTAGAAATATCATCTATATGAGAAACTTCAGGAGTCTCATTCGCATAAATTCTGCTATTGGTTTCGAAAGAATTTTAATGTTGCTTGTTTGCAACACCCATCTATTAATTTCAGATTAGTTTCTTGAGGTTCAGTGTCACTGTACTGCACAGAACTGCGCTGCATAAAAGCAAGAATGCAGACAAGGGGTTAAAGTAGCGCTAACACGCATTCTAATTAACATTTGAATAAGTAAAGCAGTAGCTCGCTTCATACGAAAAGCATCTTTAGTCCTACTGTCACTGAGATTAAGAAGCATATTATAATATCTGTGTTTAGCTCGATATAAGCACTAGAGGCCCATTGCGAAATATGGCAGTTCCGTAGACTAGTTACAAGCATCTTCACAACACCGGCTATAACAAGACTATAGTTAAGCGAGTTACATAACATTCCCGAAACAAGCATGATCCATAAACCTTTCTCTGTCAAGAGGTGCGGCCTCTGAAGACGAAATTCTTAGGTAGTGTAGATCGTCCTTTGGATGTGCGTTGCTTTCTCCTGTAAAGCATGCATTATGCGCATCATACATAGGCATATAATGATAATGATAATGATAATAATAATAATAATGATAATAATAAAAATAATAATTATAAAAATAATAATAATATGTAATGTAATGTAATCGAAAATTTATAAAGCGACACTTCAAGATAGACTCCTCAGAGGCGCATAGATAATAATAATAATAATAATAATAATAATAATAATAATAATAATAATAATAATAATAATAGTAATAATAATAATAACAGCAACAACAACAATATATAAAAATAATATTAACAATAGATTTGCTTCATAAATGAAGTGACGTAACAATAGGCTTGTATTCGTTTTATAATTTTAACGAATTAACAATAGATCTGTTTCATAATTGAAGTGATGTAACAACAGGCCTGTATTCATAATTCAAACGAATTAATAATAGATTTGCTTCATAATTGAAGTGTCGTAATAACAATAGGCTTGTATTCGTTTCATAAATAAACAAATTAACAATAGATTTGTTTCATACTTGAAGTGATGTAACAATAGGCCTGTATCCATTTCATAAGTCAAAGAATGAGGGTCTGCAAAGTATGATGGATCGTCTGCATATCAATCGGTATGAAATTATATATCGGAAAGACAAAGATCATGAGGATAAGCAAAGGAGAAGAAACAATAGTATGAATAAACATCAATGGAGAGGAAATAGAACAAGTAAAAGAATTCTGCTAGTGGGGGGGCGCTGTCACGCAAGATGCAAAATGCCCCAAGGAAATTAAAAGAAGAATAGCATTGTGCAAAGACGCATTCTCAAAAAGAGTTACTGAGAGGAAAAATGAACAAGAACTTAAAGAAACGAATGATTAAAACTCTGATATGGAGCGTGGTGTTGTATGGATCCGAAACATGGACTACGAGAAATGAGGACATCAAGAGATTGGAGGCCTTCGAAATGTGGATTTGGCGCAGAATGGAAAAAGTTAGTTGGTTGGAGCACATAACAAATGAGGAGGTGTTGAAAAGAGTTGAGGAAAAAATATCTATGATAGCTACAATAAAGAGGCGATGGAGAAAATGGATTGGTCACATACTGAGAGGGGACTCACTCTTGAGAACCGGCACTGAGGGCAGAATGGAGGGGAGGAGGACAAGAAGAAGATCCAGACAGGTGCTGCTGGATTGGATGATGACCGACGGATACAACAGGCTGAAAGAAGAAGCCCAGCACCGAAAAGAGTGGCATCATCGGACGTTTGAATCTGCCTGAGCGCAGGGAACCAGAAGAAGAAGTCAAACGAATTAACAATAGATTTGTTTTATAATTGAAGTGACCTAACAATAGGCATGCATCCCGTTTCATAATTTAAACGAATTAACAATTTGTTTCATAATTGAAGTGACGTAACAATAGGCATGTATCCGTTTCATAATTTAAACGAATTAAGAATAGCTTTGTTTCATAATTGAAGTGACGTAACAATAGGCATGTATCCGATTCATAATTTAAACGAATTAAGAATAGCCTTGTTTCATAATTGAAGTGACGTAACAATAGGCATGTGTCCGTTTCATAAATCAAACGATGTAATGTTTTAAAAGACTGTTGCCACGAGACGTAATGTATAGAAAGACGTTTGGCAGTCGATCTATAACACTAGTCGGTGGTCAGTCTTGAAACATTAGTTGGTGGTAGCGGTGATACTGGCGTCTCTTCGGGGATTTCTTTGCGTGTTGTTTCGTTGACGAAGATTGTTCAATTGACGCTTTATTCTAACAACAAGTCTATTTACAACCTATTTACAGAGTCACGATGTTCTTAGACATACTGTAGTTTCACTCTCAGCTGCTAGCTTCTTTCTTCCGCACCCGTTTCGTCAGTTTTGTCCGTCGTCGCAGCTTGCTTCAGCCGAGACAGGATTCCTCTTTCGCACGTCGCTGAGAGTGCTCCGCGGTTCCACGCGTCGCTGAGAGTGAACCTCGACTCGCTTGTTCACACCCTTTTTATTCTCTCTTCCAGCTCCTCGCGGCATACATCAAAAGCATTCTTTCTTCCCCTTCCTGCCTCGCCGCATTATCATGGCTTCCTTTCCTGTAGTCTGCTAGCGGCAGACTTCAATCGACCTTCCATCTACCCTCTTCCATCGCTGCATCATCATGGCTCGCATTCCAGCGCTCTGCCATTTGTCTTGCAGATCACAGATCTTGCAGATCCTACCAGTCCCCTCGCTTGCACGCGTTGCCCTTTGGAGCCGTGTCTGTGTGCCTTTGTCTGCCTCCTTTCCTCTGTCTGTTCTGTCTGTCGTCCGTTAGTCTTTGCACCATTCATGCTTAAATATTTCTGCCCTTTATCTACTACTAATTTAGTTCTAAATAGGGCCTACTATAGTTAATTGTTTCTATAATTAATTGTTCATCGTTTTATATAATGACCTGTATTTGGGGCCGTATTTCGCATCATCGTCTCCTCGGTTTCCATTACAAACGAATTAACACTTTGTTTCATAATTGAAATGACATAACAATAGGCCTGTATCCGTTTCATAAATCAAACGAATTAACAATTTGTTTCATAATTGAAGTGACGTAACAATAGGCCTGTATCCGTTTCATAAATCAAACGAATTAACAATTTGTTTCATAATTGAAGTGACATAACAAAAGACCTGTATCCGTTTCATAAATCAAACGAATTAACAATTTGTTTCATAATTGAAGTGACGTAACAATAGGCCTGTATCCGTTTCATAAATCAAACGAATTAACAATTTATTTCATAATTGAAGTGACGTAACAATAGGCCTGTATCCGTTTCATAAATCAAACGAATTAACAATTTGTTTCATAACGAATTAAGAATAGCCTATATACGTTTCATATGATATTAACAGTTTGTTTCATAATTGAAGTGACGTAACAATAGGCTTGTAATTGATCCGGGCGATCCTTCTAACTACAGACCAATCTCAAACTCACAGCGTAAAAAATTTTGGAACGTGTCTTTCTGGCTCGTCTCTTGCCGCACGTCAGTAGCTCCTGAAGGCCAGAGGGACAAAGCAGTGTTCCGAGAGAACATCGGAGTATTTGCAATTTTTCGTTCTGCTGCAATCTCCACATTATTATTACTATTATTATTATTATTATTATTATTATTATTATTATTATTATTATTATTATTATGAAACAAATCTATTGTGTCACTTCAATTATGATACAAATCTATTGTTGCTGGAGCAACTAGAGCTGCTGTGGCGTCCTGGTTGGCACACTGGAAACAGGTCGACTAGCTGCACCTCCGAATCGCGTGATCTTGTCTTTAAGCGCCGTGGTGAAGAAGCAACCCTGAGTTAGCGGTCGCGTAAGTGTAGAGCGTTCTGTGGGCGTTTCTTCGATGGGGCGCAAGAACTTCCGGTGTGGATCGGACGAACATCCAGCACCACCAACTCCCTCCTCTTCATCGCCGTCGTCGTCTGCTTCGAAAGCGCCTGCGTCGTGGGCTTCGCTGACCCGAGCGTCGACGTCTCCTCGACCTCGATCCGCCGGCTGACCTTCGACAGGCGGTGTGGCTCTTTGACCCAGAGGATCGGTTGGGGCCCGTCGGCTGGGTTTCGACGACCAGTTCCAGGTTCTCTCCTTTTCTTTAATCTTGGCTTCAGGCACGGTGATTGTTCTCTGGAATTGCCAGTCTTCGCTTAAATCTGGCTCCAAGAATGTGCCATTAAAGGCAATCGCGTTAGATCGCTGGATGGCAATGGAGAGGCGTTGGAACAGGAAAGAAGTCTCCCTCTTATCTCCCGATGCTTGAGTTAAATGGCGTCCGATTTTCTTGATGAGGCTGAAGCCTTCCTGATTTATGGGGCCTAGAGTCTCGAAGGCCAGAGGGACGAAGCAGTGTGTCGAGAGAATATCACTGTATTTTGAGGTCTTTCGTTCTGCTGCGATCTCAGCAGCAGAACATAAACATTATTATTATTATTATTATTATTATTATTAGGTCTATGTTGATAAAAGTGCTTTAATATAACGTTTTCCTGGCGGATATTGAGCACATCTCCTTAAAGGGTAAGCGAATGTTTGGTTGGAACTAACCTCTCCAGTAGTATTCACAAGTTTGGTGATAATGTTGGAACCGATACGCCAGCTGGGCAGGTTGCTCTCGATGTCATTTGGGGAAGCATTGTATGGTTTTGCTCCCTGAGCCCAAATCTTTCAAAAATAAACATTAATTGGATAACTAGACAAAAAAGTCGGTTATTATTATTCGAACGTCATAGAGGGCCTACCATAAAACACGTCAGGCTGAAATAAAGCAGGGTATGAAGTTTCAAAACGAGGTAATGGTGGGGTCTGGGACGTAAGGAAAAGAAGAGTTAGGAAAACATCAGTCTGCCAAGTTTGGGCGCTATTAGGCCTACCGTAGACAACGATTATTTATGTGCACAAGCATTTTAGCCAAATCTGTAACTGATTTCGGTTTTTAGCTCACATACATTTTTATGCAACTGTTCTGGTGACTGAAATGAACAGATGTATAGATTTTATACCGTAACAGTGGAATTCGGCTTCATGGTGAAGGTTCTGTCCAAAGCGTACTCCACACTGTCACGTCCATCAATGTTTCTCTTCAACGTCCAGCCTCCAATGTTTTCTTCCTGCAGTATTCCATAAATTTTGATATAAACAAATAGACCTGTATACCTGTACACTGATGGTGGGTCGACTTAACCGATACCGAGCCGATTTCATAATAATCTGAAAAATCGAAATCGATACCGGAGTCGGTATTCGAAAACCCGAAAATATCACAATCCCGAGGAAAACCGACAAAACTGAAAGTCGCAGGGTGCAAATAACAAATTAGCAGTGTCCCTCACAAATATTATTTCTCGTTCACTGAAATTTCTTAACATTGTTGAAAGTTTTTATGTTGAATGATAGGCCGACTTTATGTCCCGCCACTAAAAGACATTGAGGTGAAACTGGTTTACTTTATAAATGTAAGACTTTGCTTCATTCCGACCGTCATTTACTCTGGCATTGAGGTGGAACAGGTTTACTTGATAAATGTACAGTAAGACAATATGGTCTTACATTTATAAAGATAACCCGTTCCACCATAATGCCAGAGTAAATGACGCTCGTCACTTACTATTAGCAAATGACTTCATAAGTTGCGGAAATCATGTCGTCGTGCACTTTAGATTTTATATTAATGTTTCTATTGAAAAATTTGCCTGAATGATGACGAATAAACGAAAAGACTTGTTAGGCAAATAGCCCTGCTCCATATTTTGACACTACTTCATTCCATATGAGCCATCGTGTGCAGAACTAGTTATTTGATTAAGAAACTGATAACAAAGTTAACATTAAACTATTCGAAATCAACATGTGGTTTATTGTCTGCTAATTATGCGTTAGACCTATCCAAACAAATGATTACGTCGCATAATGATAACGTACATTCACAGGCTAATGATAGACTGGAGACAGTTGATGCATAATGCATAGTGATGACGATTGCAAATGGTGTTGACGATAAGAACCACTTGTGTATGTCTATATATACGTAGGCCTAGAGAGAGAGAGAGAGAGAGAGAGAGAGAGAGAGAGAGAGAGAGAGAGAGAGAGAGAGAGAGAGAGAGAGAGAGAGAGAGAGAGAGAGAGAGAGAGAGAGAGAGAGAGCCTATGCAAACCTTTCGTCCTGTGTTTTCGAGAACGATGAACTTTCCATCGGCAGAGCTTTCAGAAATGGCGACCGGTCCCTTGGCGCTTCGCTGGTAGGTCGTTCTGCTGGACATCTCGCCTTTCGTTATGCCAGACCTCAGGCCTCCCTGATCTGCAGACATAAGCAATTATTATAGTATAAGTCTACTGTTCGCATAAAATAACAGATTTCTAACAGATAATGTTAATGTACGATTTCTCAATTTCTATCTTTGAACGACGGAGAACTGCTAGCATCTTGATTGTCTTTTAGATCCAACGTCCTCAAAATAATTCAATGCCTACTAAAATACTGCATCAGCATGCATTAAATTGTTTAGAATGCTAAATCTGTTTATGAATCCAATAGCAATATCACAATGTGGCCTTCCTAAACGATAAGAAATCATGAAAAACTGTTTACATCGCTGTATTGTACGCCATGATGATTGGTTTTGGTACCAGGCATAAGTGGCGCAAAGGAAGTGAATAACATACATTGTGAACGTAAAAAACGAACATCTAAAGGGCCTAGATTTATTCTAAAATCTAACAAGAAGTTATTATCAAGTTCAACCCAAATTATAAGAATTTTTGTTCGGTGATTACAGATTTAATTTAACTATATCTTAACTATATTTTAACTATATTTTAACTATAATTTATTGTCGAAATGTCCTCCTTCTGCCTCAACAGAGGTCTCAAAGGTCAACGTTCCTGACTTCTGGCAGAATCGCCATTTTATGGGTATTTTGCAAATGAAGTCACTATGACCTCATTTTTTAACAGGTACTGTTTTTAATTTTAAACTTAGCTGCACTATGGTCATGAATAAAACAGTTGTAGTCTATTAATATATTTAAGCATTTAAATAGTTGGTTTAATAATAATTGAATGGTTCATCTATTATCCTTCACAGTGTGCATACGTTTACACAGAAAATCAGTCTTCATAAGCTTATATAAAACGTATATACACTTTTGACAGAAATGCAGTATGCATAAGAAGTATTTCCAGGATTATTATCTTGTTATTGTTGATTCATATTTTCACATGTATAAGTGTATACCAACAAATGTTATTTAAGCGTTAATAAGGTAATCTGTCCGCTCCATTAGTGTATGAATGGCTATGGTATTAAGCGGATGCAGAAGTAGGTCTAACCTTCGAGACCTGACGATGAGTCATCTCCACCAAATCCTCCTCCAGATCCTCCTCCTGCTCCTCCTCCTGCTATTTTATTTGACCATCCTTCGACAATGGTCTTCAGTCCAACGCTGTCACAACAACGAGAACCAAGATGAAACAAAACATCTGTATCATGCTACATAGAGTTCTAGTCTTTCAGGCTTTGCCACTTCGCCATAGTCTTTGTGATGTCATTCATGGGTGTTGAGACAGAATTTTAAAAGGAAGTTCCATTAATGTTGTAGGTGGGTTGGAGCGAATTTTGGTTGGTATACTGTAATATATAGTGCGCTGCTAGATAGGGGGTTCATTCAAACCTGTCAAAATCCTTTGCTTAAGGGCATGAATGTCTATACATATATAGGCCTACACTTGTAATATTGAGTTGCAAAACGCCCATTGGCTTATGCTGCATAATATTGGCCATATCTGAACTTCCCGAACGAGCATGCCAATTGTCTGGCTGTAGTCTCCACTGGAGAAGCTCAAACAATAGAATATGTTAAAGCCTTTCACAGGCACGTTACTGTAGGCCTACATTTGTCTTTATGCTTCCTGTGTAAACCTGCCAAATCATAGAGTGATGTAGGGCTTAATGTTTTAGTACAAGTTTAGAAAATTTGAAACGTTTCGATGAAATTAGGCCTACTACATGCCTCAGCAACTACCGTGAAAGTCTGTGAAAACTTCTAAGGGAGTTAATTTGTACGGCGTAGAGTAAATTTTTCACAATTTTGCAAAGTCAGAAAACGACATCATTCGATGGTTGAAACCGCCTAAACTTTAAACTTAGGCTTAATTTTATTTAGCGATTGTTTTACACAAATGTCTCTTGCCTGTTGCACGAGATAATCGTTTCTTTCATATTATTTCGTTTAAAACACACCTGGTGTCATGCCCCTCCAGAAGTCTGCGATAGGCTGCAATTTCTATTTCGAGTCCGAGCTTGGTGTCGGTGAGTCCTTCGAGTTCTCTCATGAGGGCCTCGAATTCAGCACGAAGTCTGGCCACCTCAGCCTTCAGCTCACTATTCTCCGACTCCAGCTCCCTCTCTCGGCGCTCCTTATCCTGTCTCAAGTCGTTCAGCTCCGCCATCAACTGAGCATTCTGAACATACGAAAACAACGAGTGTCATTCGCCTAATATGTAACCGTAATCGTAATCCCGATATGTGGTATTTAATTATATGGAGGAAAGTTATTAGTAATTATTAACCAGCCGAGTTATAACGCGTATCAAAACCCCGCAGAAGAGCGCAGTGGCACACTGTACAAGTCGTAAAAGTGTTTACGGATACCAAAATGTCGTTAAAACTATATGCACAATAAAAGTGACAAAAGAAACTGTCTCAATACACTAATTAGGCCTGTGATAAAGCGAAATTTATTACCGAATATGCCTTATGAAAAGCTGTATTAAACCTAATTTGATCACACAGAACGCTTTCATGCATGCGTTGCGTGTTCCTTTCGTATTCCGAGTCAACTCTTTGCTGACGACATACAGCCTTACGTGCTCGTAAGCGAGCTATCGATGCACTTGGGCTTGGATGTCATTCGGCGCATAAAAACATCCTAAACGCAATTCAGGTAGTCTACAGCAATTAATAAAAATAGATTTCCACACCGCAGTCACTAACTTCCATCAGGTCTCTTTTCCACTTTTGTGCGGGATCAATCTTTGGCCCGGCATTGACCACGACTGAGCATATAAGCCTTGTATGTCGCTCTTACTTCAATCCGTGCTGTGTATACAATTGCAACGCCTGTTGACGGTATTTCAAAATGGAGTAAGTTCCTGATTGTGTGCGTGATGTATTTCGTTAGCTGCCCATTCCACAGGGCATCAAATTCGGTCTGGAACGAACGAGTGAATGTGGACCAACCCATCCAGCATACACAAATTGGGATATTGTTGTCCCAACGTATGTGCATATGCTGGCAGGTTGGTACTTTACTGAGGTTAAGTGACTGAATTAGGCCTACTTGTGCGACAATTGGTACATTGGTACACTTGCAGAACATTTTACCAAAATACAGTAAGTCTTTCCCGATAGCAGTGTTGCTACGTGGTTGAAAACGTCTTACTGTAGATTCTGTTAACACATCATGTCTGTATTGCAAGACTTCTGTGCTTAGCGCTTCAAGTTTATGTGAGTGAGGTCTGCTCACCTTAGCCTCTAAATCAGCCAATTTTCCTCGTATTTCCATGAGGTTGTTCTTGAGGCGAGTATTCTCCTCCTTCGAAAAGTTGGTCTCCAGCTGATTACGGCTAGCTCCAGTACGGTATTCCTGGACCTAAATAAGAGAATAGACCTATTTGTTATTTATTTAACTTCTGACTGTAACCGTATAATGAAGAGATGCGATGTGCTAGCTGACAAGGTGTGCCATCTAGAAGTTAACTCAATATGCTACAGAAAGGCCCAGGTACATAAATAGGCTTAAATATATACTGTAATGACAGCGTACCTTATACTGCAGCTTCGTAAATACGATTTCTAAGTGTTTTGTGGAATCACTGGTCAGGCAGTGTAAAGCTGAGCTCCTAGATTCCTTTGAAAGCTTAGTTAGTCATGTTAGCGCTAAGCGATGAGATTGGGTGGTGTGCAAACCTTGTGACTGAACTGAGTTTCCATTTCTCCACGCATGGCCTCGATCTTTCCATCATACATCTGCTGAATTTCGCGAAGAGCTTGTCCCATCTCATTCTTCCAGTAATTGCGGTTCTCGGCCGTCGTGTCGCGGTATGCCAGAGCACCAAGCTCCTTCAGCTCCTGTAGTAAAGATGAAAAATACTTGTTGTCTTTATGAAAGCTCCTACAGTAACCACGTATAGATACGTGGTAAAGGTAAAAAGCAACTAAAGGTAGAACAGTTGCTTGCATGTCTGTATAGAAACTCTTCAGAACCACGGTCCTTTGGAGGGGGGATAGAAGAAGCTTTTGGCTGAAGCGCCAGCACGACATAGCATCGTCCTCTATGCATCCACCCTTGTCACACTGTCGCTTATAGGCATGATGGTATTCAGGTGAAAGTTGAGTTATAATAGCTAAATAGCTTTAAATGTGGGTTGGCACAACGAATTAAACTCGATTTACTGATTCTTTCAGTATTCCAGCTCTTGTAGGACTGACTTGCCTGTTCGTGAAGAGCGGTCATGAACTCGAGTTGCTCTTCCAGAGTCTGTCGAGTGTTTTCAGCGTTGACACGAAGGAGTGTCTCGTTGTCCAGATCCTACAAAACCAGACAATATATAAGGTGTCGGCGATCTCCCGAAATTGTCAATCGATCGGGCTTCGAGCAGTAGATTGCCTGATTTGTAGCGTAGCGTTAACTCGACAAAAGACACACAGTCTTTAGATTTTATTGTAGCATATTTAATTTAAAGTAGTTCATTCGCCACCAGAAAAGTTCTACACGCCTACACGCACGAATCTACAAATCGCTGTCGTCAGCAATAATCAACGACATTTGTAACTCAACACCAATCATTATTGATCATCCGCTTTTACTCTCATTTCCTCTAAACTCCTTTGTATCACTCTCTATTTGCTCTTTAACCCTCTTACTTTCTAACCGTTCTCAGTTTTCTTATCCACCATAGGGTCTCTCTCACTCTGTGTGTGTGTGTTGTGTGTGTGTGTGTGTGTGTGTGTTTCAGTGGACTGAGTTTTAGGTTTTGACCTGCATGACTGCGGCATGGTTTTGGTGCATTATACAACAGCGCTATAGAAGTTGAAAAATAGTATTCTTTTTGCTTATCTGAATTGCTATTTGTCATTCTTGCTGTTTGTTGCTTTCTTTCTCTCTGTCTGTCTGTTTGTCTGTCTGTTTGTCCCTGTTTTCCTTTCCTCCGGTCCTCCATTTGTCCTGCCTCCTCTGTTCAAGTCACCTACCATGCGAGTTCTGGCGAGAGTCTCTTGGAGCTGTTCGATCAGCTGTCTGTCCTTGATGCGGTCCGTCTCCAGCCCATCCAGTCGGCGACGCAGTTGTCCGATCTCCGCTTCGTAGTCGGACAGCTGCTGATTGACGTTGTCAATCTTGTCACGACCTTCTGCGATCGTCTTGTTTGCATCATTCAGCCTGTTGTGCATCAGAATAAATGCATAAAAATGAACGAACAAATAAATAAATAAAAATAAAACTGACTTAGAAAAGTTCTTTCAGAAGAATGCTTGCATTTTAGCATTTATTAGTTAAATCCGAACATAAATCAGTCGGATTCATTTTTTTGGAATATAGATTAAAATGCAGTAAAGATAAATTGTATGTTGAAACTGATGCGAGAGGAAGCCTCGTTATTTTCAGGTATGCAGACTGTATTGCAAGTTTGCAACACCATGAACGCAGAGGAGGCCCTAGATTTCGCCAGCGTCACAAAGATATACCCCGAAACAACCGATTAATTTCTAGGCGTTCGTTTTATGAAATTCAAATCAAAATGAGGTTGAGGTCGGGTGCAACAAAATTTGAAGAGCATTTGGGCGGCAGGATTTGAACGGCAATGCTTGGAGCTGCAGTCATATTTAAACATTTAGGAAAATATTGCTGGTCATGGGTGGAATGCCCAACTGACGTGTCAGTTATTTTTATAAGAAAATGTCGATCTTTAGAGATATAAGTGATCCAGTCATAAAACATCGAAAGAGGGCGTGGCAAAAAATTAACCTGCAACACGTCTAGTAAAGTTTGGAGTTAATTAAAGTTTAAGCGCTGATGCAAACAGATTTTTGAATTTGCATTTGGAGAATTCTGTGGAGATACAGGATACAAAAGGAATAGTTTCCAGCTTTACGACATGGCAAAAACAATAGAGAATTAGTATTAAAGCCTAGGAACGAGTAGCTAATTCCATGCTAAGAGTTTAAAATGGATTTTGAATCGGTAACGTTGATTGCGTAAGCCAATGAGGATAAATTAAATTCTTCAGAGTTAAATTAATATTGTGTATTTTATCGTTTTGTTGTTGACTATACATGCTAAAACTCGATACCCAATTTTACACTGTCCTTATATCGATTTTATCTCTTCTGCCTATGCTTCATAGATGCATTATTCTAAGTACGTTACTTATGTAACGTTTCTACACCCCTCCCCATTTTGGTTACAGAAATGTCTTAATTCAGAATGTTCGAACATAAGTAGGCAAGTCTTATCTTTTCACTAGACTACATTTCTCGTATGTGGGGGGGTTACCACATAGAGTAACAATAACTTAACAGGGGTTATTATGCCCTGATGTAGTCGTTCATCCCCTGTGGAATCTTCTGCATGCGGCTTGATCTTCCTGGGTGTGGGCTTGGTCCGACTTCTTCTGGAAGTGTGTTGGAACTGGTACTTGGTGGCGTCTGATCTGGATTCTTGTTGTTGTTGTTGGATATTCGGACCGGAACTGGTTCGTCATCCGTCGAGTGCTGGCTGCACTGGGTCGTTTCAGTTAGCAATTGTTTCCACTCCTGTTCCACGTCAAATGGATCATCGAGGACAGCATCTGCGTTCACAGGTTTGAAGAAAGAGACGTTACGAGTCACTTGCCTCTGTTCCATCTTCACTGTAATCATGAAGCCTTTTTTCCCACAACTTTATATGGATCTGGTTCGAAAAAGGTATCCTTTTTGAGCGAGTTGGTTTCAGAGAAACAGCATCGCCAATGGCTATGGCTGATGGTTTAGCATGAGCCGTGTGTTCAGCATATGCTCTTTCATCACAGCTTTCCTGTGTGCGTCGTGACGGCTTAGGTTTTGGTCGCTTTCTCCAGCAGAGGTGTGAGGCAGTTTCACGGAGATGGGGCGATTGAACAGCAGTGTATCTAGTGCGACGCCAGTTGTTGAGTGGGAAGTAGTTCTACAATTACGAAGGAATTCTTGTTTCCAGTTACTGTTCTCTGTGGAAGCTGTCTTTATCACTTTCTTGACTGTTCTCGTGAAGCGTTCCGTTTCTACATTGGCCCGAGGTCAGTAGAGTGTGATCTTGCTATATTTGAAGCCAAAATAAGTACTGAGCAATTCAATTTTTGCCGCTGAAAGGCGCGCCATTATCGGACTTGAGAACCTTTGGCATACCCGAATTCATAAAAGGTCTTGTCTATCATGGAAATGACTTTCCTCGCAGAAAGGGATGATATTATGTCGACCGCAGAGAATTTTGAATCCTCATCATACGTGACCAGCAGGTAATCGACACTGTGGATTGTTGCGAAATCAATGCTGACATTGGTCCAAGATCCTTTCAGTAGTTCTGACATCTGCAAAGAGTCTCTATAGTTCGTTCTTGTGGCAGCTGCACGTTGTAGGAACGCACTCGAGCTTCATCCGGTTTGTTTATCAGACGGAGTTTCGTGGATGTCTTCCAGCTGAAAGGTGATCCACATGTTCCTGGTGTGACGTGAACGCTAGCAAATAAACTGTTTGCTGTGGATTCTGCTTCCAAATTAATTTTCAAAGGACAGGCAGCGGTGATGAACTCTGGTAAGTCATTATCTTGGTTCTAGTTGCTTCAGAGTGCGCTTCGGCTGGAACTTCGAAAGTTTTCCTCGTCGAGGATGTTAACGCTCGCACCAGAGTCAGCCACAAATCAAAGCTGTACGCCGTCCAAGTTTACAGAGACCACAGGCGAACCTCGATTGTGCTGAGGATTGCGAACTTCGTACACATATTCAAGTTCTGTTTTCCGTTTCAACTCGGTTGACCGTGGATTTATTATCAAAAAACGAGGGTTAACTGCTACCTCTTTAAAGTGTTTTCTATCGCTTTATTGCGGACCATACATGCTAATACTCGATGCCTGTTTTTTATCTGTTCGTACATCGTGATCGTAATCGTAATAGTAATTGCACATTTCTTTAGCACTTCTTCATGCAAACTATTCAGAAGTACTTCTGACCTGATAACACAAGACCACGATCAAACAGAATGGTCTTCAATCACTGGCGAAATAGAGGCAGAGAAAAGAGCAAGAAGCTCATGTCGCAGGTCGCATGGCAGACTGTTTCAGAGTGAAGGACCAATCACGGCGAAGCTAACATGTTGCACTGCGGAAGTACGGTACGGAGGGACGACCAGAACACCATGTGCTGCAGAGCGAAGGATCTACGGCCAGGGACAGATGACACTGAAATACATAGCTCCCTACGATATGATGAAGCACAACCAAACAGCTACGCATCAGCAAGAGGATCTTAAACGCAACTAGACTACATTTCTCGTATGTGAAATCACGCATCTTCTGGTCCACAGATACACGATTATACGCATGTTACTTATGTAACGCTACTACAGTTAGGAACTTAGGATGCACATGATTCGGTGGCAAATATTAGAGATAGCCAACTGAAAGAAGGCGATAAATGGTATCCAAAGCAATTACTGGTAAAAATATGTCAACAGCTGGGTGCGAACGGCATACTGAATGACTTAAGTTGATATAATAAATGGACTTTGCCTAACAGTGCGTGATAAAGAAAATAAAGAGAAACATTCAAAGGTGCTGCTAGATGCATTCATTCATTAAGACGTGCAAAGCTGTCGGTAACACTCGCTTTAATCTATCTTTGTTGTGGTTTCCCAATGCCTTTCATTTCGATCGCTTTATTACTATATCACGCAAATGTTTCAGCCTAGGTTACAGGCTCAGTAATCGATGGTTGCTTTGTCAAATGTCTAAGTTCTATTTTCGTATCAGTTCCAATATTTCATCTGTAGGCCTACATGTATATTAAGGTTTTGATTCCTTTAAAGTAATCTGCTGTTTATAAACACTGGCTGAATATACAAAAAGTTTGGCCTAACCTTAAAATAACAAAATCACTCTATTACAGTAGATATATCTTGCAACGTGTTTTAATTGTCGAAAGCCTCGACATATTTCAGAATGAATCGCAAGCTCACCCAGCGTTTGTTTTAATTGTCGAAAGCCTCGGCATGTGGCAGAATGAGTCATGCTTTCCAACCCTTCTTTGGTTTTGTATATTAAGTAACATCAAAACCTCTCACTGCTGTTCTATAGATGATTGTTTTTAGCAGCGAGACAGGTTGTTTATCTCAAGTTCATTTATGAGTATTACTGTAAGTGCAGCAACAGATCTTCTGTCTCTGGTATGGCAGTCGGAACGTAATATGTAAAATAGTTAACTACTACTGGTGGACGTTACTAAGGCCGGCCTGCTTATCAAATGTCATAATATTTACCGGATTGTAATCAGGCATTTTACTTACAAGTTTGGGCATATTATTTATATTTGGATTAAACTCACTTTTGTATTTTCACGCTCTCTCTGTGGGAAAATAGTGGTTAGTTTCGTGTATCCTGCTATTGATGCCTTAGATCGCTTACTGAGGCGAACCGCACTATAACTGATGTGTCAATCTTATTTCACCAAACAGTGGTAGCAGAAGAAGTAAACACGAGAAAAGAAAATTGGTAACGACAGCATGCCTGTCTGTGATGTTAGAATATTGACATCATTAGAAACAAATTCAGGAAAAACCAGAGACAGGAGTTTTAATCGACTGGTTTCATAAACTATTCCTTAAGTTTGAAAGCTCATTTTAGCAATGTCAGAAAGATTGTTCAACTAGGGCCTACTGACTAAACTTTTTAGTATATCTTAGCAGCAGATAATGTAAAATAGCCAAGTATTTTACATCGATCAGTATGCAGCATAACAATTCCGTTGCAAAAGTCCAGGAAGGTCTATTATCTACACTCTAAATATGTCTCGTAGGCCATTAGACTATCTAAGTAGCTCATACTGTCGATAGTGGTTACAGCTTTTGAAATCTATAATAACTGAAAGATTATAACTCAAAAAAGAACATCTAGACCTAATTTATTTATAAATTTTTCGTTGAAATGCTATCACCTCAGCGTCAAGATGGCCGCATGTTTGTCTAGCTTATCTGTCGACGATCATTCGTAATTGTCAGTAAGGCTCTGAATCGTCGACTTACGCGATTCGTTAGCATTATACTCAAGTAAAGACACACAGTCTTTGATTTTCAAAATTATAATTAAACGAACAGTTCAATCGTAGCAGTACTTGAATTGTCACCGTTTCTAAACGCACGAATTATCAACGACATTTGTTAACCTAACTCAAACTTTCAACTCAACACACGACAGACCAATGCTAGAAATTTTCACTTTCTTTTAACAATGCCTTTTTCATTCTTTTCGTTTAGGCCCTTTTGGGCACAAACCTGACGCTCCTCCATGCGAGCATCTAGGCGACAAAATACTGCTGACGTGAGCCCACCTGCCAGCAGGGTACCGCCAGCTAATCACATGATGCCTACCACGCGTCCGACGCGCGGTAGCCTAAGCACGTCATCCGCGCGTACATAAACAAATCAACAATCCGTTTCTCATTTTCCATGAACATTCCTATGCAAACGCGCACCTAAAACTTGCTGAATTAGCAGCGCAAAATTACGTCGTTCACAGCATCGTTTATGATCAATTGGTTGGTCACATGCGGGTTTTGCTCCACAATTTTTGTTTGCGCGGACTTTCAATGTGATCCAGTCACAGTCTGCGTTTTCGAAAATATTTCTCTTTCGCCGTCGTTTTTGGACGCTGTGGTGTCGACATACATACATACATACATACATACATACATACATATACACACATACATACATACATACATATACATATATATATATGTACGTACATGCAAAAAAGTACAAGCTATTGTTGTGAGATTATTGATTAAGCGCATTGCCTACTGGCAAATAGGTCTATCTACTACGCGCCCAATAGGTTTTCTGTGCGAGCGAGCGACCTACTAGGAGCACCTGCTGCGAGTGATTTATGTATCTCCTGGTTGTGTCGTTGTGAGGGAGATGAACGGTTGATTGAAAATATATGCGGTCGTCGATAAAAGCGTCTGTCATAACACCATCTGGAGACTGAGGGATTGTACCATATGCTCAACAACACTCGTGTTCGCCTAGACATGCGCACAGCCGCCTTCATTCAGTTAGGCTGATTGGTCGACGGCCTTATTATCTACGGGTGGCCGGTTTTTCAGGACGTTCACAGTTATTCTACTAGACGTGTCTGCATCTTTGCACGAGTCGATTCAGAGATGAGGTCATTTGCTCAGTCTCGGCAGGTTTTCGGTTTTAACTGTAGGCCTGCATTAGATCTTGGCATTCAAAAGTCAACTGAACCATTTGCCCATGTGCTTCAAGATCCGGAAGTGGACCATGCCTTTCTCATGTTGTGAAGGAGCTCGCCCATAAACATAGGCCTTAGTTTTACCTTGTCACTTGTCAGTAACAACAAATGAACTAGTAGCATTCCAAACGAAGATGCCCCAGTTTGCATCCAGAAAACCAGTTTATGCAACATCTGAAGGCTAGTTTGCATGACTGACTGATGCTGATAGCCAGTCAAACGACGAAGAGTTTTAGTTGCTATGGTTGTTGATGTCTGCCATGTTGATGACGTTGTCTGCCAGTTTATCTATACATTTCTCATATGTGTACACACACACACACACACACACACGCAAGCGTTGTGAACAGCCATCGAATATTTGTATAGGCCAACAACTGCAACAACTGCAAAGGAACCCACCCGCCTTAATTGATAGTATGCTGTTAACTTATAGCAGTAGGCCTGGTGCAACATTGTATATATATAACAGGTGTCTTCGGTAATTTGTACAGTTGAAGAATTCCTGCTTGACGTTTCGTCTTATTCCTGATTGGAAATGGATGCAATGATGTTTGCAATAATTAACAGTCGCGTCTTTTAATTGAACTTACTATAGCGTCATTAAAAGTCGGTTCAGTCTGGGGATTCGTCGATCCTTCTGTAAACCATGTACACCACCACTTTTGTGAGCTAGCAAGAGGTGCTGTATCAAGTGTTATGCTACATATACCTGCATGCATACGTACATACGTACCCACATACAGTTGACCCAAACACAGTGGCATTTAATAATGTTCTGTGCGCTTTGTTGCATGTGCTCCAAGAACTGAAAAAATTCCTGAACGAGCTTTAAAGTATATCGTTGCATCAGGTTATATGCGTTCATACGTACTGTGCTCACGTGTATGTACCTGTTCTATGTGCAATTATAAGCTTAAATGTAAGCATTTGCGCATGTGTACCCACTACCCAGCGATTTGCGAGGTCATAAAAGGCGCTGTAAACATATGCAGAATCGTGCATTCATACATAAGCTACATGTGCAAAATAAATTATATTCTCCATTCTGAAATCTACTTTGGGAAATCACCAACGAAACGAAATCGTTAATTTTAATGTCGTTGACTACTTATAGCGATGTTTTCAATAGCACCCGATAAAGAGTTTCAAAGAGTATTGTAATCACTAAGACCAACATATGTTTGGAAAGATTTGACTGTATTAAATTTTCAGTAACAGCTGTCCTCACAAAATTTAACGCAATGTAGCTGTAATTTGACTTTTAAGATAATCGTTTTCTCAAATCAAAGACATAAAATTATTGCGCTATAGGAGTATGCATCTGAACAGTGTGTTCTATGGACGCATCATAGTAGTAGTGTAATCGATTACCTTTGCTTGAGTTCTGCCACCTCATCTTCGAGTGAAGCGACTCTGATCTCGAGCCGAGCCTTCTCTTTGGTCGTGTCGTCCAACAGTTTTCTTGCTTCATCCAGTTCCACCTCATACATGGCCTTGATCTGCGACGTCTCCTTGCCCCACTTGGCCTTCAGCTTCCCCAGCTCGTCCGCCAGCTTCCGGTTCTGCGCCTCGAGGAACCTGACCTTCTCGAGGTAGTTGGCAAACTTCTCGTTCAGGTCTTGCATGTCCCTCTTCTCCTTCTCGTGGTTCTCCTTTATCGCATTCACGCCTGTGCTCGACACGGACGCGTAATACCCTGGCCCCGGACCAGGATAACTGGCCGCCCCAGTCGAGCTGATCCGCGACCCCGATGACAATCGGAGGCTGCTGTACTGGAACGGACTGCGGGTGACGACAACATTGCGGTTGGTGATGATAGGACGCACGAAGGGCGAGGACTCGGTGTCCACTCCACCAGAAGACTGGTAGGACGACGAGCGCTTCTCGTAGGAAGAACTTGACTTCGACTCCATTCCTCCGTTTCTTCCTCTTCCTCTTCTTCTTCTTCAAGAATGCTTTTCTTCTGTCGGTGAAGATGACTTCGTTCACGGATGAACGAATGCCAACTGAACTGAATCACAGCAACAGAAGCTTCGATGAAATTCTATGTGACGTGTTACGCCGATATACGATTATCTTCGCACAGAAGTCTCGCGATGTCTCCTGTAAGTGACTATATATAGAACGAGACGCGTGTCTGTATGTGTGCGTATATGTGCGTAGTTTTTTGTGTCTTTGTGCGTGCGTGTTTTCTTGGTAGACTTCGGTGAGTCATTCAGTTGCACTTGCATCTGGTGTCTTCAGCTGCAGCAACCTGTAGGCCTGTAGGCCTACACTCGTGACTAGCAACCTATTAGAACTCTAGAAGACCTGTTGGTTATGGGGTATCGATTGGCAAACGATTTACAGTCAACCTTAATAATGTTTTCCGTGAATGCTGGCCTTGCTAGGAGCGGCCTTTTTTACTTCAAGAAGGGACAGGCTACAAACCGTGCTCCGGATAAGTCTGGGCCAATATGCATTGTAGTCCTAGGCCAATATGTTGCTTCTACATTGATGTATTGAAATTTACACAGAGCTGTATGTAGGCTTTGTGCATATGAAATCAAATGGTTTTTCAACATGACTACGTGGCGGTTTGCAGACCACCAGCGCATAACTGATGAACTCTCTTGAACTGTAGGGCGCTGCCTGAATTTTCCCATTGAGTTTGGTCCAAGGTGGCACAGCTACTGCAGAGGGTGGCAATGACTACTTGTAACTACAGCATTACTTGTGTAAATGTTCTATAATTTGGTGCAGCTTAATTCAAACTACAAGCCGGTGATTTTCCACTAAGCACAGCAGGATGAAACAAAGAAGCTGGTTTAGATGTTGCATAAAACACTAAAGAGAATGGTCATGTATTTAGTTTCAGAATAGATGCACCACAGTTCGAGCACTGGACTAGGTGATGTGAGGTGTTCTGACCCTAATGTGTAGTAGATCCTGCCTTACTAGCTGGCAAAGTAGGAAGCTTCCTACACTTGTCGATTTGAGATCAGGTAATAATTTTATAAAACCAAGAAAGCAGTAGAGCGCACACCGCAGCTTTGGTTTAACTCAACCATTTCTGGAGCAAGGCGTCGCAAGCGTCCGTTAGAGCTTTGGTGGCGCCACATTCGTGTTCCCTCGGACCATAGTAGGGTTTAACAACATGCTGCTTGTGCGAAAACTTGTTTTATTTGCCAAATCGGCAAATTGAACAAATTTAATTGCTGAAAGCTCAGCATCACCAAAACCTTTGTGGATAGCTTTGAATAAGGCATTACATAGAGAGAACTAAAATTGCTCCTCTGCTGTGTTCTCGGCTGCTCAAGAGCTAGCCAGTAAATTCTTGACTTCTTGGGAGATAAAATTTCTTATATACGGCTCAAAATTTGTTGCTTACTCGGTATGTGATAAATTTTTCATCCTAGTTCTTTACCTCCAGTCTTAGACAACATTCAGCGAACAAATCTTTCGGAGATTGGTAGACTCAATTCTTCTTCTAACAAATGCTCTCTTCTTAACGTCATTCCTACATCTCTTCTCGGAGTGTTTTGACGTTTGATGTCCTGGCTCCAACCATTACATCAATAATTAATTTTGCATTGCACGAGGGACCTTCCCATCTGCTTTTACTCATGCAATAGTTTAACCTCTGCTAAAGAAATCTTCTCTCTACCCCAGCGACTTGTCTAGCTACAGACCCATCTCAACTGTGAAATCTTTGTCTAAAATCCTTTAACGGGTAGTTATAAATCGTATGCAAACTCAGCTGTCTTCCAACTCACTAATTATGTCACCTTTTCAGCCTGCACACCGTAGGTTTCATTCAACAGAATCTGCCCTTCTTGCTTTTCCTTATGGTAAGAGTAGGCTAATACCAGTTGTTCTTCATGGTTTTCTGCTGCTTTTGATGCTATTGTTTCGTCTTCAGCACTGGTTTGGGGTTCTGGCCCCACCCTATATTGGTTTGATATTTATCTTAGACCATGCACTCAGTGTATTTATATGGCAATTATTCGTCTAGTGCTCTGTTGACTAGAGGCGTCCCAAAGAGTTCTGTGCTTGATTCTTTTCTGTGTGCATCATATACCACACGACTACAGTAGGTAGGCTAACACTGCTTGACACACATTCACTGAAATATCATTTCTGTGCTGATACTGTTCAGTTTATCTATAGTGGATCCGGAAATAAATGTGCAAAACAACTTCTGTGTGTCAACTGAATCGACCAAGTCTTGATGGGTGTTGCAAATAACCACTGAATTCAATCTTGTTTCTGTCATAGTGCTTCCTAGTTATGTCTTGAGCCTTCTGAGAGCACTAAAACTTCTTTCGGCTTCTGCAGAAGAGGCAGGGCATGCCAGTAGTAATCGGACAAGTTTCTCTATCTGAAAATTTTTTTGAACTTCAGGGACCATTTCCCGCATTATTGAGGCTGCCTCGTTGACAGTTTTCACTGGACGTTTACTAAGAAATAATGGTATCTGTAGTTGAAGATCACTTATACACAACTCTTTGTATTGGGATATTACATGCTAATCAATAATGCCAGAAAATAGAACGTTTTCAAGTGCCCTGTAGGCACAAAGTCCAGCACTGTCTCCAAAAAAGATTCAAAACATGATATACACAGATTGGTAATGTTCTGTACATGTCTGAACTACAACTGTTTCTGTATTGGTGGTATAATTCTTCGGAAGTTTACGTTGCTGCGGTACAGCAATGGGTTCCAAGTCAAGCTTCTTTATAATGTCTCCCTCGAGAATTGCGACTCTTCCTGGAGAATTGCGACTTGAGCTCCTTTCTCTCTCCCTCTCAGTGTTCCGCAGGCGCCTGAAAACTGTACTGATTTTACTTTTTCGGGTCGGAAGCACCTCTATTGAGTTTATCCTCTAAGAGGCGCTTTATGAATCTCAAATTACAATTACAAATTGCATTCTTGCATCAGACCATCAAATACAGCATCGTTGCGAATCAGTTCTTCAATGATATCATCAACAGCTGCGAGCATTCCAGAAACAGTCTGATGCGTTGACTGCAATGAACGGTTGAGGCAAAGAAACTGGGACAATGCATAAAAGTTGAAGAAAGCATTGGGACAGTGCTTGGTTTAGCACTGTCCCCCTCTACTGTCCCCCATGACAAGTTTTAGCTTTAGGGAGAATCTCCCAGTCAAAATTTTGGGGGACAATCCCCAGTCAAAACTTTTGGGAGGGGGGGGCAGTTCCCCTCTGTTTCCTCCACTGGTCCTGAGAATAGTTACCGGCAATAGTCGTTCCATTTAAATTGTGTTCCTGCTTTACTACGAGCTATCTCGTAAACGCCATCGTGCACCTGATAATTCTGGAACTACCGCCGATAATCCGACGTTCTTAATAACTAGACGTTCTTTAAATTCCTGGGACAAGGGAGTCTTATGACAAGTCGCTGCGCCCTTCCGCTCTAGGAACTTGTATATTGGACAGCGCATATGTTCGAGCTATCACACTTATCTTGCTTCATTTCCGTGTGTATGTCTTCCTGCCTCACATGTATTTTTTCATGCACCACAACTTACGAAGTACAATTTCTTGTACCTCACTTAGTTAATAAATTCTGCGTCAAACGATAACGGTAGGGTCTCTGTGGAACTCTGACAGCCAATGTCCTCTCTCTATAACCCTCGCTATTTGCACACACATCTTCGTCCCATCCTACGCACGAAGGGGCCCGTTCTCGCACTTCCATCAGTTGCCTGAGCTGTATGTTGTGACAAGCGAATATGGAGTCGGTATCAACGGTGTCGACTCCTATTCTACTTGAGTAACTTGATCCTGACTCTGACATGTAGATTATTCTCTTGGTCTTCATCTGGAACACTGACCCTCTGTATCTTCGCTTTATATCTTTCCGCCGTCTGAATTCCCAGTAATGCGGCGTGTACTTCCTAAGTTTGGCAGCATCTAGCTATCCTCTCGCTAACCGGATGCGTTATATACCGCTCCCGGCTTTTCATAAACGAGCCTTAGTCTTTCTCTCTCTCAAGCGCCAGGGCCTTGACCCCGGTGAAATGTTTAACTATCGACCTATCTCTAACCTCTTTTTCCTCTCGAAGCTTGTTGGAAGATGTGTATCCTTTCAACTGGTTGTGAAATATGTCTGAATTATCACATTTTTCATTGCTTGGGTTGCTTCTAGGTAATAGTTCTAAATTCATTTTCCAGTCGCCAGTCTAACTTATTTATAATATCTAATTAACTTGGAATAGATATCCCTAAGAATCCAGTGATTTAGTCATTTTCAATAAGTAGTCCATACACTTCAACCAATCAGCTGAGTTTAGATAAACGAAGCTCATCTTCCAATCGATCGCAGGAAAAGCTAATCTATAAGCCACCCATGACGTCATTTAACCTAGGCAGATGCTGGCTTAAGCACAAGTTCAGACTTCGCCTGCGGTCTGGCTGGATACACTATTCAGGTTTATTATATCAGTATATTCTGTGGTTCTGACGTTCTTAGCTCTAAACTAGGAAGACAATCTCGGACGAATGAATGGAATCGTTCTTGCATTCGAATACCAGCGACGGCAAGTTGATACCAGGCAAGATCCAGGGCGTCACTGAAATCGGGTATCCATTCCGACTTTCACTGGTAATAAACGGACTCACGAAAGCTGGAAAGAAGTCCTCATGGCATATATCGAAAAAGCTCCGACTTCTCCAGGGTATAAGCTTCTGCAGCTGCACCAGTATAGGCACTGGGCGGGTGAAGCACTGAAAGGTAATGAAAAGCTGGGTTACTCCGCAGCGAGTTTCAATGGCAGCCAAGGAACGACTTGAAAGTTTAATAGCATTCGACGTCACATCTCTGTCTAAATGGAAGAAATTGATAACGTCAAGCCTCTTCGTCCGATAAACATAACAATAATAATAATGATGTTGTTGATGATGATAATAATCATAATAATAATAATAATAATAATAATAATAATAATTATTATTATTATTATTATTATTACCATTATTATTATTATAATAGATTCATGCTTAGGCCTATTGCTATCTATGTGGAGACGGTGGTCGCTGTCACTCAAACTGCCGGTGGAGTCAGCTTGACATGTATCGGTATTTGGCATCGTCCGAATCACTTCTCCGTTGCCCCGGGCACGGTTGTCATGACATTTCCCGGCAGCTCCTTCACCTTCGTCGTCAAGTCGTCAAAGTTCTTCGGAAACACCGACTGTTCCGATGCTTCGTCTGGGTTTCCGTCACCCATATCATCCGGGGATTTCTTCTTCCGTCCTAGACGACCTTCGAGACCCGGATCTTCCTTCGGAACCTCTTTCTTCTGGATGCCATACTTATCACGAATGCCCTCTTCCATCTTGTGGTATTTATCGTTGCGTTTTTCCTCCGCCTCTCGTATCGCTTCAGCGATTTCTGGATCCTCCTCCTCATCTCCATCGCCCTTCTTCTCCTCCTTCTCTTCTTTGTCTCCACCCAGGGCACCTGAAGGCTGGTGAATGCTGGGAGATCGAATGTCATCTGAGAACATCGGAGGCTTAATAATAATAATAATAATAATAATAATAATAATAATAATAATAATAATAATAATAATAATAAACCACGGCGCTTAAAGACAAGATCACGCGATTCGGAGGTGCAGCTAGTCGACCTGTTTCCAGTGTGCCAACCAGGACGCCACAGCAGCTCTAGTTGCTCCAGCAACAATAGATTTGTATCATAATTGAAGTGACACAATAGATTTGTTTCATAATTGAAGTGACATAATAATAATAATAATAATAATAATAATAATAATAATAATAATAATAATAATACCAGAATACAATTTTTTCATCCGGATAATTTTTCAGCTCCTGAGGGATCATAAATACCTCGGGGCAAAAAAATAAAAAAAATAAAAAATAAAAATAATAATAAATAATAATTAGCAACTTCTAATGCGCCAGTGTCTAATGCACAAGGCATCAACCGATGGCACACCAAAACCAAGCCACAATCAGGTCGATATCCAGAAGGTCAGTCCGCACGACAGAGAGGCAGCCTATGGTGGATAAGCAATTTGAAACAGGTAAGTTTTAAGCTGAGAACGAAATGACAGGAGCGACTGAGCAGAACGAACAGACACAGGAGGTGTGCAAGACGTGCAAGACGTCGTCTGTTTTGTTGATCTGCTGGATATGCAGTGCTCGAATTACGGGAGTGCACAAAAAGGCCAGGTCCCATTACTACTTTAGCTAGCAAACTTACTTTTAAGCACCAGACATGATAAGCTTTTCTTAAAGCTCAGTGGTCCACTGAAGAGTTCAAGCCTGTACTTAGGCCTAATTGGCGATCTCATCAAAGTAAATATTACGAAAATGTGTAAAACGTTAAATTAATTCGGGCCTCCTACTTATTTAGGAGTGTTTCGAGCACCGAATCCAACAGTGATCAATCTTCTCAAGTAGGCTATATAATCGATACGAAGAATTGGGCTATACGTCTCTGTATTTCAAACTGTTGAAGATAATGACAGAGCATGGCAATCAGTTAGGCCCCTACAATGATATAAATTCCGAAAGTTCGCCAGAGAAATCCTCACATAGTTCGCAGAATGATGACCTACATTTAGACTTAAACTGCTAGGAATAAATTCTGAAATAACCTCGAACTCAGCCTAAGTCGCTACCGGTACAACACGTTGGATGACGCCACTCCTTTCCCAATGCGTTACATAAAAAGCAGTCTTCAGATTCTCCCTCTATGCAGCTCTATACCTCAGCGACATCTATGCGAAAGACAAAACAAGTGTAAATGATACTGTTGTAAACACCGTGGAAAAGTTGATGTTCTAATTTCCATTAATTACATCTGGTTAAAGACAGTATTACGATGAAAATGGTTTTCTGATTGATTTGCTCCATCGGAAGGAGTGTTCAGAAGAATAAACCGCCTTCAATGGCGTTAGAAGACCCGTTTTTCGTCGTGAAAGAGTAAGCCAGTGTCTACCTTTAACGTGGGCGTTGACTGATGAATGACTTACTCCAGGGCTGATGGGGCCCCTTGGCTGACGCGATCGAAATTTAATTTTGCTGCCTATCAGTTTCTGCATGCCAGCAGATTTGGCTGGCATTATTTGATTCTGCTTGCAGGCGAAACTTACCCTTGTATTGACGAATAGAATTCGCTAGTCGGTGTTGTATACTGAATGCGGTTTACTGCGTACTAGTAAATTATTGAAGAAAGGCATTCGTAATAAACAAAAAACCTCGTAAGAAGTTGATTGCAGAGGTCTGCTTACATTTATACATTACTACATTTCAGCCTGGAGTAATAATTGATGTAAGCATATTTATACCCCTCGGCAGGAATCAATGAAAGAAAGCAATGCGTTGTTGGTAATTAATATGATTCCAAATTTAACAGAATGAATACAAAAAGTAAAGGAATCACATACATGCTGGGCTTATTTCTGCTTTGGAATATTTCCCACAATTCTGTTGGTATGTTAAAATTTTATTGTGTTTATGGCCATGGGTAAATATTAAAAGCACATTTCTGCACATGATTTGCAGAATAGCAGACTATTTATGCAATCTCCCGTAACCCTTTAATGGTCACAAGAAAGAAAGAGAAAAAATGTTAATGTTCCCAGATTATGGTAATTTGTACACAATGAAAACCCTGTTGCAGTTTTTGTTTGTGAAAACCTACCAGCTTTTTCATGTGAAAGCTGTGGAGAATTCTGTATTAATCTAATGGTGAAAGAATTTTAGCAGTATTTTACAAATTCTGTTAGATTCTATTTTTATCTTTATCCTGACCAAGAATTTTGTGTGTTTCTGCAGGTATTGCAACCCCAAAACATGACGGCAATTGCTGTAGTTTTAATTTAGATTTTAATTAGTTTATTTTTTAATTAGTTTTTATTTCTTGTCCCTATGAAGCTTATGGACTGTTCTTGAAGAGAGTGTTCTAATACTTTCTTGCTGCACCTGCTGAATTGCTGGCCAGTATTGTGAACATAGTTAAACAGCATTGTTGAAACTGTTCAGTATATTTGGTTTATATTATTTAGTTGTTGTTATAGGTCTACAAAAACTCTAGTTGTATTTGCCATTTCTGAACAGTCAGTTGTACTTGGTAGCCCTACATGCTGCTGTGCTAGATACTTTGCCCTCCCTTGTGTCCGTATAAGACATATGGCCAGATGAACTAGTTCTCACATCCAGTTATTATTATTATTATTCACATCATCAAGCCTTTTGCTGACTGCCATCTGTGTCATTACCTGTAAACAGGTGCCTTGCCATTTCTCAAGTTTTAACTTATTTAAAACCAATGTAAACAATTCTCACAGTTGAAACATAATTCTAAGGAATTTTTGGAATTCTAAGAATCATTATTTTTAGGTATTGCAACATATAGACGATATTTGTTTGGAGTGATATTGTGGGCTACTTATGTCAGTGTCATTATGGTTTGTTTACATTTTATCATGGCTTGACCCTTAACAGTTTAAAGACATACACTTAATAATATTCCGAGTCTTGGTGTTAGAAGACTGTTTCAGATGGCAAGGCGTCTGTTTCCTGTGATCATTGCTTTTGGCCAACACCGGTAGGCATAGTATTGTTGAGGAAAATGCAAAATGGGACCAGCTCTAATGACTTCCAGAGCTTCATTGTCACAGTATGCAGGGCATCAGTAGTTGATTACATCAGAGTTAACTCACAATAATTATCCATTTTAGAAGTCAAAATCTTATGGGTCAGGGAATGAGAAATGTGTGAACAGCACAGTATGAAACAGAACTCCTGTGCATATTAAATTAACCCATCTGACATCTTTATACCTGTTTATATTGTATGATGAATTGAATCTTTTTTTACTTCTTTTTATGTCATTCTGTAAAGGATAAGGATTCCAACCTGGCACCAAAACACACCCAGATAACCTGGCTAAACTTGTGTTGTGCTGAGAAATTTTAGAGATTTACATTTATGTTTACATTACACAATGGCCTCTTTACAGAAATACAGTAACAATGATGAATTTTATTTTTTCCCATAGCGAAGTTCAGAAGACTGTAGAAACAGCAGCAGCTTTATTTCACCGATGGTGTGAGCTGTCAAGTGATACACCCCATAACTACAAAGAGGAATACGACTGGACCACAAACGAACTTCGTAACTGTCTGAGAAGCATCGAGTGGGACCTAGAAGACCTTGAAGAAACTATTAGTATCCTTTAAATCATCAGTCTTTTTACATTGATGGTATTGTCATTACGTTACTATCATTGTTACAACAGTCTTCATATACTTGAAGTCATGCATTATCCTGATAATGGTGCCTTTGCTTTGGAGTTGTATAAAAGTGCTGCTATGTTTTGAGGATATCGTAACAAGCTGAGCTTATAGCACTTTCCAGCAGCCTTCAGAGTTTATTCTTGGACTAACTGGCTGATGCAGGCGTAAGTGGACAAAGGGTGGCTTCTTGTCAAAAGTTGAACTCGAAAAACTATTAATTCACTGTAGAAAAAAACAGAAATTGTTCTTTGAGAAATTAATAAATAACCGTCACTATATATCAGACCGAATGGCGTGTTTCAATTTTCTGCTTTCATTATGATTTTGAACAATAGTCTTGATTAATGAAAAACTTGTGTACACTGTTGTGGTCAGATGCTCTTACTGCCTAAAATAATAGTAATAGTATTTGTTTCCACTTTGGAGATTACACACAGTTCGCTTGGTCAGTCTTTGCCTGTCAGTCTGGAACCACCTCAATTGTTAGGGATTCCGTATTCTATTTCAGAAGCTCTTTCATTCACTGTTGAAGCTTATTGTTTAGAATTTAATTTGGCTATCAGTGGCTGTAGACTACCAGATTGAGTATCCATTGAGCTGCACGCTTGCATTTCTTGCTGTCCAGGCTTCTTTTGTTGGCACCCAAACTGTCTAGTCTTCCTGTCACAGAGGTATCAGTACTGGCGCTCAAGTTCATACTGCTGTGGGACATTGTGTAAAAATGTGTCCAAAAAATATGTCAAATATTTCCATGTTATAGTAATAAAAAGTAATTACAATAATAATAATAATTATTATTATAATAATAATAAATAATAACAATAACATTAATAATATTAATGGAAAAGAGTGAGCAGGGCAGATGGTCATTTCTTTAACAGTTGATCAGGCATTGTTGAGAGAAACTGCAAGAAATTCAAAATAGGTAGCAGCGAATTAAGCAATCGCAAAGAATTCATAGAACATACGCGAGCATCAGTGAAGGTAAGTGTGTAATTTTGTTGGCTTTGACCTCAGCAGGCTCAATTTTGTGACAAAAACTTTGTACAGTTACCCTAGGCACACATTTTGTCATTCCAGCTCAATGCAACGAATATCTCCCACCCAACCATCTCAGAAGAGATGGCTGAAATTTAAACCACATGTTGAAAGATGTATTAGATGGAAAAGTCCAAAAAATTTTCTAGAGTTTAATGTCTGCTTGTTAACATATATGCCACACCATGCCTTTTGAACTGTTGTTTGTAAAAAATACAAGTGTATACAAATAATTAAATGACATATTTATTTTCAAAATTCATTTCTAAGCAAATTGCATGGGTACTTTTTATTTCTGTCTTCAGTGGTTCATGAGATATTACGTTTTTACCCATAAGAGATGAAATTGGATCAAAACCCCAAAAATATCTGGCAGGGCTCAGAATAATGGCTAAGAAAGTGATGGGCAAAAGGGTTAAGTGAGATTTGTTTGCAGAAAAAATCACTTAATTTCAGGAATACTTGTTTAAAGTTCATTTTAGTTTATTATTTCATTGCCTTTGGCATTTAGAAAGCATGTTAACGATGATTGGCTCTAGACTGTAAACGAGTATTTCTGTGCCCATTGTTTGGAATTACGGTGTTCCACAAGGTTCTTTGCTGGATCTGCTCCTGTTTACATTATATGTCACTGCACTCTGTTCACTGCTACTGACAGCTCTCAACTACTATTTGTGTGCAGATGAAAGCCACTGTTCCTTTCATTTGATAGTTCCATGTCTAATCCTGCTGTCCAGCTACTTCTGTATGTTTGCTTCTGTTTTGGCAATGTTCAGTCTTGGATGACTAGAAATAAACTTCTTCTGAACACTCATAAAACTGAATTTCTTCTAGTTACAACTTCTCTGTTCGGTTGACTTGCTTAATTGCACTGAATGTGCACGAATTTGGGCGTGGTGTTGGATTCCACAATGTCGTTTCTAACCATGTTTTGACCATGTGCAGATCAGTCCAATTTCACAATAGCGATATTCATAAAAACAGGTCTCTTTTATCTCACGCTGCCTTAATCTCACTAGCTAACACATTGGTTTTCAGCAGGCTTGACTACTGTAACTCACTTCTTATTGGCATCACAAAAGTGGTTTAGAACTCTCTAACCAGAGCCTTAACAAAAACACCTGAATATTAGCATATTGGGCCAATATTTCATTCGTTGCATGTGTTGCCTATTGAGCAAAGAATTCATTTTAAAATCTGTGTTATAGTTCACAAAGTACTACTTTTAAATCAGCCGACTATCTGTGTTCCATGCTCACCCCTCATACTGATAGATATTGCACTCAGTCATTGACACTGTGCAACAAACCCGAACAGTGTTGGGCTCTCAGGCCTTCTCGATAGCTGGTCCCAAGAGTTGAAATTCACTGCCCAGTTCAGTTTGTTCTGTCAATTCTTTGATGTCATTCAGGTCTAAACGAAAGGCTCGTCTCTTTCTACTTGCTTACCAACCAAAGCCTGGCTCTGGTTTCTCTGACTTTTAGGAATTCAACCTGGCATATCCAGTGGATAATGATTTTTGATTGTGATATCACTTGAAATGACCTTCGAGTGATGCTGTGGGCATTATGATAATGGTGCTATTGAAGTCTTTAGATTTGATTAGAATATTGCACCTATGACTTCTACTGAATAAGTTATGAATTAGTGATAGCACATTAGTCTCCTGTTTTGGTAGTGCAAGCTAGTACTTATTGTAGTGCTTTAAATAGTACCTTATGTTGGTTATACAAATTGTAGTATCAAAGTGTTTTAGATACCAGTGAAACTTCAGTACAAGTGTATACTTATTATTGTATAACTTAATATTACCCAAAATGTTTTGGAAAAGCAGTAAGTGTTGTTGGACTGGGTTGACTTGAAATTGCTGTTGTATGATGTGTTTGAATAGGACATGCGGGAACGTATGATGAATCCGAAGTCCAGAGGCAAATCTAAAGAAACCCATTCGCTTCAACAGGCAAGCATTGCAACAAATATCAGTGACTCTCTCTTTCTTTCTGTCTCTGTCTGTCTGTCTCTCTTTCTCTATCTTACTATCTCTCTATCTCACTCTCTCTTGCTCTTTCTTTCTCTGTCTCTGTCTCTGTATGGCTGTCTGTCGGTCTCTCTTTCTCTCACAGACACACACGCATTAAGTCTGTGTGTGTGTCTGTCTTTCACACACACGCATGCACATGCACACACACACACACACAGCATGTTGAGATTGTTGAAACATCCTATTCAAGGTGCTTCTGGCTCTTTTTCTCAATTGCATTCAGGAAGCAACCACTTGGATACTGGAATTACTGCATCTGAATTGAATAGAATATTTTTTTGAGGAAGATGTTGCATTTCATGTTTGGCCATGATGTTTTCTGCATTTGTGAAATCTAGTATGATCAACTGACTTGTGTATGTTTAGGCCGTTGTCAATGGAACTGGTCCAGATAAACCTCAAAACAAGTACACACGACTTCAGAACGAAGTAGACATAATTGACGAACGGTTCACAGCCGTACAATGTCATCCTCAGGTTAATGGCTTTCTTTATACTATTACAAATATGAGTTTAGTGTAAACTGTTATTTTTCAGTTAATTTCTTCAATTCTGAAGATAAACTAGAACTATGCTTACCTTATGTTAACCCTTTATCAACTGCAGAAATTTTTCACATACCCCTCATGAACGCTCATTTTTGACAAAAACGGCAAAAAATAAAAAGTTTTGAACTTGTGATATCCCTGTCAGTTTTTGACATGTAGACATAAGGTAAGCACCATTTTTTAGCATTTTATCTCCTCTTCCCATTCATCTGTCAAGTTTTTGGAAAAAAAGAAATTTTGGGGTACCCAAAGTTGCCCCAAACTGTACCCCAAAAAATTTGCTATATTTTTACCTTCAAGACAGTCAGTGACAACTGTTAATTGAGCACAAAAGATGTGCAGAAATTGTTGTGAGATAGAATCAAAAAGAAATTTTAAAAATATTTTAAAAAATGAAAGAGATGCAAACTTCCAAGTTTTCAAATCAATAGTTGATCTACAGATGCCAGATGAGGATGGATATTACACGAATTTAGTACTGTTTGTCCTCTGTCACTTGGTTGTTAATTTATATAAGAAATGAGTCAATTTGAAGTTCAACGTAGCTGCGAGCCGATGATTATAATAGTCATAACAATCTAGAAGGCTGTAGCTTGCCACACCAATGGGAGAAGCAGCTGAAGTGAAGAGTTTCAGGAAGTTTTCTCCTCTGTCCCCGAGTTTATTCATTTTTGTAAGAAAACTGCAGTTCAGTAGATCAAAGAAGTTTTTGGATGACAGCTTTCTGGATCAACTGTAGAAGATCATGTTGGAGAATGCTGGTCTTGCTGGATCGGTTCAAAAGCAGAAACAGACTTGACTGAAAAGTTTTGGGAGGAAAATTTTGTAATAAAATTTTGAACAGCTGCTTTGATGTGCTGTATTATATATTTGCTCCTCATAGTTTTTTACTTACGCACTGGTCACTGAACACCATGATCTTGTTTTGTTCTTGATAAATGTGGAAGCATCAAACTTTGCACAAAGCAACTTTGCATGCTTCACTTTCAAACTCGGTCATCTAGGGACAGCCCTTGATCTTATTCTTTGAGCATAAGATGGAAGTATGACAATTACTGTTCAGCCAGCACATAAAAAACTGTCATATAAGAACAAAGCAAAAAAGTTGAAAATTGAAGCATTGTGGAGTGATCCACTACAGACGCCGGTAAACGAGGCAGTTAACCCCTTTCGTGTGGAATTAAATTTTTCTTAACCCGCCGTCCTTGTGGAATTATTTCTCCCAAAAAATTTTTTTAGTTATTTCTTGTTTGACTTCACTAAATTGTTCCAATATGAATGCTTGTTCCAAAATCCAAGTAAAAGTCTCACAAAGTTATTTTTTCTTCAGAAATGTCTATTAGTGTGATATACTTCGAAGCACGGAGCTGCGCACAAACCAACATCACACTCGACACACTGGTACCGCGTCTCTTTACGGACTTTCTTCCCATTCTTAGTTTGAGATGAACAAACTATGCAGACTCTTTGTGCATTGATCTTCTTAGCACTTGCAGGTACATATTTGGGGAAATGACGGCCTGTCAATCGTAAAGGATCACCTCCTGAAAGGGCTGATGGGCGTCCACGTCGGACTTGTTCCTCTGGCACGTGATACTCCTGTAGTAACCTCTCAATGAGTTGCAATCGAAACTGGATATGAGTAATTTTCTTTGGGTTGTGTTTCTTGAAAAGTATATAGCAGTTCAATGAGATTTTGTTGAGTAGATGACGGAAGAGTTTTTTATACCACACCTTGTGACGTTTTCTCTCAGATGGATAGGAGGTCAGCATTTGATCAGAAACATCGACTGCACCCATGTTTGCATTATAGTCACAAATTACAACGGGCTTCTTTCGTGTACCACCATGCCCAGCAACATCTTGAACTGCTCCAGTGTGGAATGTAGACAGCATTGAAACGTCTTTCTTATCGTGCCACTTCAGAGCCATCAATTTCCCACAATAACGTGATTGTTGTATAATAAAACAGTAATATGAATAGATATTCGCCCGAAGTCCACAACAAAATTCGGAAGTGTGTCCGACGATGTTGAAGAGTAAATACACCAAGAGCTGCTGTTGTTTGTCGAAATTTTACTAACCACTGCTGTCATCTACCGAATCAAAACGCAAAAACGATGTTAGAACGTAATATTACGGCCATCACAGTGCGTGGAAGTCAAAGGCTAATAAAAACGTAGTATTACGTTCCGCACAATGACGTCCGGTTTGGCGCAAACGTAATATTACGTTCCGCACACGAAAGGGGTTAAGAGCAAATAAGGAAAATTCAATACCTGTTTAGTCCACCCTGTTCTACTGCTGTTGTCAGCTTCTGCTGCTCTGAGACTGACCCATAATTGCGGCAAGCATTGTCATCAAACTCCATATCAATGTACAACTCGTTCACCTCACATCGCCAACAGACTCATCTGATGCATTTTCTTCATCAGAAGGATAGCAACTTTTGTCAGTAGACGACCATTTGTCGATCATTCGCCGAATTTCTTCCTCCGGTCGACAACACTTTGCCATTTTGGGTCATTTATATGTCCATTTTTAGCTAAGCGCAGGCCGATTTCAATGCCCATTTTCATTGGTTGATTTTTATTTATTGAGTGTTTTCCAGGGGTTCCGTTGATGTAATATAGATCAAAATTATACCTATTTACCTACGTGACGTAGAATTCTAAAATTATAAGGACTATGAATCGACAAAAGGCTACAACATAACTAGCGTCACCTACTACCATTTGGTACTGTGTGGTCAGATGCCATTAGTACCATTCACTACCATGCCATGTAACAATTGATAACAATATAACGTTATTCTTAATTAAATATATATATATATATATATATATATATATATATATATATATATGTATGGATTCTGTCTGATTAAATAACTTTATATTTACAGATTTTTCTGCCTAAATTTTGTAGGATGATCCAGTGAGTTTGGTCAGTTCTGTCAGTCAAGCCTTGAATGATAGCAGCCCACAAACAGCTGCTGACCAAGACGAACAGACAGTGTAAGTTGACACGAACAAGTACAGATTTTTTGTGTGACAGATTTGATTGTGTGAATATAATATTGTGCTGGTTGGTGAGTGCTTGTACAGGAAATTTCTGTGAGTCATTGGGTTTTTGATTGTTTGTACATGAGTAGATTGTGTGCAGGGTGGCACACTGAATATGTGGTGGGGTAGTGTGATCGGCTGGCTGATAGTGCTTTACAGACAGCTGGACTGACATCAGCAGTGATTCTTGCTGATGCATATTTTATCACAGGGATGCTCATACGGCCTGTGCTGTGATGAGTCAGTAGGTTTTTGGAAAACTCATGTTTGCGCAATATTGGAAGGCCAGCCTAATCCAGTTTGTACCGGTCGGCTGTTTTGGTGAAAAAGGGCCTATGTTAGTGGATACAAATGCATTGCTAAGAGAGTGCAAAGATTTGTACCACTGGTCTTTCGTGTGCTAAGTTGAAAGTTTGAGTTACGAATGTCATTGATAGATTTGTGTGTTTAGAAACTGTGGTGATTCCAGTACTGTTGTGATTGAACTGTTCCTTTTAATTTTGAAAATCAAAAACTGTGTGTTTGTACTCATTGATGTTATTGGACAAATTGGGCCAGTCAAAGGTTCAAAGCCTGATCATTGACAACTATGGAAGATCGTCGGCAGATTGCATTATTTATTTATTTTTGTATCAATAGAAAAAATTATTTCTTATTACAAGTAAAATGCTTTACTAATTATCTGCTGGTCTTGATTTAACATGATCTTCATACTGACATTTCATTTCATTTGAAAACATCATTCCCAAGTTGTAGGTCCAGTGTAAGACTTAGAGTAAGTGGGATGCAAGTTGGAATATTTAACTTGCAATTGTATCAATATTAATTGATGAATGGCCTGATAACACTGGCCAACAGAAAAATTTTTTTTTCTTGTTGCCTTCGGTTTTAGACCTGTTCTTGGGGTAATTTTGGGCGCTGATTCAGAAAATGTCATTGGATTGAGTGCATCAGGTCTAGTTTCTGAGATATCGTCGATTTTGTAAAGAAAACCCAGTCCACTCTTTAAACGATGTCTTTGGCAAAACTAAAATGTCATAATAAGCTTTATTTATGGCTAATTATAATTCTTGCTGATTCATATAATGCCTACATCCTTATAATGTAAAATCAGCATATCTTGCCGCGTGCTGAGATATTGCTGATTCAACGAAATAACTATTCCGTAGCCTACAGCTTACTCAGCACTAAATTCATGGCCTCATTTAGAATTTATTTGTGCTTATACAGCGTTTCATGGTTTCGAACTATGTAAATAGATTATGCTGAAGTCAGCATTTATAGCCTATATAAACCGCCTCCTGAAAGCTAGAGCAGCCGCAGTCGTCTTAGGGCATATTAAGAGTTGGTCGCAAGAACAATCTGTGAATGTGAGCATTAAATAACTACATGTTCCTACTATTTTTTAGGTTAGTCATTTAATTCCTCAGATGCGAACATCCTTAAGGTTATGGCTACTTCCAGACGGAGCTGCTTAACCATCCAGACATATTTCGCTACATTTGTGGGGAATACACACTAAAAGCAAACAGGAAACCGATTTCTGAGTTTGTAAAAAGAGCATATGTAGGTTATTTTGGTGTCAAACTTGGAGATCAAGATAAGCAATGGGCTCCTCATACAGTATGCAAAACTTGTATTGAACAATTGCGCCACTGGACAATTGGAAAGAGAAGCTGCCTGAAATTTGGTGTACCGATGGTTTGGAGGGAACAGATAAACCACTTCGACGACTGTTACTTTTGTATGGTTAATATCATAGGCATCAATCGAAATAATCGTCACAAGTTGTCTTACCCTGATATACCTTCAGCCAGGAGACCTGTTCCGCATTCGGATATTGTACCAGTTCCACCTTTTCGCGAACTACCTCAGCTCTCAGACGATGAGACTTGCATGTCCAATATCGGACAAGATGACGAAAGTGAAGAAAGTGGGGGCAGTGACAGTGATTTCCAATCAACTTCACACAGTGAACGTTTTGACCAAAAAGAGTTGAGTGATCTGATCAGGGACTTAAATCTTTCCAAAGAGTCCTCTGAATTGCTTGCGTCCAGACTAAAGGAAAAGAATGCACTTCAGCCTGGAACGAAAATTACAATTTATAGAAACAGAGAAAAGGATTTGCTGCCATTCTTTACCGAAGACAACAACCTAGTATTCTGTAATGACATCAGCAACTTATTGAAGAAAATTGGTCTGTCGGATTACAGCCCAGATGAGTGGCGTCTTTTTATCGACAGTTCAAAACGTAGTCTGAAATGTGTGCTTTTAAATAACAGCAACAAATTTGGTTCTATTCCAATCGGTCACTCCACCAGGATGAAAGAAGAGTACAATGCCATCTCTTTAGTACTGGAAAAGATAAAATACAAAGAACATCAATGGGTAATTTGTGTAGACTTGAAGATGGTAAATTTCCTCCTTGGTCAACAAAGTGGCTACACAAAGTATCCCTGCTTTTTGTGTCTTTGGGACAGTAGAGCCAAGCATGAACATTGGACAAGAAAAGATTGGCCTTCGAGGAAAGACATGGTGGTTGGAGCTCAAAATGTAATCAAGGAATCTTTGGTGGCACGAGATAGGATCATACTGCCACCACTACATATAAAGCCAGGCCTGATGAAACAATTTGTCAGGGCTTTGAATAAAGAAGGTTCATGCTTCGAATACATAGTACACAAGTTACCAGGAATTACAATGGAAAAATTGAAGGCTGGAATCTTCGATGGTCCACAGATCAGGCAACTTATGAATGACCCACTTTTCATACCATCAATGAATGAAATCGAATCTTGTGCCTGGTCTTCCTTTGTTCTTGTAACTAAAAATTTTCTTGGCAACAAGAAGGCAGACAATTATGCACAACTAGTAGAGGATATGCTTCTTCATTTCAACAAGCTTGGCTGCAACATGAGCATTAAAGTCCATTATCTCCACAGTCACTTAGATCGCTTTCCAGAGAATCTTGGTGACTTCAGCGAAGAGCAAGGTGACAGATTTCACCAAGACATCAAAACAATGGAAAATCGATATCAAGGAAGATGGGATGCACACATGATGGCAGACTATTGCTGGAATATTATGCGCGATTGTTCCGGCAGATGCCACACTCGGAAATCGTACAAAAGGAGCTTCTTCGGTGTCGAATGACTTGAAATTTTTATAACAAACTTGTTCTGTTTGGTATCATATAAGTACAGTTTCAGGTACTACCATTTTCTTTTAAGTATTTGTATTATTATGTTTATTTAGTGTATCACATAATAAATTGAGCACTACATAATTATAGCTATAGCCTTATGTTTTATGGGCGAGCAGAGGCAAGGACTGGTATATGGCATAATGTTCTATATCTCGAAAACTAGACCTGCTGGGAGAAAACTGGTGCCTTTTCTGGAATCAGCAGGTCAAATATACCCAGAAACAGTTGTAACATTTGAGGCAACAAATTATGTGTTGGTCAGTGTAATGTCTGTTGCAGTTTGACTCTATTGTTTCTGCTGTTGCACTTTTTGATTGTTATTTATTTGATGTTGATATGTTTTGTTCTTTTCTTGTGTCATGGTTCTTGTTTTTGTTGAAATTATATTATTCTTTACACTCTGTGATATGTAAAGCAGAAATGTCACCAACTGAATTGAAAAATTAAATTGACTTGGGTAGCCATTTTGTTCTAGTATTTTCTGTAGGTGTTGTAGTGTTGGGATTAATTTTGAAAAGTTATTGCTTTCTTAATAGCATGTTGGAAGATGGAATTCGTGAAGTTTCTGTGAGTGACAGTAAGGTTGGAGGAGTAATGAAGAAGGTGGTTAAAGTATTGCACCTTTCAAGAGGTAAGGTTTGCACTGAACTATGACAGAACTGTTGACAATGTTTGTGAGGGGTTAGTAGGCACTCTGCATATAAAGCTAGAAGCGCTCTGCAGTTTCCTCTGTAAATCAGTCCTAAAAAGAAATTTGAAGAAATTGGTGTAGGGAATGAGGATAATGAACTGATTGGTCAGTTTTTGGATTACTACTTACATGACTGCAGTTTACAATCGGGGACTGCGTCTTGGAGAACTATTCTTAGTGTGGTCACATAGCCCATGATAAATGAACCATTAATGTATCTTATTTTGCCAAGCAACATAACAGGCTTGCTTGGCAGTCTTCATTTATTTTTATGAATCAAACAGAAGCCCTGGTGTGGAAATGAACATTATCTTATTATTAGCTATCTACGTTCAAGATTTCAAACTCCAAAATTTCAGAATATGGATATGGAACTCCCTATATTCCGTGTCCTGCAACAGCGAGACTCCATGGGAAACAGTTCTTTGTGAACTGCTATATTCTCATCATTTACATAACAGCATACTTTTTTGTGATAAACTGTTCCATGCCTTCGACGCAAGAACAAACTTGTCCTCGAATCGAGTGCTTTGATTTGACTTCAGATCAAATCTATGGCATTTCTTGATTTCTGCAAACATGTATCTCAGCATAGTTTCTTGACAGAGCAGAAGCTAAACCATTTTGTGCCCCTAGCTCTACATACATAAAGTAGCCTATGGCAATGAATGCCTCCAGTCTATCTAAATTCAGCTTCCACGTTTCATGCTGAAGCTGCCAGTTAGCTTCTGCTTCAGTGATGAAGCAATGGTTTGCCAATGATCAGTTGGAAATCACTCAGAATGGAACCATAATTTATGTGACAAGCATAAAGACCATTATGTCTGATGTTGGTCCCGTCAACAGACTAGTATTATTGATGCACATACATGCAGTTCATACTTTGGAAGGGAAAAGTGTATAGAAATAATTTAGGGCAGACTTTTTGTCAAAACTGGATGATGACCATAGCTGCCCATAGCTAACCCTAAATAATTTGTCATACTCGATGTATCTGACCAAGAACTAATCAGATTGCATAATTTTTCAAAAAGTTTTAATGAGGGTATCATTTCATGGAGAGCCCATCTGCATGATGGAAACTGCCAAGTTTTAGAATTCCTGAAATAATACTAATATAGAGGGTTCTGTAGAATAATATTCAATCAGATTACATCAATGCGAATTATATTTTCCAACATGGGAAAGGTAAAAACTATGAATTTAATGCAGGAATTAATAGTAATTTTATGACGATATAAGGAAACACGTGAAATGCATTGCCAAAATATTGTTTACGATAGCAGTAAAAATTTACCACCATAGTTCTTTAGGTATAAGACTATAGATGTTGAAAGTTTGCAGTTATATTTCCTCCCAAATTGTGAAAAAGTCATAAAAGCTTTTAATTCCAAATTCTGGAGTTAACCGCAAGCCATCAAATTTTGCTAACAGTAACAAATGACCATTGCTGTCCTTTTTGCTTTAATGATGTCTGCAAGGAGAGGGAGGGTTCATCCAACTGCTGGACAGGGGGAGGAAGGGTTATGCCCATTGTGGACATCCATGTCTAGATTTAGTAGTTGTTTCAGTACAGCCTATGGCTTAAACACTAACTTCAGTCAAACAGCAGACAGTCTGTACTGCATTGGATCAAATTAGAGTTCTTTTGCTGGATGCAGCAGTGTCAAAGTACCCAGCCTGTAGCACAGGTAGCCCTGCGCGATCAGCAGGGTTGCTAAATCCAGGCCTTAATACTCTGAGTGCAGACGTCTGCAAATGGAGATGGGGCAGGTAATGCCAAATGCAGACAAGGGGAGGGAGAGATTGAAAGTAGGTACTTTTTGCAGACATCCTTTATGCAGACAGTTTTGCGCAGACATTGCATATACCCCTTATAAAGCCAACAGTTAATATATTTGATTGTCTGAGCTTTATTGCTTTTATACAACCTTTGGATTTAAAGTTATGCAATAAATTAGTTGTTTAGCTAAGAAAATAAGAAAATATAGTAGGATAAATAAAACTAGGGGATATTCAATGCTCTGGCTTTAGTTTATTGCTTGCAAGTGTGCGTTTCATTCTCATGATCTTCTTTTGCCTTGCCTCTCGTCATCTCAAAAAAAATAAAACAGACTGAAGTATTTCTTTGTAACCCAGACCTTTTGAGAAAATCAAATATAAAGTGTGGTGTACACAAAGATTTATGGTATCTTACGGTACCCAGGCATATTGTAATGGAATTTCTTTCTTTGCATCCGAGAATGAGATGACAGAGCTGGAGATAATTTGAGGTTTTTGTGTTTTTAGATTGGAGACAATGGACTGCCATAAGTTTACTCCTGATAATTGTGGCAATCGTGATAACATTATTCTTCCTCCTGTGACGAGAGGATGACTGAGTCTGCTGAGTGTCAGATTCATCCATGGCTGTAGTGCCAACAGCCATACTGTCAACTGCTTTACGTAATAATCATAACAATAATAGTAATAATACTCCTGCCTAGAGTTGGACTGATGCTGGATGAATCATGTCGCTCGATATCAAGGTCATGTCTTTGCCAGTAAGCACTTTCGTGGCCATGTTGATCATGCCTTGTGCAATGTATATGTTGAGTAGGTTTAAAGACATTTTACTTCACTGATTTGCAGCATATTCCTCAAGAATCCAGGGTATAATGATTCAGTTAACTGTAAACAGAAGATTTTACCACCAGTTAGTTGTAAACCATAGATGTTTCCAGTTTGAGCATTTGCTGTCAGTTCATAAATCAAATGATAAAATTTTTAACAAGTGTTTGGGTGAGTTGCAGTGGGTTCACTGAAAATTTTAACTGTTTTGTAGACTTGCTGTGGTTAATGTTGAGAACATTTATGTGATTTACTAATTTGCAGTTATTTAATTACAGAGATTTGTTGGTTTGTGCTAATATCATGAAAAGTTTTTGATTTTGTTGCAAGATGCGCTGGTGCCAACGTAGTGTTTGATGTTGATGCTTAAAAGATGCTAAGAAACTTGAGGAGCAAATCTAGTCAAGAAAGAGCAGAGTTGCAGTGTTGCGACTGATGTTTCTATCAAGGTTTTGATATTTGTTGCTGCAAAAACTGTTTAACTTTAGTATTAGAATGTTGTTTCTTGTACAGTGCATTCTTTTCAAGAGAGACTGACAAGTGTATGGTTGAGTGCGCTCACTTTCTCTGTCCAGTGGATAAATGGCATTTGGTCTGTCCAAAGAAGCAGTTTTTGTCTGTTAAGATGTATTTCAAGGCTGAGAATCATTGTGACTTTGAGAGTTTTTGTAACTGATATTAAAAGAACATTTAGTTGAGTTATTTTATGTGTTTCTTAAGCATTTGATGAATGACATGTATTCTTCACGTGAATGACCCAGCTGTGGATTTGGTTGGTATAATTATAGTTAATAGATAAAGCAAATTATACACAGAATGCTAAATCGGACCAGTTATTACATGAGATGAGGTACAGAAGCAGATGGCACAAAATTGTCTGTGGTGCAGCCAGTCTTCGACTTCAGGACGGCTGAAGATGAGACAAGACAAACTCAATCTAGAACATTACTGTTTCAAGTCTAAGATGATGCCATTTAGAGCCATTGATCTTTTATTCTGCATAACAAAAACTTCGCAAAATTATGGTTAATAAATAGACATGGATGAGGAATTATGTTTGCTTGCATTTGATGAACATTTGTTTTCATGGCTTTTAGTGTGCAGAAAATTTAACAGCATTTTTCTGATGTTAAGTATTTGTCCTGTGTGGCACTGTAATGAGTTAGTATTGTTGCTTTTTACTGCTACACTGAAAAAGTCAGTTGCAGGTTTTAATTAGTTCTAGTTCAAACTTCCAGATTCAGTTGAAAGTGTTTGGTACACATATTTCTTGCTGAATGATGTGAAAGGTCTTTTGAGGTGTGATAGTTTGTACTGGTGTGTGCTGTTTATTGGTAAGCGACTTTAAAATTTAAACTGACAAAGCATTGGCATGATTTTATTTTTAAGTATAAGCTACAGAATTATAGTGTGACATCTTAACTTATTTAACGGCAACGAAAGCACCTTCAGGATTCTAGTCTGAGTTCTGCAGAAATTGCAATTTTCCTAGTCTTTGTGTTTCAGAGGTTCAGTTGCATGATTTATCGCCTTGTTTTTCTTTGATTTGCAGAAAAGTTTTGTCTTATAAGATATGATATTTAGGTTTTCCATTTTTTTTAGAGTTTTATAACTGGTAAATTTTGGATCCCAGGCATGTTACAGTAGTAATGAATTAGTGCAACTGAAGTGATTAAGTGCTAAGTTCAGTTCAGCTAATTTCATGAGAGCCGTTTGCAAGATCCAGAATCTTATTCAAACTGAAATATTTTGTATTTAGTTTTTTCATGTGCTAGTGTGTGTTTTCAGTTTGTTTTTGTGATTTGTTGCTTATTTTATGTTATTTTGGCTGCTCTTAGAAAACGGAACTGTGAAATATATTTGGTCTATACCATTTAGTTGTTTTATTTGTCCGCAAAAAATCTAGTCATATTTACCATTTCTGGATTTTGAAGTCCTTTTTGAAATAAATTAATGCGAATTTCATTCTTGATCCCTAGTTAACATTCATCAGCACTGCAGATTCAGTCCACTGCACATTAAAAACGTTTTTAATCAATAAGTTATAGTCCAGAGTTGTCTGACACTTTTTGTTTGATTTCACTGCAGATTAAGTTACTGCACCTAAAAGTGGTTTCATTACTAGTTGTAGTCTAGTTCTATGTGACATTTCTTTTTCTTTTGAGCCATAGGCAAGCCCACAGCAACCCAGAAACATGACTGCCGTTCCTTGTCAGTTGACTGATGAATGGACAGAACTTGAAGTAAAAAACATTGTTGCCTGGCCACTGTGCATTTTTGCTCTTCAGTTTATTATTCATGGGCCTGTGTGGTGAAGCACAGATATGACGTGGATCAAAACTTATGCTGTCATTAGCAGTTTGTTTAACAGCAGGTCACGATAATACTTCTGTTTTCATATCGACCTGCTGCAACAAATGTAAAAATCTGAGTTCAGCCTAAGAATTTGTACCTCTGCTGAAATTATGCCACCAGTAGTTTAAAGACTTTCAAACAGAAACTGGTTTTATATGATGCTTGTAAGGAATAAATTTATTTCTCAGTTCTATGATTTATGAGTTATTGAATAACCGTTAGTTAATGCTAGAGTTACCATTTGATTTTCTCTTGATGTTTGATATTTAGCTCCATTTCTGTAAATTTTTATGTATATTGTACAGACAAATTATTATTTCTTTCTTATAATTAGTTTGGTGCCGCTTTAAATGATTGATTTGCTATGGTGACTCTGTTGGCACTCGAGGATGATTTGTTTTATGATTTTCATTGTTTACAAATTAGATGCACTGACTGTTGGGGCAATGTTTATTTGTGATTTACTGCATGCTGTCCCACTAGGGTGGTCCAAAAATTTCTTTTAAAGTTCAGTGTTGGAACCCACCATTGCAGTCCATCGATTAAAAAACTACTGTGGTGAAAATTTCAGCCAAATGGAACAATATTTAGAGGTTGTGAGTTGATCAAAGGTTTCAGAGTATACCATATTATACAGCGTTATTGCAAACAAATGCGAATCATTACCCAAACACAACAGAGTACGTATTTTGGTATGACTTAAACTGTAAACATTGGCCGACTGTAAAAAGTAGTAACTAGTAAGTCCACAAATTGCAAGTTCAGTTACAGATTTGTCTGGAGCTTGCTTGTCTTCAGTGTTGTGCCACAAATTTGTCTGGAGCTTGATTGTCTTCAGTGCACTGCCATTTGAGATTGTTATTAGTGTTTGATTCATTTCTGGCTAACAAAGTCTTCTTATTGGAGTCGGAATCCTCCTGAGCAACTTGCAGTAAATATTGTTTTTACTGTTCATCATTTGTAAGAGTTGAATTGTAATTGTGGATCAGCTTTACTCCTCTCTTGGCTGTATCATTCACAAACTTGAGTGCCATCATGATTTGCAGTGAAGCAAGGTTGTCCTTGTTTTCATTCTAGCTTTATGGTGAGAACTGCAGGAATGAATCCTTTAGTTCCATGATCTAAAAAATTATATATAACAAAATAATTAAGTGGGCTGTTGAATTAACAGATGTCAAGTCAAGCCTTGAAAGTAGGTGTTCAGATCCACCCTGCTGACACAGGTTGTTGACCATTCTTTTATCTCTGTGAAGTCCGTATATGGTTCAAAGAAGGCCAATTCAAATGTGACCTCTCTAATCAGTACCACAGATGATGACGGAATGCTGTAATAGTGATCTGAGGAATTTTTTGATTTCTGTATTCTGTTAACTGTAGAAGAAATGAAGATTGTTAGCTTAAGCAGAGATGGCACAGGGAGCCTGGAACCATGCTTGGATGTAAACATCACAGATGAGCAGAGAACCAGAAGATGCCCTTTTCTTCAAATGGCTTCAGTTTGAACTGGAAATGGAACATCCACATCTTGAATAAATAGATGATTCTTACCACCCAGCGAGCCCGGTGAAGGGCACCAGGAACTTTGAATGAATGCCTCGAGAGGGCATTCCGCCAAGAAAATGATTACTAGTTCCAGAAGTTCTCAGTTGTTATCTCTGGGACAAAGGACTTCAAGGCTCACCTCTACAAAAGCAGTAACTCTCTCCTTGAACTCGGCAGTCTTAGCCAGATCTGCTGCTGCCCCAAACCTACTCTGGTCAAAATTATGCCAATTTTCTTTGAATGGATGAAAATTAGCAATATCTGGACCAGAGAATGCAACAAGTTTCAGGACAGTGAATGCCTTTTCAGCTATGGTAACAATTTGCCAGATCAAATAGATTCTGGCCTAGTCCTTTTTCTATTAAAGTACATACACCGGTATGGCGACCAGTATTGCTGGCTTTCGTGTAAAAGCACATACCCTTGACCTTCTTTCGCATATTCTAGTCATCAAGGCATCAGGTCACAGCACTGGCTTGAACTTTTTCAGTGCTGGAGTTATTTTTTGTGACACCAAGTAATTGCAGCTGCTCCACCTTTTTCCTGCCAGTAATATCAAACTACTCAGTCTTTCATCCCAGTGAGCCACCAAGGCAGAATCTGGTGAGAACTTCAAAGTGCTGGTGAACTTTTATCGATATAATCTGGTGTGGTCCCTGTAATTGACTTTAGTTCGATCCAAAGCTGTGGCCACTTGCTCAGTAACAAAGGGATTCTTGCTGAGCTCTTCACTAGATGGCTTTGGTTTCTTATTCTCTTTTGATATACTAGCACACTGTGGATCCAAGATTTATAAATGCTTTAATAAATAAGTAAATCAATGTCTCCACTAACTGTGTCCTTATTGCTACTGTTCAACTCCAATTCAACAGTGCTGGTTAAAACGTCCATTTCTGTTTTTGATCTCATACGACATGCTTCCTCAGACTTTGTCTTGCCTCCTTATAGTTTCATTTTCCATGCCATAACTTTGTCCTCTTCAGCCAAATAACCCCTTCAGCCTTCCCTTTGAGCCACCAGGAAAGCACAGTCTTGCGGAATCTTAATCTTAAGGCTTCAAGCATCCTGCTATGTCAAATATTTAATCTCGCATATTTAAGTTAATAGAAATTTAACATTTAATAGCAACTGAGACATACATTAGATTTTCCTTTTAGCAAGAAGAAATTGTATCGATTGCTGAAGAAAGTGAAGGATGGCAAAACGACGTAATGAATGAAACTTCCAAGGGGTTGCACAACCTTTGAATATTCGTCAATTTACATCAAATTGCACTCATTTTTAACCATATATGCATGAACCAGCCTATTGTCCCACTCTCCTTTTTACTAAATTCCTTACTCACCTTTTGGTGCCTAGCCACTGCTGTGTGTGGTAAGATTTTTCTTTTTTGTGAGCCATGATGATCTGATTGATAGCATGCATGTCTTGTGAGGCAATGATCGTCCTCTGAGCAAGCTTTGTGTACACCCTTGGTCAGTTTCTCTCATCAAGAAGTAGAAGTTGGTACCAGTGTTATTTGATAAGTAAATGGCAAATCTGGTGATGAATTGGCCCCATGCCCAAGGCTTGGGGATCTGTGCCGTGCAAGTTCGTGAGTTCCAAGAGTGTGTTGGAATAAGAGTTATATTGTTAACCATTGTAGATATATGTCTAGAAATTTATATAGCACCTTGTAAGGGCCTGTGCTGAGAGGTCCCCATTCACATGAAGGAGTTAAAATTTCCTTGTTGATGGGTCTTGGGTTGTGGAGAATTCAAGGCTTGACTGTCATGGCCAGTGTCTTGACAGGAATGTGGAATTTTTCAATTTTCACAGAGGTTTAGTTGCATAGAAGAAATAATTGATTAGATTACTGTTGACTGAAGAATCATAGACTAAAGCTGCTTTACTCTGTTTTGTTGGTGTAAGTAAGCTACTTGAATATGCACACAAACGAAAGTGAAGATTAAGGTTAATGCATGACTTTGTTCTGCCTGTGATTTTTATACAGTAAAGTATCCCTTATCTCCCAAGTGAGACATAGGGGAGGCACTCACTTCCTTTTCTTTAGGCCCTTGAGCCGGCAGTGGATGAATCCCAATGTCCTGGACACAGGGCCAGTACATCACAGGGCTTGCTGCTTACTTCCTTTCTTACCCCAGTACCAAATTTTACTGCTTGGTGACAGAGTGTGCACAAACAACTTATCCAGGGTAGTTACACAGAATCCAACCCACAACCGCATGATGATCATTGACCAAATGCATTGCTGATAGACCACCATGCAGCACACTTTTATACACTTTTATACAGTAAAGTAGGATAAGATACAGTAGATACGATTAATTTTGATAAAGCTATTAAAGACATAGGCATCCTGCTTGTTTTTGGTCATGATACATGAAGGGTTTTAATCGTTTGTAAGATTGTTAAGTACAACAACTAATCAAACCGGCTGGTGTAACATTAATGAGTCTGTGCAAGAATCACAATTTTAGGTCTGCCAGCTGCAAATAAATTTTTTAAAGTTTATGTGTCATAGGTTTTTGCTGACAGGAAAGTGTAATGACTGATTCATCATCATATAGCATTTGCATGAGAAGTTTAAGAAAATTATTATTTTGTCAAGAGATGAGCATTGCTACCAGTTTGGTTACTAGGTCATGTGATTATGGCAAGGTGACTATCATAATATTGTCATTTCACTTGAGCTGTATTCTTTAAATGCAACTCCAGTTTCGAATCAGTTGCACAGTTGGTTTCAGGTGGCATATGGAGGAGATACTTGGCCTACTTCGGATGACATTTAAAGATTTTATGAGGCTCATGTAGAAATCTGCAAGGCACACATTCAAAGATTTCGTGGCTGGAGTAAAAGTCCAAAGCAGTGAGGACTTTTATTCCTGGATTATTTTTCATTAATACATAGGCATTATTTAATCATATTTTGCAAAAACCTGATGACCAACAATTTAATCCTGTTCTGTTCTTTGCTTAAACACTTGCTGTGGGCTTTAGCCTTAAAGGTGCGTGCTGGTCTAGATGAGAACAGGACATATTGTCACGTAATCAAGCATTTATATTGCACCACTTCAAAACTCCTTGGCTGTGATGAAGATTCATGCCAGTTTGAGTCATATTAGAAGTATGGTACAGTTTATGAGCATGAAGCATGTTATGATTTTGAGTTTCACTTTAAAAAAATATTCTTATTAATTAGTAACTTCTAATTTGCCAATGTCTAATGCACAAGGCATCAACCAATATCCAGAAGGTCAAGTCCACAGACACAGACAGACATCCTATGGTGGATAAGCAATTTGAAGAAAGAAAGTCGTAAGTTGAGAAAGAAATGACACAAGCGACTGAGCAGAACAAACAGATACAGGGAGAGAGTTCCAAAATTTAGGCCAGCAAATGAAAAGCCCATTCACCTAGAATAGTTCTAGTTTTAGGCATAGCCAGAGAAAGGCAATCAGACCTAGTTGCAAATGATAAGACTGTTTAAAAAGGAGTGATTTTAATTAAATACTGTGAATGGCTGCAGTTCAGTATTTTAAAACCAAAAGCACTAATTTGAAAAGGATTCTTTGGTGAACACTACAATGTTATGAGTACAGTATATGGTCATACCTTGATATATTAGTTATGACTCTATCTAAAGAGTTCTGAACACACTTTAGTTTCAACAAATTTGACTTTGTGATATCAGTAGGAAGCAAGTTATCATAACCAAGGGGACTGGAGACCAATGCATTCATCAGAGATATCCTAGAAAACAGACATAGGGACATAATGCCTAATTCTGCATATGTCATGAATATGTATGTATTGTATGACGATTTACAAATATCATTCAAATATTTGGTGAGGAACATAGTACAGTAAAACTTCTTGAGCTGCTGCAAAATGCCCATCAACAGAAATTCGGTTTCTGATGGGTTGAGGAGGAGTTAGCAAAGCATTGGACAAGCAATTGCCATTCAAGTATAATGACTGAGTTTATGGACTGAGATGTGTAGCAAACTAGTTCAGTGCAGGACCAGAAACCCCAAGCCACTGTTGAGACAATGAAATAGAAGAGAATGATCCACAGTATTAAAAACAGCAGACAGTCAAAAAGAACAAGAGCTGTCACTCTGTCCATGCCCATAGAGTGCATTATGTCATTAATAACGGCAAGAAGTGCAGATTCTGCTGAGTGAAATTAAGATATGCTGACTGAAAGGGAGCTGTTAATGAGTTTGAAGATAGATGAGTTTGCATGTGCTTCAGAACTACCTGTTGAAGAATTTTGTATACAGAATTCAAAGTTGAGATGGACCTGTAATTAGAAGAGGTTGCTGGGGTCAGGAGAAGGCTCCTTTAGTAGGGGATGAACAAAGGTGGACGGATAGGATCCTCTATCCAATGAAAAGTTAATAATAGATGTAATGGTTGGACTAAGGACTTCTTCAAAAAAGGTGTAGGAATAGTGTCCAAGAGACAGCTTTGTTCATTGAGGGAAACATGAGTGTATGAGCTTCTGCAAGCATTGCTGGCTGAAAGCAGTTTAAGACAGAAGGTATGGAAATATGATGGAGACATTTATAAGATACAGTCAAAACAGCCAATAATAGCCAAATACCAGAAATTTTATCTGCAAAGAAAGTCAGGAATTTATTGGCAAGCTCGTAAGTACCTGAGTATACAGTAGGGGCTGCATTTAACTTTTAACAATGTAATAATTTGTTTAAAGCCATACACACAGTCTTAGCTGTAGGAGTTTTCCAAGATAAAGTCCCATTTTTTGCATTTTTACATTCTGAGCAAAAGGTAGCCAACTGAACAATGATATTTCAAACTGAGGGTGTTGCTGTGAGTTGACACTTTGATAGGTTTAACTGATTGTTTTTTGTTGCCAAGCAATTAATACTAATCAGCCCATTAGCAATTAATTGTTCACTTATATTGTAAAGTTTCGTTTTTAAACTGCTGATGATGTCAAACAAATTGCTGGTATGTCAATTATGTTCACTGTGGATTTTTCTTGTAATTACTTTTATGTTAACAAGTGAAAGCCATGACATGTTTGCATTTTTTTTGTACATGTAGTTTGCAGTCAGTAATATTTTTCCATTTGAGAGAAAAACCTTAACAGTTTTAGACAGTTTCTTCTTTTTTGTAGTTTTGTTAAGATCTTCTAGGATGATTCCTGATTTCACATTTACAGAGATATAGAGATTTTTAAATGGCCAGTCTTTTAATAGCAGCAATCAATTGTTTGCTTTTTCTGAGGAAACTACAACCATGCAAACTAATTAAAAACTTATAAAACTGCCCTGCCCTGATATATTCTACACTGTCCTCTTATACAGAGGCAATCTTAATATACCCTACCGAGTCTTACCCTCATTTAGCGTGCCTGCAGTACCATGGACAGCTGCAATACCATAGAATGTGGTAAGAGTACTGAATGGATGGCTTTGTCTTGGTCATGTAGCTGCCTGCCTTATCTTATGTAATGACTTCTATGCACAAGACATCAATCATTGGTCGCTTCAAGTGAAACCATAGTAAAAAATCATAATCCTTTGAAGAACCCCAGTAAAAATCCAGGGGATCCAAGCAAGTTGAAAAGGATAAGTTGTAAGTTTAGACATGACCTGGGCAGTGAATTCCATTGCTTTGCACCAGCCACTGGAAATTTACAAAAGTGCAACACTGTTCTAAGGGGTGCAAAGCACAAGAATCAAAGTTTCTGTTGACGTTTGCAATACTTGTTGGTGTGAGGAGTGGAGCAACGAGCTGAGATAGGTCGGCTGATTTCGGCTCCGTAGTTCTCGTAAAATGGGTCACAACAACTTGTATTGGTCTTGCATTATATTTATTGATGAATAACCAAGCATATGCGCGAGAGAATGTGACGGTGAAGCAGATGACTTTCATAATTTGTTGTGAAGTGTAAAGTGGAATGACCAGTGCTACATGTAATCGTTAAAGCATAAATGAAATAATAATAGTGGGGCATGTGTTTTGTCTTGTTTCTGTCTGTAACAGATCATGGTTTGTGATGCCTGATAAATTACTGTCCTGTTTTATGCTGCAAAGCAACATAGATTACATATCCGATATGCGTCCAGTTTTGGGAGAGAGAGAGAGACAATTTGAATTCATTTGGACATGCATAAACTTAGCGATGTGTTGTCTTTTTATGGATGATGCATGTGATCCGTAAACTGGTTTAAGGACTAAGGCAACCATTTCATCATAAGAATGTGTGCTGTATTTTTTGATTGTGACAAAAGGTGGCTGATAGATGAGCGATTGCTTTGTTTCTTATAAGTTGCTGATTCATAATTCCCCGACTTGGCAACTCTCAATCGCCAGTGAATAAGCCCTCAAGTAGCACCATACAAGCATGAAAGAATTAAAAGTACGTTTGGTTGTAAATAACTCTTGAGGATCAGTAGAAGTGTTTTCTTGTGTTGTATCATTGATGATACCTCTTGTTCTGTTGAGTTATTGTCCCTGCCTCCTCCCATAGTAACATTTGACAATGTTGACTGCAACATCTATAGATTGGCATGGTGACATTGTGAACACGGTTTCCCCTGTGGTAAAGTTAATACCAAGGCCAACCTATACTTAATTGGTAGGCTCTTTGAACATTGTGTCCTCCTGTGGTACAATTGATAATGACCTTCTTTAACATTGTAAATAACAGCTAACCAGCAATTAATGTTTTAAAGGTGTTCATTAGTCAAATGCACAGTACCATTAGGATTAAGATTCTGATTGCCTTAGAATGGCAAATCCAATAATACTTTGTACGTACACCAAAAATCCATTATAATGCAGAACCTGGTGTCCATATGCACTACTGCATTATACTGAATACTGTGTTTAAAAAATTTGCATATAGAAACTGCTGTATAAAAATGTTGCATACAGAATGAGTTATAGTTGTTTTAATTTATGCTTGCGTGCTTGGGGACGTGAAATTACATGTGGTTGTTTGAAACCTTGCACAATGGCTGAATTATATGGCTAAATATTGCTTTGATTGGTTAATATAAAAGCATAATATGTTGACACATTCACTTGGAGATTTTTGTGTGAGAAATTGCACGTAGTCATTCTGCACAGTGACATCATTGGACGACAGCCAAATTATGTTGCCAAATATTGCTTTTATTGGTTAATACGAATATGTGGCATGCATGGCAAATATATATTAAAAATTTAATCATACTTGGGCATATTGATTTAGTCACAGAACTTAAACTATATTTTAGATCAAAATTTGCACTCAGATTGTTTTATCAATTGATCAATTGCCATTTAAGAAGAAAATGCATCATCTGCATTGCTGCTCTCTGCTGTTTCATCTCGGCGTTGTACGAAGCACATGTTTAACTCCAACATTTCCTAAGGTAACAAGTTGGCACATGGCTGTCAAACGAGTTTCCTGCAGCTGTCAGTTGTCTTGAATGTTTATTCTGCCTTCCATAAATCGTGGCTACATGCCTACTGTCTCATACACTTGTCAAAGCATAAAAAGTGTAATTTGTTCTTAACAGAACAAAGTTTACATGTGCGAGTATTACCAGAGATCCTATTATCATATTGGTGGTTTACTTCATCACAATCTTACCTGCAAAATACCATTGCGCCATAAAATCCCGTTATCAATTGTGTAAATCTATAGGTACGTGTATTATTGTTTATAAAATTTCGAGAGAACATGAAAATACTTGGTAAAAGCATCTGAATATGTTGCCAATAATGTATTACAGCAAGAACAATTGAACGCTAGCATGTACTGTGTGCTATAGAAAGTAATGTTTCTCCAAGAAAAATTCATGGACTACAACCACAGTCATCCTGTAACTGAATATGTTATATCGAATCTTGCTGTAACGGTCGATGGTGTACAGAGTTACGAAATGAGATCTTGTATTAAGCTTTTTGAGAAGCATTGCTTCTGAATATTGAACACCTCTAAAACTGATGGGGCATAGAGTGGGAGTCTAAATGCTTGAGCAGTATTTAAGATAAATTTGCATTATTGGTCTGATCAAATGAACAATTTGCATGCAGATGAAATTATGTTGAAGAATGAAACATATGATTTAATGTGAATGCTGTTGATGAGCAAACATATACCATAGTAGTTCATGGAGTGTTGTGAAGTTGGCAGCATATCTGATATGACTGCATAATTCCCAATGTTTGTTTGCATTGGTTTTTTATTTGTCTGTTTTTTTTGTTACATTTGGTAGTCTCATTTCTTTATAGGTCTTTTCGCTTTGTGTGATTATGCAGTTGCTATGTACAATTATGCCTTTGCTACATTACAGTACCCACTGTTTGTGATGCTGCATTAGGTCCTTATGCAACTGTCGTTGTTTATGATTTCAAGCAAAAGTACTGCAAGCTTTCCTAAGTTCAAAACCAAGTCTGACACTGTTGGTTTCAATTACACAACAAGTTTGTTAATAAATTATGAATGGCATGTCTGTAGCTAACGGCGAAAAGCCACAGAAAACTAGAAAGCAGGCCAAAAAAGCAATGAACGAAAAAGTCATCAGCAGTTTTGGCAACCTGAAACCTTGATATTGGCTTCAATTTTCAAGGTTAAAACATGTCCTAAGAAAATTTTGATACATGATAGTCTTCAGTCCTCGGAAAGGTTGATGACTAAAAACAAATAACAATGTTTCATCATACAACACCTCGACCATGCTAAAATTTGACCCCCAAAGTTGAAATTTCCCACACTCCCCTCCCCTTTTATAAGTATACATATAAATATGTACATTACAGCCTACATATTTTATGGGCAGGCCTATAAAATAATATAATAAATCTGTCTCTTGCTAGCTTACCTTTTAAGAATGTTAGCCTGTGTGTATAAGTGTGAGGCGGGCCAAAAGATGCAGTCACATGGTATCCTGTTCACATCTGAATTATGAATTCAATACTTAAGCCACATATATATATATGTATATATATATATATATATAACAACAAACTGAGTCTGTTTTTTAATGGTGGGGTATTAGGCTGTTGGGAAGCGCTGCTTCTGAATATTGCATAGGCTATAATATCCACATATAGACAGTAGATGACAGAGGGTTAACCCTTTAACCTCTGCCCTTTTAGCGAAGTCATCCGAACGCAGTGTAGGCCTACGTAAAAGTCAACTGCTAGGTAACATGGTGTAATGTAAATCCCCAAAATTGCTTTAGGTACCACAAAACTCTGCGTAATGAGACTTACTTGTTTACCGGCATTTAGTCAAATTAAATCTGCAAGAGCCAGATCAGAATATGGGAACGTCTAGCCATGACAAGGAAGATGGCATGCTGCTGAGGGGGAAAGCGATTGTGGTGACTTGATTTCGAAGACAGCCAAGTTCAGTGTCCCATGGTGGGACTGTTTCATGTCACTGGAGGCAAGCTACTGGCTCAGTGTGGGCCTAACAAGCCCACATGGCTGTCAGGGTTATGGTTGATGCAGCTGGGAATCTGTATCCTACTGGCCTAAAACAGCCGAACGATGCAGTGACACTAAAGCTTTAGTGACACTAAAGCTACCCACCCTAACAGCTCCCCTCTCTCTCTGGTCTTCTGGCAACCAGACGTGGTTCTTGACATTGCATCTTTGGATAACCCCACTGACTTGACACAGTGCTTGTGAATAAGCTGGTGCCCTGCACTTAGCTTTTAAGTAGAAATTTCGAGTTTACGATTATGAGGAAGTAGCGCCTGTTTTTATAGATTGGTGGTGGCTGTATTTCATGACATAGCACAGGCGAGGTTAAGGTCAGGATTGAGGTTATCACGAAAATTATCAATAAACAGCACACACAACGTATATGTCTTCAAAAAAACATTCACCCTAAAACAGGCTATAAGTCCTAAGTTTTCCATTTGCAACCAGTGGCAGCGCAGAAATATTTGCGTGACATAATTGCAGAACACATGTCCAAAGTTAAGAAAACAGGACAGAAACATTGTCAGGGTTGGCAAGGTGTCGACCAGTGGCGAATCCAGGATTGATTGCATGGGGACTAGGGATTTTCAGACGCGGCAATTGGAGATAAGATAGTGGCGCTGAGCGCGTATAGGGAGTGAACCACGCTTCTGGAAAAAGAGAACTCGTCATCGACATGGGCAAGGATATTGCAGTGACACTAATGCTGCAGGAGGCCACTGGTTCAACAAGCTCACCATCGACCCACTGGCGCTGCCCGCAAGCAGTCTGAGGGTCTGGCTGCTGTTGTCCGGTCAAAGTGGAAACGCGCTCGGAAGATCCTGTTTGTACATTGTATTGTCTGCTGCACGAATACAAATTCATCAGATGCGTCAGATTGGCCTGCTCTGTCAACTGCAAAGTGAGTTTGTCGGTGTGATAAAAGTTCATCAAGTCAACGGGAAGCTGACAGTTTTCAGTTCTAGAATGTTCCACTGTGCTACCTTTAAAACTGTCGGCCGTTTTTACAGGCAGTATTTTGACTGTTATGCTAGTAGAGATGATGGAGCTCACAGCAGCAACAGCAGCGGAGAGACTACGCTAATATGGATGGCAAGATAAAATCTTAACCCGTTCAAAGAGCAACCAGAGAGAGCGGGCTGGCGGAGGCCAGAACTGGGGATGGAAGGGGCATGATGGCAGTTGAAGCGGCTTCTATGGCCAAATTGTTCTTGGGCGAAAAACACTAGATATCTTCAAACTTCTATTTTACATCAGCTGATTGAACAACTATTGAAAAGGAAGCTTATTCTGTTGTGTAGGCATTGTCTAAACTGCAAGACGTTTTAGTTTGCATATTGTTGTATATACTGATCATGATCCATGATCCTTTGACTGTTACTATGTCTTACTCTGCAAAGCTTCTAAAAGGGGTTAGTGTTACACGCCCCTAATCTTGCAGTGAGATATCGTAAGACAAATTGAATGTAGTGGCAGATTGCCTCTCATGCTTATTTATTTATTTTTTTTATTTATTTATACAGAACACTTATATAGCGCCCCTTCAAGAAAACTACTCAGAAGTGCTCCCAAACCAACCTCGGCAGAAAAGAACAGTCTTAAGAGAAGAATAGAAGATAGAAGTAAAATCCCGGGGTAGAAGACGTAGAGTAACAGGAAGTCCATTCCAGAGGGTTGGGCCAGCAACAGAGAAAGCACGACGCTGCATGGTCGAGGTGCGAGCGCGAGGCACTAATAGATTACCACTAGCAGCGGAGCGAAGAGAAGCACGTCCCAAATTGGACCGGACAGGTAGGCAAAGCTCCCTCAAGTAAGAGGGGGCAATACCCAACAAGGAGTTCCAAACAAAGACGATGACCCTATAGTGGATGCACTGACTCATAGGAAGACAGTGCAACTCATCTCGCATGAAATCAGAGACATGACCAAACCTAGAGATGCCACCAATAAGCCGTGCAGCCGCCCGCAACACACGCTCCAGGCACAAAATCCGTACATCAGGGAGTCCAACATATAAAGAAGAGCGGTAATCCAACTGTACAGACGGATACATCATAAAGAAAACTTAATGCAAAAACTAATTCGAAGGAAATTAGGACTATTTGGCCATATATGCAGAATGAACAATGATAGGAAAATCAAAACACTATTGTTTGGAATGATGGATGGGAGTAACAGAAGAGGACGACGGCACAGGGAATGGGCGGACGACATAACTGAATGGTGTGGAACAACGCTTCAAGAGCTGAGCCATGCCGCACTGAACAGACAACAGTGGAAGAACATGGTGAAAATGGCATCGGACACCTACGGGCGCTCAGCCCACGGTTCATGATGATGAGTAATCCAACCGACTAGTAACAAATGCTTGTAATTGATTGTTGTGTAGTTAAGATTGTCTGCATGTAAATATAATTTTTTGTGTGTTTTACAATGGATTGTATGAAATGCATTATGGTCCGTTTACAAATCACCTGAACTTCAGACGTGTGTGAGGGTAATGCGAACGTAATATGGTAATGTGAACGTAATATTGCCCTGCTTAGTCAGCAATTTTTGGGCAAATGTTTTTGTTTTATTTGAAAATTTCCATGATTCATCATGTTATTGATTTGCTTGTGCAGGCGCGGATCACGGGCTGGCTTGCCTGCTGCAAACACGTGGTAGGGCGGTGAGATTGGCTGGCGGGTTGCCGTCCATCTTGCGTGAGCAGTGATTCTTGATGACATACATTTTATCACGTGAGCGCGCACGTGGAAAACGACGCTTCTATGTTGTAATGAGTCAGTGGGTAGTAAAATTTCACGATTGTGCATAGCAATTAGCATGTCTAGGCTTGTCAGCAGACTTGTCGGAAAACAGCCTATATAAAGCGATTATGGATGCATTATTACAAGAGAGCGCGAAGATTTGTGCCACTGGTCCGTTTTGTGCTAAGTAGGATTGCGTTACAAAATTTAATGTCGTTGATAGATACGTGCATTTAGAAACATGACGATTCAATTACTGTTGTGGTTAAACTGTTCGTTTTAATTACAATTGCGCAAATCAAAGACTGTGTCTTTATTCGAGTTAAGGCTACGCTAGAAATCGGTCAAGTCGACGGTTCGAAGCCCGATCGTTAACAGCTGCGAGATCGTCGACGGTCATCATTCGGTGAAGTTAAGTAGGCCTACGGCTTTTCTTATTTAGAAAAGATTGTTTGGAAGCCCTTTCCCTTTGTTCCAAGTCGGAAAACCTAGCCTGGCTAGTGATCTGATGCGCTTAATTTTTTAGGCGAAATAGAAGTGTTTTTTCACAGGCAGACCAATGGTAATATAAACTGGATTCACCAAACAATGAAGCTATAAATCTGTGTGTGTGTGTGTGTCTGTCTGTCTGTCTGTCTCTGTCTGTCTGTCTGCATGCTTGTGTGTATGCTTATCTAAGTGTACAGTGTGGTTCTGTTCCTGGTTGACGACTGTAGGTAGAGTGCTTGGCCAGCCTGTATTGTCCTGTCACTTAAATGCGGCTACCCAAACATGCCTGTACATAAACTTTGCGAATCGGGAGTCTTAGTCGCCGCCTTCGTCACGAAACAAGTCGCCGGCTTACTACCGACAGGCTGGTAATATCCGATCCGAAATGCAGGTCCTACTAACGAGTGGTTGTGAAATGCGTCGCTATGTGCATTGAAGATGCCCATGTCGGGAAACCTGGCGGTAGAAACAGATGCATATTCGAGAAGAAAACATATCCCGCCGAGTTAAAATTTTCAACAAATGTGAAACCTAGGTAAGATATAGGCATTGAAATAAAATGAATTAAATTACGTATCAAGTTTCAATCGAATCCTTTGAGACTGGTTTTGTAAACACAGAAACATTCTTCGACACGTCGAAAAATTACCGTTCGAAGCTTGATTGATATTATAGCAGTCGCTAGTTGGAGGTTATATGCGCTCTTAGTGAAAGAAGAATCTTGTCTGGGCATGAACGTTCTGAAATAAGAAATAGCTCAGGCAAATTAATGTATTTGTTTATGAATGAAAACGAGGTATGCTGGGTGCACAGCTACGGCGTCCTCTGTTCACCATAGAGGCGAGGGTTCAGCTGCATATTAAATATTAGCCAGAAATGTAGTAATCGTAATCGTAATCTCTAGATTTCTACAGCGCCCAACGAAAGCTAAGCCGCGGGAACCAGCTTATTCACAGGTACTCAGTCAAAACAAAATCGATAGGCAAAAGGGTTCGATTCCAGGTCAAGATCCAGGAGTCAGGCAGTCAGACAGTCGGAAGGCTACGGTGGATGGTGTTTGTAGTCTTGTAATATTATGTAATATTAGTGTATTAAATAAACAAAATGCATTAATTTTATTTGACTGAGCTATTTCGTATTCGAGAACGTTCATGAGTAGACAATCTTCATTCATTATGAACGCAACAGCCTCCATCTGGCGATTGTTTCAAGCTTTGGTAATTTTCCGATCTGTCGAAGAATGTTTCTGCGTTTACAAATCGTCTTTCAAAGAATTCGTTTGAAACATGATACGTTATTTAATTCATTTTATTTCAGTGCATATATCTGACCTAGGTTTAATTTCTTAAGTTTGATCAGATAGAAATTTTTAAGTCGCCCGGATATGTTTTCATGTTTCGCGGATATATGTTTCTGGTTTTCCGACCTTCGTGTATATTTTCTGTTTTCCCACCGTCAGTGTGTTTATGATTTTCTGTATATGTTTTTTTATATTTTTAAACCTTTGTGTTTCGGGAGTTGCGACTTTCACGTTTATGTGTAATAGGCCTATTTATATTTTTTTAATAAAACAGTATTTCTGCATTGGCGTTTCACTCAAAACTGAAAACACTTCTCTTTCACAGATCATATCCTGCCCCTCCTCTTATCTCTCACTCCTCTCAAATCCCAAACATCACCTCCCTAGCCGCCACTCTGTTTCTCTGCCTGACTTGGATCTTGACCTGGAACCAAAGCCCTTTTGTCTATCGATTTGGTTTTGACTGGCCGCCTGTGAATAAGCTGGTCCCCGTTACGTGGCTGTCGCTGTGGAAATCTTGAAATTACGATTAACATTACGATACTACATAGCAATATTAGTACATAACAAAATTGCTGGAAACACGTCTCATCCCAAATTGTTTCTTCGAGTTATATGCTCTTTGCAAGTTATGCATTTAATCATCACACACAAGTTACAGTTACAACTATTCACGAGCATTTCGCTAGGTGGCATTACAAAAAGTCGGAAACTGGAATACTGCCTACTAAATTGAAATGTTTCTGACGCTAGGTTTACGTAAGTTACTTCCTTCTCACGTTGATAGGCTGAATTTATCATGTCAGTGTATGTAGTGCTATTAAGCCTGACAGATCAAATAAATTCCGAGACCTGTTAGACGAGTTGGAGATAAAAGATGTACTTTGATCGAAGTTAAGTGGACTAATTAGGAAGCTTTGTTGATACGGGTTCTACACGGCAGTTATTTTAGACTACCTGAGCTTCGGTAGACCGTGCGGCCAATACGCTTCACGGTTGAGGTCAGCTGCCCGTTGGAAACATATTATGCCTGCAAAATGCTAGTCAGGAGATTTACAGGGAGCAGCTTACTGTCGCATTTGTAGCAGAAGTGACGGGGAATTCCACTGTTTCGTTTCGCCGGTTTTGTAGGGTGATCGCAGCAAGTTGACACTCTTTGAAGATGGTGATTATGGGCCAGGGCAGTGCATAGCGCCGGCCGTGTCGACCCTTTTTGTGCCTTTTATGTGCGTCTTGTGCGTGGTCGGTCTTATAAGCGCTGCACTATCCTCTGGCAAGCAAACCTCTGATTGGGGCTTATAGAGGGGTACAAATTTGGCATTAGAAAGTTGTAGATTTGGCCTAAGGAAGTGTTTAAATTTGACCCTCAAAGTTAGAGATTGAAAGTGAATATTAACAACTGAAAAAGCGTGTATCAAGACCTTGATTTGGATTCTCGACCGAAGCAGGGAAAGTTATGCCGATCCTTTAGTTAGGCACATTTGAAGTGGTTTCGTTTGCTGATTGAGGAGCAACTGGCACTTGTAGGTTACTTGTTGATCTTGTTTTGGCTGTGAATAAATGGTCTAAAGTGGACCAGCGAGTATCTTCACATGGGAGCTCAGCAGGCGAAGGACACGGCCTCTGGGTCGGGTAAGAGAAAGCCGGGCGACAAGAAGAAGACTAGCCAGAGTTCAAAGAAGGGTGAGTTGAAGAAGCCATAATTTCACTTTAGCAGAAGCCACAAACATCGTGTATTAGCCAGGCTGTCACTTAGTCTGTCAGTCTTTTTATCTGTCTACCTAACCATTTGTCACTCGAACACATGTTATTCTGTCAGTGCTGCATTAAACTAGTCTGTCTGTCTATCTGTCTTGCTGGACGTCTGTCTGTCTGGACGTCTGTCTGTCTGGACGTCTGTCTGTCTGGACGTCTGCCTGGACGTCTGGAGATCTGAACACCTATCTAGATAACTCCGCCACTGCCTTGTGTGGGAGTAGTGCCAGTCCCAAGCCTGGATGAAGGAGGAGGGCGACGGCAACGGCCTTTGATGCCATAAGCTGTCATTAAACTGAGGAACAACCTATCTAGATGGCATTTTTCAATAAGCAGGACTATAAGTCTACTGCTGGTGGTAACTCACCTGCACAAGAGAACCTAGAAGAGTACCAGCCAGTCATGTTAGCTTGGGCCTCACAATTTTGAACTACAAACCTAGAGAGTGGAGGGAGACTTACTGGGTGCATTTGCCAACCAATTGTAAAAAGTGTGAATCAGTGAATCAACATTGGAGCCAAAGTGCATAAATCTCAGTGTAAGTGAGAAACAAAAGCTTACCTGTTGATGAATGAAACTATGAAGATACAGATGTCAGAATTATAGCAGAAGTTCTATAATTTATTAATTAAAATTAACAAATTTAAAAAAAACTAAGAAACTTCAAAAAACACTCCTTTTCAGCTGCTTCCATGATATCACTCATCAAGGAAGACGGGCATTCCACCCAGTAATTGTACTGATATTTCAGAAAAAAATTTAGCAAAAATATTGTAACGAGCATTATTTGTTATTGTAACGTGTTTTTGAGATCATTATGTTGCTACTGAAATAGTAGGTTTAGACAGTATTATTATTGTACTTGTGGATCTGTTAATAGTTTAAGTGATCTGTGGAGGGCATTCTGCATGAAAGGGATAGTACTGAGTATGGCTGAATACTCTGAGCTTAGGTTTTCGGGGGTTCTTAAGAAATGCAGTTTGTGATTATGATTAATCCATGGTAATCCGTTGTTAATCCTCTGCATCCTGAGCATCGTTCCGCTTTGGCGAAATCTATGAGTTAGTGATGGGGCAGCAGATGCCCACCCGGTGAATACTCAAATGTTGGCTGTGTGGGCAACAAGATCCTATTTTATGTAAGGCTGCAGGAAATGGAACAGAGCTGTTGATTGACCCTGAGTTCAGTTCAGAAAACTAAACTGTACGTAGTATGGTACTGTCAAATTAAGTCTTCAGTTTTCTGCTTCTGAGTGTCGATTTCAGAATAAACTGGTACTTATTAATGTGCTGTTCTGAAAAAGCAGCATGTGACAGGCATTTGATGCGTATAAGTTCGATATAAGAACTATGAGAATTTGCAGAACTTATCAAGTTATACTTCCGTGTATAATTAGAGATTTTCGGATTTTAAGCTAATTGGTTTGAGCCTTAATTACAAGTTATAATGTAGTCTACCACAGTTTGTCAGTATATGCGACTCTCCTTCACTTACCCTTTGACACAGTTTAATGCCACTGCAGAAGATAAGATGTGTCATGGTCACTGGTGGAATTTGACATAAACTGCTCAGATCTAGTACAAAGACCTGCCTGTTATAGGTATATATCGCTGGTACTTTGTTTTTAACAAACAAAGGTAGAAGCCTTGAATGCTTTGCATTTCAAAGCCATCACCTGAGAGATGGTGCAGAAATGCTCTTTTATGATAAATTGATCAACAGTGAAACAGTGGCTGATCACCAGTTACAAAACTCAACTTGGCTGAATGTGTATGAAAACTAAGGTCTTTATTTATTTAAAATCTTGCTTCTTTTTTGGAATTGCCTGTCGTTTGATGCTAATTTTGCATTAGATAGACGTGATACTTGATGCTCTGTTATGCCACAACTGAAGAAAGCATGCTATTTGCTCGACATGGTTCAGATAAGTAAGTAAGTAATGCATTTGTTAATATGCCATATGTTCATCGGCTATGTGAGGAATCATAGGCATGGATGGATGTCTTATGCTGCAGTGCATTCGAGAATATAATGAGTGCATGTAAATTCTCGATTCATTGCAGTATCTTCTATGACCTTTGCTTCTTGTTCCTTGAAATTTGCCTGCTGTGCTGTGATATCCATACAGCTGGCATTCTTTCTACATGATCTTCATTAATTGATTTTATCCTGTAGTTTTTGTTCGTTAATTCAATTACTCATACTCTGTTTTTGTTGCTAAATAATAGGCCATGAAATTGGTACGATTTTCAACTGCCACATGTCATTTGCTAATCGTGATTCCTTTGCAGTTCTTCAGATCTATTACAAAGGGAGATGTGTTGTATACGTGTATGCATATTGACTTTTATGTAGTCTATTCTAACACCTCTCGTAGATGCTGGAAACGGTTGTCTAATAGATTAAAAATGGTGTGATTTAAGATAATCTGAGAATGTATATATGCTACCATCAGGTCATAAATTCTAGGATCAGATTATGTGACACAGTAGCTGATTGGTTATGTGCTGACCTTGTTGGCCTAACAGAGACACTCCATCTGTTACAGGGGAGCAAGTAACCAAAGTTGGTTGGAGCCCCTACCCTTAGATGGTTACTGTGATGAACCAGGAAGTCAAACATGTACTACCTAAAGTGATATAACACTTTATATGGTCTTATATACTTCATGTGTATACATGCTATTTAAATAAAGGTTTTATAGACATACATATCTTGCAGTAATAAATATCTATATTTAGCGTATGAAACTTCTTTAAAGCAGTATACTGACATAAAAATTATGTGAAGCTGGGTGAATACTGGATGATAACCTTGGAGCAGGTTGCTGTTTTGCTTATATTTGCCAGTCACCAAGCCACACAGTTTGTTATGGATGCAAGATTGGAAGTAAATCATGAGCCTTGCAGTACCATGGATTCCAGGCTTGGGATTCAAAAAGGAAATTTCCATAATCCTGCTGTGGGATATGAAAGTCATGACTGACAAAAGTCTGAAGATTCTGTTTCATTTGAGCACCCCACCAAATAGAAAAATATTTAATTAAATGGCAGCAGCTTTCAGCATTGGGCTGTGACTTGGTTCTGAGACAGTGTCTAGTTGACTGCAGCACGTGCTGTGACTTGGGTCTGAGACAGTGTCTAGTTGACTGCAGCATGTGCTGTGACTTGGGTCTGAGGCAGTGTCTAGTTGACTGCAGCATGTGCTGTGACTTGGGTCTGAGACAGTGTCTAGTTGACTGCAGCATGTGCTGTGACTTGGGTCTGAGGCAGTGTCTAGTTGACTGCAGCATGTGCTGTGACTTGGGTCTGAGACTGTGTCTAGCTGACTGCAGCATGTGCTGTGACTTGGGTCTGAGGCAGTGTCTAGTTGACTGCAGCATGTGCTGTGACTTGGGTCTGAGACAGTGTCTAGTTGACTGCAGCATGTGCTGTGACTTGGGTCTGAGACAGTGTCTAGTTGACTGCAGCATGTGCTGTGACTTGGGTCTGAGACTGTGTCTAGCTGACTGCAGCATGTGCTGTGACTTGGTTCTGAGACAGTGTCTAGTTGACTGCAGCATGTGCTGTGACTTGGTTCTGAGACAGTGTCTAGTTGACTGCAGCATGTGCTGTCCATCTTGTTCAGATTAAATAGTTAGATGTTTGAAGTCTAGGTAAACAGTTGTGCAGAAAATTGAAATTCTGAAATCATTATTTCAGGTTAAATGAATTTAGAGTTTCACAAGTTTCCAGGTTTAGAGGAGAATGGACCTGCAAAAACCTACAAAGACTGTAATACACACATGATGATTCAATCAAATAGTGTTCCATATAAACTAGGCAGACTGAAGGGTTCCATGCACAAGAAGTGTTAGAGTTTGGTTTGCAGATAAATGACATGTTCAAGGAAAACTTTTTGTGGTGTAATCCCTGTGTTTACGAGACTTGTACGCTGCCTTAGAATAGTTTAAATTTTATTCTGGCGTTTCCTTTTTGTGGTATATGTTCCCTGATGCCTGCACAAGAGAGTGAGATGAGTTGCACTCTGATTAAGGAGTAATTCTTCTTTCTGGCCACAGACTCTGGTGTAATTTAGTGTGATAAATTATGCCAGGTGATGCCTCAGTGTTCTGCGTCCCAGACTTGGAATTCAACCATCACCAGCTTTGGCCCAGGGAAAGGTGATTATTTTTTGGCAATGCAGTATATGCCAGTATGTGGATTCTTCAGTATTTTAGACACAACAGTTAAAGTTTATCTGATTGTAAATGCATTAAAGGTGACTACTGTTGGTGAATGCAGTATATGCCAGTATTCTGCAGTATTCTAGACAAACAAGTTACCGTTTATTTCTTTTTTATACTTCAGATTTTATATTCCAGGGTATGTTGCTGTGTGATGGCTTTAGTATAAGATAGCACAAAACCTGCTTGACTTGGTTTATGTGCTGCATGGCAGTGTGTGTAATTTCATATATTTAGCTTTGCATCCTGTTTATTGGCATCGTGCACTTTGACATGTGCTGTCTGGGCCTGTGTCAGTTAGTTTTACTACAGTATATTGGCTATCATGCATGTAATTTCTATACAGAAGCTATTGGCATGTTTTTTACAGATGGTTTATTTAAATGGGATGCTTGATTAAGCATTTCATATACTGCCCTGCTTTTACTGGCAAATTACACTCTGGTTAATGACCAGAGTGTAATTTGTATGTATATATGTATGTTTGCATGCCTGCACATATATGTGTATGTATGTATATGAATATGTATATGAATATGTATATGTAAGGATGTATGTTTATATATAGGTATGCATGCATGTATGTATGTTAGTATGTATGTATGCATGTATGTATCTAAGCTGAGCATTTGTACAGCACCTATACGGACAGATTCTCAGAAGTGCATAATCTTAAGCTTACCTGCTTTTACCAGAAATGTAAGGCTAACTTTTTAAAAATCTGCCTCTGTAACCATGCATACTGATTGCTTGTGAAGGAGAGTGTGCATTGCTTCGGTGATGAAGTGTGGTATGGCCCTTGAAATATTGTCAGAGCCACTTGTACAGTCTGTGTATACGTGTGAAAGGCACGTATATATATATATATATATATATATATATATATATATACATTGGAGACCTGTTTATGCATGGGTATCGGGAACCAAAGCCACTGCAACCGCGTGTTAATGGGTCGCATGCTAATGGAATCTGTTAATATATCTTAAGATATCAACATATGCATGTGTACTTACTTAGTTGCAGCATCCAGGAAGTAGTGCTTTGCAAAAATACAGATTCAAATTCATAATCTATGAAAAAAACATTCAAGATGCACTAAATTACCGAAACTTTAAAAACCTACTAGTTTCTGATAGAACTATGAAATGCATGATGCCCTAGACTCCTAAAGTGTCTATGTTTCAGAAAGAAAAATACCAGTTTGAGTTTCTGGTGTTGCTTACTCTCATTCCTTTTATTTCTTACGGAGTCTGCCATTTGCCTGAGATGAATGATCTCAACATTTTCTGCATCTTGCTCTTCCTTACGTCTTGAGAGAGTTTCAGCTGTGCTCAGGGCTTCTGTGTGCAAAATTTTGCCCTGTCAACAACTGTCTTATAATCTTCGTCCTCATCATTTATGCTTCGGCTAACAGAAGCCTTGCCTTCACTTTTGTTGTCTGACTTAAGCTTTTAGCATGTCAGTATTTCTCCCTCCATCAGATATTCAGATATTGGACAATCTTCATAAATCTCCAGCCACTCGGTAGTGATTTCCGGTGACATATCCAGATGAAAATCTTTAATCATTCGGAAGAGAAGCTTATCTGAGTAGCACAAATCATAGGAACTAGTGTGTTCAACAGAATAGTGCACATGTTTCCACTCAAGCTCTGTGGAATTGTCTTTCTCTGGTCATACCTAGGACTAGAACTGTTCTTAGTGAAAGGGCTCTTTTGGTTGCTGGACCTAAATTCTGGAACTCCCTCCCTGTGTCCGTTCATTCTGCTCAGTCGCTTCTGTCATTTGTTCTCAACATAAAACCTATCTTTTTCAAATTGTTTATCCACCGTAGGCTGCCTCTCAGTCCTGTAGACTGACCTTCTGGATATTGACCTGATTGTGGCAGTTGATGTCTTGTGTATTAGACACAGGAACATTAGAAGTTACTAATTAATATAATAATAATAGTAATAGTAATAATAATAATAATAATAATGGTGATCCACATGAGACAATCCATCTTTTTCAGCACATTTCATTTTGCAAACAGTGTTATAATGCCATTGCTTTCAGGGGCACATTTGCAAACCTCAAAGCAACCAAAGTCTGATGACGAATTGTTCACTTTGTAAACTGAAACTGATAAGCTGAATTTTAAATAATTAAATAATTAAATAATAATAATTATAATAATAATAATAACAATAATAATTGTTTGCAAGAGTTTAAAGATTGCACACAGTTTTTCTTCTTGGTGCATGTGTATTGATATAACACAAAAACAAAAGTGGGAATTTTTGCTAGCTCATACAATTTCTAAATTAAGTTCAAGGCACCATGAACTGCTTTGATGTTGGCCACTAGCAGTAGCATTTTTAATGCAGGGTCTATGTGTGTATATATCTGGACCCTCGATACAAATACCTGTCTAAAGCACTGATAATGTGCTACTGCACAGAGCTTGGTAGACTGGAACTTCAGTCTCATCCATTCTGACTTCTGCTCAGTAAGCCTGCTGTTAACAAGAGAATTGTCCGGCTACCTATTTGGTGAAGTGTCTCTGACCCATATTCACTGTATGCTCAGACATCCTTTAAACAGAGGCATGACACCCAGCTGCAGGTGGCACTAGCTAGACCTACACCATATTACCAAGTGACCCAACAATTTGGCATGAGACGATCTGGCACAGGGGCAAATCAGCATCTTTATGGAATGATTTGAATTACAAAGTAGAGCACATGTGTCAATAATCTTTGAAGTTGCTTTAATTGAATTAGATATATATGACAACTACAGTTTTGCAAGAATATTTTCCACTTTATTGGCAACGACATGCTATCAAATTATAGGCCAGTTATAGGCCTATAAATTAATGTTGTGACTACATCCGTGTAAGTATGAGATAATATGATTTTTGTAACTATTGACAACAGTTTGTAAACTTTCATCTAGATCCTGGTATTTATTTCTTTGCATTGGAAGTGCTTCATCAGCAGGGATTTTATTGACCTTCAGTCAACACGTCCTGCTCCTTCTGTAAATTTTGAACAGGTGTTCCCACTTGTGGGGTGAACTATTCCAAAAGAGCATGCAAAAGCATTATGCCATCCTTCCATGGCATTGCTTTTATGAGGAGTATTGTCTTGTACTGCAGAGTAACAATCCCACATTTCTCAAGGAAACAAAGGTACTGTTCTTGCTTTTCGTCTTTGTCAAGTTTTTTAACCAAATGAATGAAGTTTTAAAGTAGGTTAGCAATGTTTGCACTTCTGGAAATGATTCCAAGTTTTTGAGCTCATCATAGGCTCTGGCTTTGTCGCTAATCAGAACAGAAGCTAATGAGACAAGCACCTTTATGTGCACTGCAAAATCCGGATCAGCAGTACGTAAATTAGCATAGCTGTATTCCTTGACACCAGGTACACTGACAAAGTGGAAGTGGCAACCATGAAGTTGAGATTGCAATTTCGGTGAAAAGGCATTCACTGCTGCTCTTTCAAAATCCCTGATCACAATGTCTATGTGCAGTTTCTCTTCCACTTCATACAGCTTATTCAGCAAATGTTTATAGGTGACTTCTAATTTGTTTGGCAGAAGTGCTTAAACACAAGGGATAGTGATGCCTTCACACCACCTATGAATTGTGTACAGTTGCTGGAATTGTTGTGGGCTTACTTTAAATGTTCCATCAGCGAACCAAACACTACTGGTTTTTAGGAAATTCAGATTGGCTTCAGCAGCAAAAAGAAGAAATCACTGTCGTATCTCTAAAAAGGAAATCTTTGCGATGTGTTTTTGAGGCTTGTGGGCAACAAACAGCCATCAGCAAGAAGAGGATTCGATCAATAATGCTGAATATTTCGCTTAGTGGAAGCAGTGTGTGGAAGAGCGGCTTGCACGGAACTGTGCAGATTTCCCAGCGACGATTGGGTTATAACTCTAGTTGACACATCTGTCTCCATTGCAGGACACTTAACGCTAGCATGAGCTTTTCTTACATCAATTTTGCTGACTGATGCTTCTTGAGAATGCTTGGAAGGGTCTTTGATGAAATTTCACGTGGCCATGTCACAGAGACATTTACTTGAATGATTGCTACATCTCCAGATTTCTTTCCATGCAGTTTTCCTCTCATTTTTAAGACATGTGTGTATTATGTAATAACAAATCTGTACTTTTTTCTGACTGTATGGATTCTAAAGGCATTTTACCAAGTAGAAAGATATGACAGCTGTGATAGTTACCTTCCAACATCTTAGTGTTACTCAGTGAGCGAACTGAACCAAGTCATTCAGTGAGGGAAAGGTAACAGATTGGTTGGAAATGCTATGCACAAAGACTTTAAATTTGATGAAATTTCAGTAATTGCATGTAGTGCTGTAAAATTTATAGTACTGACCACATGTACAACAGTTCTTGTAATTAGCAGAGAAGACCAGCATCATTAAGCTGTTTAGCTTCCTTGTATGATTTGTCCCTGCACCGAATTATCATGGAACTTATTACTCGTATGTCACTAATTGAGACAACTACAAAGATGGATGGCATTATGTCAATATCCAGTTACATACATACATACATCCATGTACATATGTGTGTTTCTGCCAGTGATATTTGAAACTACTTTTCAAGTAGTTTAACTTGTAGTTAGTAACTACTTCTAGAAAACATAGTTGACTATTTTTAACTACATTTGTTGCTGCATTAACTGATGCTGAAAGATTTTTGTCTGCATTTTCGCTTTTTAGCTGCATCTTTGTAGCAGTGATGAACTGTCAGACTATATACATTGTCACTTCATAATCAAATGACTATTCTACAACCAGAAATACTACCTAACAAGCAGTGTTGCCAACTGTTTCAGAAAAATAATTAGAAAACACTGGATACAAGTTGATTAAGTGTGCCATTGAAAAACTCTTTGCTGAAAAAGTAGTTACAAGACAGCAGTTAACTGCAAATTGGGATTTTGTAGTTTAACTACAAGTTACAACTACTTTTTAAAAAGAGCAGTTAACTACTTTTAACTACTTTAAAAGTAGTTTAACTACTACAGTGCAATCTTGTTTATACTTGACCAGTTTACGTGCAAATCTGCTTATTGTGCAGTTACATCATGGCTCCTGCTGATACCAATTTAACACGCCAGACGCATTAGCATGTGGTACAGTCAATACACACATTGCATGGGCTAATATTCAATATCATTGTCATTATATTAGACATCTTATATCAGCTGTAACAGATGTCTCAACTGGTAGCAACAGTTTGCTGACTACCGCTGGTTTTAAGCCCTGCACGGGGCAGTAGAGTTCCAAAGAAGGTATTCCCTCCTAACCCCATGTATTCCTTCCCAAACCTAACAGCCCAGCTCTGCTGAAGGCAGGAGCTTAACTGCTTGATCTGTCAGCCAAGGTTGCAACAGTGGTGTACTGATAAGCTTGGCAGTCCAACTGATGGGACTTCACTTTTATAATAATGTCTGGAAACAGTCGATTTAATGTAGACAAAAACATAAATTGTCTTGTATTATCACAAGCTCTTGCCCACAACAAGACAGCAGTGTGGCCTTTCAAAGTAATTGGACAAGATCATCTGGTAGCAGTGCAAGTGCCTTCAAATCAAACAGCCTATATCTATCAGCTTTCTAGCCACACTAAGACTTACATAAAATGTACACTACTGTATTTCAACATGGCCCTTTATGCCACAGTCACTGTCAGGGTGACTGGCTCTCTACGACTGCTGCCTGCATGTAAGTGGGCTACACTGTAGTTATTAACTACAGTAGTTAACTACTGCTCGTCATTGAAATCCTATCACCTTGCCTAATTCTACTATCGCCTCTGAACCACTCAGATAACTTCGTTTCCACCTCTGTGTTGGCCCAGATGACATGGTATCCCATGTATGGTTACCCATGCAGGTACTAACCAGGCTTGATGATGCTTAACTTCATTGTGCTCATGACTTTTGTATCCCCAGCATAAAGGAAATGTGCCAACTCATCTAACATGACCCACACCTTGCAGGTCATACTGTTATTCATAAATTAATGTTTTGGTTATGCTTGATAAATTTGGGGCTTATGAACAACCTACTGCTCACCATGTTCTGCCTAATTTCACTTTCTGTCTATAAATTATATTTGTAAATTAGCTATTACACAGCTGAATACTACTGCAACTGTTGTGAACTTAATTACTATAATAGCATCAACAGCTGTGTCAAACATTTTATTGTACTATATTATTGCAAAGGACATAAATTAGCAGAGGGCAGATAACGCATTGCTTAATACGCAGAGACTTTCTGATTCCTCTGCGTGATAGTCATTGGTCAGCAAGTTGAATGCTGATTTCTTAATCCACTAACTGATTCCTCTCAGTCGGAGGATTTTATTTAAATCTGGCCCTGCAGTTTAACATAGACTGGGCCAACCAATCTGCAGCAGTAAATGGTTCAGCAGTTTGCTGGAGGCTAGATGATAATGATACCAGTACTTAGTAATTTTTTCATGGTGTTGTAACTTGAACATTTAATTATCTCTAAATTATCTATAATTTTAGTTAATTAATGATAGTATGTGGCATGGTGGTCTATCGGTAACGCATTTAGTCAATGATCACACTTTTGCGGGTTCAACTCTGTGCAAAGACCCTGGGCAAGTTGTTTGCGCGCACCGTGCCTCTGTCAAACAGTACTATAATTTGGTACCAGCATAAGCTGGGAAGTAAACGGCAAGTCCTGCGATGCACTGGCCCCGTGTCCAGGACATTGGGATTTGTCCATTGCCAGCTCATGGGCCAAGAAAAGGAGATGAGCGCCTTCCCTACATCTCATTTGTGGGATATGGGATACTCTACTTACTTACTTAATTATAATGAGATGAAGAATAAATAAAGGATGATGATATGACTAATACGACATGACATGGCATGGCATGATTCCACTTTACTCAACATGAGATATGCGATGTGATGACAACAATGAGGACTGAAAATATGATTGCAATAATAGTAATAGTAGTAATAATAATAGCAATAATGGGATTACAATCTTACTCATCATCATCAGTGGCATGCCTGTCTCTGGAGTGTTGCAATTTCCGCAACATGTCATCAGCCATCTCTTTTCTGGGCTCGTCTACAGGCCGTGTGTGGTCTTAAATCAAGCGCACACAGATCAGACTCCTCCGCTTATGTATATTTGTGGCGAAGGTATCCAGCTGGTCTCTTCCATCCACTTGGGAGCCAGATATCAAAGTTCGCAGAGCTCTAGCGTGGTCCTGTTTGCTATCCAAGCAGCTGGATTACAATACCAGCAACAAGGATTGCAACAATACTCTAACAGAATGGCAGAATAATATTGAGAGTGATAATAATTAACCCGACCTGACAGATATATTTCACTGATGTAGATTTTTTGTTTTATTAGATGGAAGGCATCAGAGTGATTCAGATTCCTTGGCTTCTACGAGTAACAATCAGTGGCTGTCAGAAGAGAATATGGCTGATGGCGTTGCTGGAGAGGACAACGAAAATCTGTTTGTTGCACTTTACGATTTTCAGTCGGGCGGAGAGAATCAGTTGGATCTGGTCAAAGGTAATGATATCAAAAACCATGTCATGCCAAGAAATGTTAAGAAGAGTTTGAGTAAATGCAGAGCATCAAGTTCTAACTGTTCCAGACTTTGGTCATTTTCAGTATGCAGCAATTTTTAAAGGTCTTTGTAATGGAGTTTTTTTGAGATTTTTCATGTTTGCTTCCACTGTGCACCAAGTACACTGCAAGCCACTTGGTAATGGAAGGCAAGTGAATTGCAGTTATAACTGTAAACATAATGAAAATTTGTATAACCAATGCTTCAATAAAAACTAACCATAGGCCTCGCTGCACTAGCCTAAATGATGCTAGAGTTCATTACGAACAAAACGTTTATCAATAACAAAACAGTGCTCAAATGACTAAAAGAGTCACTAGTGGCAGGCTGCCACACACATGCAGAGCACAACCAGTGGATTCTTATCCAGGCTTGACAGATGACACCATGTTCACAGTTCCTGAACGATGTTGAATTGAGGATTAGGAATGGTGACAGTCTAGGAAGTCCTGAGTGCACTCCCCGGTGTGAGCATAGAGCCTTAAATAAAACAAAAAATTACCCTGTCAGTGATGAAAGGAATCAGGAAGTTAAGTTAATAAATAACTAAGTATTATAATTGAAAGTTGATGTACATCCATACATTGAAGAATTGCAAAATTTGTTTTATTTGTACCATGCTACCCTAGGAATCATGGGAATCAGTGTGCATGATGGCTCTTTTAAACTGTTACCATTGTGAATGGTTGGATAAATTAGACAGAGATAACTAAAAAAGATCACAGAATAAACAATAGCCTATTAAATATGATAAAATGAAACAAGTGGTCAGTTGTTTTGTTATAAAATGTGAAATGATTCATTTTTCATAGGGGAGAAGGTCATTGTTTTGGAGCATAATAAAGACAATGAATGGTCTAGGGTTGAAAAGAAAAACAATTCAGTAAGCACAAGTGGCTGGATACCGACCAACTACATAGCTTCGGCGAGCAGCAACAGTAAGTTTTCCTGGTTCCATGGACCTTTGTCTCGAAATGCTGCTGAGTATCTCCTGTCATCAGGCATCACTGGCAGCTTCCTTGTAAGGGAGAGCGAGAGTTGTCCTGGACAGATGACGATCTCTCTGCGTTTTGAGGAGAAATACTTTCACTACAAGATACAAGGAGATTTTGATATGGTAATAAATACTGTTATTTGAATCTGTATAATGCACCACTTCATATCCTCCCAATAGTACTACCATGATAAGTATCCTAAATAGTTAAACACAGACTAATAATAATTATAATAACAGTAACAGCAGCATTAATAAACCTAATGGCAGTAAAACACCAAGTAAATAAAATGATAACTTTTTAACATAATGTTATGTTATGTAGTCAGCAAGTTTTAAACACATAATTTTGCACAGGAAATTTTTATGAGTCATCGGGTTATTGATTTGTTTGTGCATGCGCAGATCATGTGCTTACGGTTAGTGGGTGCGCTTGCTGGCACATATCAAACATGTGGTGGGGGTGGTGAGATGGGCTGGCAGTGCCCTGCATGGTGGTGGGCTGACATCAGCAGTGATTCTTGCTGACATGCATTTTATCACATGAGTGCTTGCATGGGAAAATTCAGGCCTGCATTGTGATGAGTCAGCGGGTTTTTAGAAACCCAAGATTGTGCGGTAGTGGGAGGCATATCTGGGCTTGTCTGCTTGTTTGGCAGGAAACAGCCTATGTAAAGTGATTGTGAGTTGGGTGAGTGCAAGAAAGATTTGGTAGTGAGAGTCATGATTTACTCAGTTGATAATTTGAATAACAACTGTCACTGAGAGATTCGTGCATTAGATATCATATGTCGATGAAGTACTGTTGTGATTGAATTGTTCAATACATTAATTATATTTATGCAAAATCAACGACTGTGTGTCTTTTCACAAGTTAGTGCTATGCTACGGAGCTAATCAGTAGTTTGAAGCCTGATCAATTGCCATTTAGAAAGATCAACATAACCCAAGTTCAAAAATTTGTTTTGGCCTGCATGAAAAGGAATCAAAACGATTCCCTACTGCTTACGACTACAAATTGAAACATTTTGTTGAATATTTCAGTTATTTTACACATTTCTGCTGAAGTGGGGGCACTGGAAAACACGTGGATGGACACTCGCATTAAGACGAGGTGTAACCTAATCCCAGTTCATGGTAGAATGAAATGTTGGTCAAAATGCCTTAGTTTGTGCATGTTTCTACCTTTAGCAAACTGGAATCTATGTATGACAATTCGATGACAGTTCTGCTTTTCTGCTCTAAAAGGTTTATGTGGCAGAGGAGCAACGTTTCACAAGTCTGGATGAACTCGTCAAGTTTTACTCCAAGGAACCGGGACTTGTGACATTACTTCAGTTTCCTGTTCGCAGGGTGAACAAACCACCGATTTTTGCACTAAGTCCAGAAATGGAAAAATGGGAGGTTGAAAGGAGTGAAATTGAAATGAAGCAGCAACTTGGTAACTAATTTTTGTAGATGTTACTGGTATTTTGGTTTGTAGTGCATGGTTATTTGAAGCATTACAGCTATCTTTTTTGAGGTCAGTCACATGATAATCTTTTTAGCTCAGTATTGCTATATTATAGTTACTGGTTTTGAGCATTATCTGTTTGAGCAAGTATTTTAAAATGAAATTTGTCTGAGCAGTGGATCGAGTCTTTCACCTGTACATCTAGGGTTCAATTTCAGTTGCATCAAATAAAAATTACTATTGAAACCCTAAATTGTCGGAAATTGCTGCTGTTGTCTCTGCTGTTTCTTCCAAAGACAGTTGAAAAACGACACTTCTAAAAGCTGTTGGAGATCATAAATTATAACTTCTTTTCCTTTCATTTGAGAATGGTGTTTACTTGTATTTTAGGTTATAATTTCATCATAATTACTGGGTTTGAGCTGATAATTTTCTAGAAAGCTGGTGTGAGATTAATTTAAGTGTATGATGTCTTAGACAATGATGTCTTAATTGCATGTTTAGCATAAATGAGTCTGAAATGTTCAGAATATCTTTTTTTGTAGGCAGTGGTCAGTATGGTGATGTGTATGAAGCTGTGTGGAAAAGGCACAACCGCCAAGTGGCTGTCAAAACACTTAGGGCAAGTAGTAACCACTACCATTGACTACCACATCAAGTGGTAGAGTGAATTATCTGTTCTGGTTAAGCGGCAGTATGCACTGTGTGTAACAGTGCCGTTGTTGATATCATAATGAAACACATTATAATTCAAACTCCTATCTTCAGTGTTGCTGGGAAAGGGAAAGTTTGCCATTGTGCCATTCTAAACAGTTGCATTGATGTTCAGCTGTACAAGAACACCATATTTTCTTCGCATTATTTGATTTTTGTAAAATTGTTAATTATGTCACAGAATAATACATATACTTTTGAGTCATGATTAAGTTTAATTTGTAGTCTGTAGTATTCTGATCTGCTGTATACTGTGCTGTGTTATACTGCATGTTTCATACTGTATTATTGTTTTGCTTGGTGTTATATTTGGAAATACACCGCTTTTCTTTTCACTGCCAACTCGCACTATGTAACCTTAGCTGAATCATGAACTATATAGCAAAGGTCCTCAGGTTGTCTGAAACAAAAGTTATCGGATTACCAGAGCTAAATGATGAGAGGATGTAAGAGCATCGTCACTAGGTAGCCTTTGTTTGCTGTTTCTAAACAGGGTGAATCAACAGCACTGCAAGAGTTCATGAAAGAAGTAACCATTATGAAGGAAATGAAACATCAAAATCTTGTCCAGCTTCTTGGTAATATCTCCAGTTCTACAGCCCCTATTCCAAATTCAAATTGACCTTTAAATTGTTTCACATTTTTTTCAAAAGTTAGTTAGCTGTGTTAGTGTAAATGTTTTGCACTGTGGTCAATTTATTCTACGGTTTATGTTTCCTGTTAACTTTAACACTCGATCTCACGCTAATGAATTCATTCAGCGCATTTATATTTCTTCTCTTGAAGTCTGCTACTCTGAAGGGCTCCCAACCCTGCTTCAAGAAGGATGATCTTCAAGTGCTGTTTTAAAGGTGCACAGGGAAGTGTTATTGGTGCATGTGGAAGCCCACATTATCACTTGGTTATGTTTCATGGCCTAATTGTGTTGCTTTATGCTTCTGGATCTGTGGCTATATCCACAAATGCAAATGCAGTGTTTCAGAAAGCCTAAAATCAAGTAAGGTTTTAGGCTTTTCAACCAAAAACCATGTTTACATATAACATGATACCTATGCGTTCATGGTTATATGCATTCTTGGGGTTTAGGCTTCAGTATCCATATTATAATGTAGCTTTATACTTGGTTTTAGGTATTTGTGGGTTTTTGGCTCCTGTATCCAAAATTGTATTGCATATATTATCCATTGATTTTAGGCATCTGTACATGGCAGCCTCCATACTACATCATAACTGAGTTTATGAGCCAAGGTAACCTGCTGGATTACCTTCGCAACAGCTCACCAGAAGAACTTGGTCCAGTAATCCTCTTCTACATGGCCACCCAGATTGCATCTGCCATGGGATACCTAGAGAAAAAGAACTTCATTCACAGGTGCACATTCCCAGCTGTGGTTTGCATTCAGTTTCTGTCTATGAAGCATGGTTGTCGACCACATATGACTGCATCGTTCTTCCTGTAGCTGACAAACATACAAATTCAGTTAGTGCTTGACCTCAGTAAACCTTTCTACATCTATGTTGTATATGATTTGGGGTTGTAACTAGGGTGCATCTAGAGGTTCAGAGTGACTGTTAATGATATCAGTCAGAGACCAGTATCCCATTACAATTAACACTCAGACAGTGTAACAAATACGGAATGTGTAATCAAGATCATAATAATCAGACTCCCTATTTCTTCAGTGCCCAGAAGCTGAACTAGGTTACTCACTGGTGCTCAATCAAGGTAAAGACAGTGGAAAATCCTGACACTTTTGTGGAGAATCAGTGGTGGAATGTGAAGGGGTGTTGGCTACATCGGTAAACGTGTATGCCAAGGAAACTCTATGCGTGAGGATCCCCAGTTCGCGTCCCAGTCGTGGCTTATTTAAGAGATTTAGATCTCAGGCTAGTACATTCCGTGCACAGGGACCTTAAATGGTGCGGTACCCTTTCAAATGGGCAGTGGTGGTGAAGGATCTCACCCAATAAATTCATTGAACAATGAGCAGGGTCAATACCATACAGTCGCTATATAAAACCTATACATTTACATTTTACATTTTCACTGCAAAGAAGGGTTCAGCTGCAGTAACAGGTTGAGACCTACTAACAACTTTTCATTCAAAACTCATTTGTAGAGATTTGGCTGCTCGCAACTGTCTTGTTGGAGAGCACCATCTGGTGAAAGTTGCCGACTTTGGACTTGCACGACTTATGCTAGATGACATATACACAGCTCAGACCACTTGCAAGTTTCCAATCAAATGGACAGCACCTGAGGGCCTGATGTATGGTTCATTCTCAACAAAATCTGATGTCTGGGGTCAGTTTAAGTTAGCACTTCCTAAAATCGGAAACAAAAAACAACTCTGGCACAAGCTGTGTTTTAAGTATCTAAATACATTATGCTTGTTTTGTGTGTGTATGTGTGTATGTATTTATGTATATACGTTTGTATGTATGCATGCATGTGTGAGCATCATATTATGCTGCTTAGCAAATTTTAAGCAAGCATTTGTATAGGAAATGTCCATGAGACATTGGGTGACTGAATTGTTTGTGCACACATGGAATCACTTGGTTACAGTTAGTGGGGTGGTGTGATTGGCTGGCAGCACCCTGTGTGCAGGCGGGCTGATGTCAGTAGTGGTTCTTGCTGACACGCAAGAAAGGACCTATGCAAGCAGATGAAAATGCATTGTTAGAGAGCATGAAGCTTTTGTAGTGGTGGTCTGCCACATGCTAAGTTTAAAGTTTGAATTATAAATGTTGTTGATAGATGTGTGAATTTAGAAACTGTTGTGATTCAAGTATTATTGTGACTGAAATGTTCGTTTAATTATAATTACAAAAATGAAAGACTGTATCTTTTCTCAAGTTAATGCTACGCTATGAATTGGGCAAGTTGACAGTCCTAAGCCTGATCATTGACAACTGTGACAAATATGTATCCATTGATGCATATGTGTGTATGTATGTGTCTTGACTGTGCATAGCACATTTAAAAGACCTCTCAAAAGCACTGTGAACTTGAATGTATCTAAATTGGTGCATACATGCATGCACACATCCAACGATCCACTTACATGATCTTTATTGAGCTCATATACATTGTTTATTGTAAGCAATATTTTTGGCAACAATGATGATTATGATGTTGACATTAATGATATTAATAACAACGACAGTGCTGATGATGATGCAAGGGTAGTGATGATGACAATGATGGTAACAATGTCTAGGCTAGTGATGACGATGAGGATGGTGATGGCAAGTAATGATGTTGATAGCGATGGTGACAGCAATGATAAGTGTGATGACTTAGCAGCAATGATGATGTTGATGACAACAATGGTAATGATGATGACAGTAATGGTGACAAAGAAGATGATAAAAAAGATAATACTATATTATTTTTTATTTCATTGCCATAATATCTTATGTTTGTTGTAGCATTTGGGGTACTGCTGTGGGAGTTGGCGACATATGGAGAGACTCCATACCCATCACTTGAGCTGCAACATGTCTACCAATTCCTGGAGAGAGGTAACCGTATGTCGTGCCCCCCTGGATGTCCTTCAAATGTCTATGATCTAATGCTGAAATGTAAGCAGTATTATGGTTTAGAAACTTAATTTTCACTAAAATGTGTTTAAAAATTCTCTCAAGACTAAGTTCTACTTAGAAATTACTGCCATCTGAGCTTCCCACCTGGAATATTATTTGGTAGTTTGATTATGTTGGTATGTGTTAGCCCTTCAGTGCTACTTTATAAGTTCAGTTTTATAAATTGTATTTTATAGACTAGTTTATAAATTCCTAGTATTTTGTGTTAATTCATGGCCTTCAGGTCCAAGAAAGGTTTTCCAATGTTAAGATTGCTCTTGTCAAATGCGATATTGTCACTCATATTACTGCATATACACAGATGCAGAAAATAACCAAGAGGGGGCTATCAGTACTTTTGTCAGTCTTTCACATCATCAAACCAGTCATCAAACCAATTCCCTTATTATTTTGAACCGCTTTCTTTTTAATTTTCTGTTTTTGTTCATCCTGCATATTATGTCCAGAGACCCAGTGTCCACCTGATTACCATCTGCATTTGATCCTCTGTACTGGTAACACTCTTCATCCATAGCCTGACTCTGGTGGTGCAGGACATAGCAGTGCAAAGGGAAGAGATGAAATATGCAATGAACACCTAGACTCAGTCAGCTTGTGAATATGAATTTTTTTGGTTTGAAAAGTCCTTCAGCCATGGGTGCTATGGTCAAAGGACTTCAAAACCACATCAGCCATCGCCACATCCATAGTCCATGCTAAACTAGACTACTGCAATTTACTTTTCCTGAACATAGACACCACCCAAATAAACTACCTTCAAGCTTTCCGGAATGCTGTCACTTGTGCTGTCACCAAAACCTCCAAAAACCATAACACCACTCCTATTCTCAAATCACTTCACTGGATCAAAATACCTTAACAAATTACAAAGTCCTATCACTTACCTACAACACACTTCAATCCTTCCAACCCTCTTATCTTCATCAATTATTTACTATCCAACCACTCCATTCAACCCACTTCTCTGCCGTCCTAACACTTCTCTGCCCTCCTGTCACCTTATCTTTAAAATTTAGAAATAACTCCACAGTCATAGCTGCTAAACCCCTCTGAAATTAACCCCTACCGGGATTATGACAAGTGTCTGATCCATCCTATGAACTCACCAACACTTCTTCCTTGCAGTCTCTATTCAGGTCCTTCACTCAAAACTAAAAGCACTCTTCCATAAATCCTATCTTGATTCCTCCTCTTCCCTTTGTCTATCTTGTCGCTCCAATTCCAAACAGAACCCACCATAAATGCCTGCCCTTGGATTTTCACATGGAACAGAATCTGACCCTCCCTGATTTTGATTTTGTTTTGACTGAGTGCCTGCGAATAAGCTGGTCCCCTTGACTTAGCTTTCTTTGGGTGCTGTAGAAATCATGGGTTTATGATGTTACTGATTAATGAAAACTGTATGACTACATAAAACAGTCGCTAAATCTTCTGCAGGTAAGATTTTGATTGTGTTTGCCTATCACGAGTTCATTTCTGCAATCTAGAAATCCAGGATGCAGTAATAGTTTACAGATTTTCCTTAGGTTGGAATTGGGAACCAGCGGAGCGACCCACTTTCCATGAAATTCATGAAATCCTTCAGAAATCTGATACAGGTATGTTCACATTATTTTACCCACATTGATATTAACCAGCCAGATACATTTAACTTGCCTGTTACTTGCACTGGCTTGAAATCAAACTTTTATAAACACTGAAACTGAAATATTTCTGCAAATAAATATTTTACTGTGAGAGAAAGTTTTAAGCTAGAACTTTTCTGACTATTTGATTTTTTAAATATTGTTATAACTTATATGTTGGTGAGTGAATTTGAATTTTATGGTTTATTTTGAATACTTGTGGTTTGAAAGGAGAAATTTTTGATGCTTGAAATAGGCAGATGTGTGGGGGTCATTATTTGATATTGGTTTTAGCAATTTCTGCTGTGATATAACCAAGTACTGCTTAGAAAATAAGAAAGACAAATTCAGTGTAAACTGTAAATGTACCTGTTTTTCTGGTGTTTTCCTTTAGCGACCATATGGCATTGACCCTGCTCTTTTTTCAGTGAATTTAGCGGGTTAGATCCTTCACCACCGCAGCCCATTTGAATGGGCACCACGCCATTTAAGGTCTCTGTGTACCCCAATCTGAAGACCAAAAATAATTAAGGATGCCTAAAAAATTGTAATTTCCATTAATGATAAAAATGAACATAATTCATAGCCAGTTGCTATTCAAGTGAAAATTCTCTGGGTATTAAACTAAGTCCATGTGTTGTGATAGGTCACAGTTTTGGAATGAAGATATGAAACTAGTTTCTAACTTCTGTAGCTGTGAAATAATATGAGCCAGTTATACAGGAAATAATTAGCATTCTTCATAAAATTACAATACAATACAACTTATATTTATAACGCGCCTTAATAAAACAATGTCTTACTCAAAGGATGCGTTACAGCATAATAATTAGTTATAGTACTGAGAGAATAAATGAGTCTTAAGTTTTAATTTAAAATTATCTATTGAAGAGCATCTTCAAATAGATTCAGGTAAAGAGTTCCACTCAGCTGGACCAGCTACTTCAAACATTCTTTTACCAAACTGTAGGTTAACTCTCCTGTTAAAATAAATGCTGAAATATAAAATGCATTACTGTTTACAGTAGAAGTGGAGAAGAAGCTTGGAGGAAGTGAAACAAATCCAGACCTGGTGAAAACTGATGCAGTTCTGGTATCTGGTAATAATGATAGGGAATCAGTCTCAGTTACACCACCCCTTAGTCATGTACCAAAACCCAGTGACTTCATTCCAGTTAAACAGGCAGCTGAAACTGGTTCACGTAAACCTCCTATGCCTCCCAGAAAAGATGTTGCTCAGGATCATCAGCTTGTCAGACAAGATGGAAAAGACTCCAGAAGTTCCAAGCCAGAAATTGTGAAAAATCGTATAATTGGTCATCAGTATTCACTGGATGAGTCACGAACTGACTGTCAGAAGACCCCGATTGACAAAGCAAAATCACTACCACCCAAGCCAACTGTGAATCCTGCTGTGCTTGGGGCAGTTGTTGCTGCGCTACGCAAAACCGCAGATAGAGATGCTCTTACACCTTCTCTCAATGACCAGCGGCTAAGTGAGATGCCTTCCAGTTTTAAACAGTTGTCTAATCCACCAGCAGTTGAAGCATGTCAGACAGACAAGCCTGGTGATGCAAGTGGAGCAAAACACAGGACAGTGCCGAATGGCAGATCTGGCACAGATATAGGCAGTTTAGAAATAACCAGTCACAGAAAGTTCATGCCAAAAAAGAAAGCTCATTCAGCCTCAGAATCTTTTGAGGCAGAAAGCAATTCAGAAGATTCATGGAGTGCACAGCTTACGCAACCAACAAAACCTGTGGCTTTAAATTTTGCCGAAAACAAATCAGATAGCAGCAGAACTTTGTCAAAAAAGAATGCAGGAGATGCATCAGTTTCTGGCTCTTCATCTGGTCCTCAGAAGCCTCTAAAAAGTGAAGGCTCTGTGCCACCAGCTACCAAACCAAAGCCACCAGCTATTGGACCAAAGCCAACAGGTGCCAAACAACATCAACAGACAATCGTAACTCCTTTCTAGCAGACAGCAGGAAGAGCAATACTGCGCGGCAGATACACATTTGAAACGGCTGTTTCCTAAAGAAACTAAACCACTCATAGTAAATATTAAAGGTACAGTTGAGTAAGAGTTGTTGATGTTGTCAAAGTCAGGTATCCCTTGAACAACAACAATAATCAATGCTTGCTTTTTAAACACAGCTGTAATGCGGTGCAGTGTATGTATAGCAGAGGATTTCTGTTACCTGTGTAGAAAAACTCAAGATCCAGCCCTGGCAGAGAAGGAAAGTTATCAGACAATAAAAAATATGAGATACAGACCTTAACAGAGATTGTCATTCTGGAAAGTGATGTTGCGCTTCTTGAAATTCTAATTAGTTGTTGGACAACAATTCAGAAAAATGAAATAGTTGCAAACGAAAAGTAATTGAACCAGTGAACAAAATAACAAGCAGAAAGGACGATATCTTACAGGGAGACATTCAGCTGAGATGTTTGCTTCTTTTTTAAAACATGACCCATGGTCACTTGTATTCTTATTGTACATATTATTTATTTTACTATTTCTCTGATAAACAGTATTTTTACTTGTGCATTGGACGATTTCTGTGTACGCTCAGAGACCATAAAATGTAAACAGCTCTGCTGTCTCTATTGTTTGAGTGTCCATGTAACCATTGTATATGCTTAATATTCTGGTATCAGATACTTCCTTATTCCGGAATTATGCTTTGACAGTATAAAATGTCTTCTCTTGTGCCCTTCAACTTAAACTTTTTCAGTTTTCAAATTTATTCATATCAGAAACAGAGATCGACCAATACAAGTGCAAAAGTAAGTCAGAACAGATTTGTTAGCAGTAATGAAGTGCAAACTATATATTCACATGGAATAACTGGTGCTATTGGTTGATGATAGACTAATGGATAGGAAATAGCAGGGCAAGCAGGTAAACTTCTTGAGTCCACCATACAGAATATTCAAGAATCGGTTGCTTAACTTACACCCTGTGTATATATTGTGTATATTCAATATCCAACATATGCAAAACAAAAACCGGACAAAAAGAAGCTTCACCGTGGGTTTGAATATGCTATAGAATCTTAAGATTTGTGGACATTACGTTCCAAAGCTGCAGACCCTGTGCAGCTACAGGAACAGACCAGTGTCTTGCAAGCAACTGAGATTGATGGTTGTTTTTCTTAGGCCTACAAGTTTCATATTTGTGTATTTTACGTTAATAGTAAAATCCTTGACAAGCCACGTTCACTGAGCCCACATTGGCTCCAAAGCTGGCCACTAGTTGCCACAAGTGACACAGTGTAGGCCCACTAAGGGCCCAATGAACGGGGCTGCCTGGGACAATAAGGAAGCAGTCCATTATTTATTTTATTTATTTATTACAAGTATTTACAGTGTGCACAAAGTCATTAAATCTGCATCTGAGGCATGGATGCATGTCCACTATGAGTCAGAGATGGAGTTATGCAAATGCAAGAGTAAAATAATGAGTCTTGACATGTGATTTAAATGATGGTAGTGAGTTGGCAAGAGGAGCCTTTTGTGGTAGACAATCCCAAGGACGAGGAGCTTGATGTTTCTTGTCTTGAGCCGTCCTCGATCCAAGGATTGGCTGCACCACGAATAATCGGTTCCTTCTGCCTCTGTCCCTTGTCTCTTGTAATAACTGGTCGAATGATAACTTAGACCACAACTGATGTTGTCAATCCATGTCATCTTGGGTTTTTCTTGAACTCAGGATCCAGGATTTGTGCCTTGTGCTACACGGAGCACAGCAGCTGAAAGCACGTTATCCTACATTTGCCCTGAACCCAGATTCTAGCAACAAACCAGTATCCAAAGAACACAACAGTCTAGGAGGGCGATATGATGTTGACAGTGTACAAAGATATGATAGAAAGCTGGTACACTTGGCTTCCAAGGACTGACATGTAATCTTAAACTTAATATGCCATTCAGTGGGAATCCAGTGAAAATCACAAGGGTGACCTAACGCATTTGATGATGATGAAGATGAAGATGTAACAATCCTAGAAAGAGAGTTTGAACCACCTGGAGCTCTTTTAGATTAAAAAAGGATATACCATATAACACCACATTTGCAGTCTAATCGAGAACCAACAAGTGTACAGCCACTGTTTTAGCCATGTCATTAGTCAATAATGCCTGATTTGACCAAATGCCCTGATGTGGTAGAAACAAGACCTGCAAATCGAAAATACATGTGCATTTCTACATAACTGATGGGAGGACAGAAAGAGTGGTAGCATCATCCAGCACCTGCACAGTTTGCTAACCCTGCTTGCTCTTGTTCCGGCAAGTCTGAGCAGAGTATACTGCATGGACTTTGAATGAGCTTAGACCACTAGTTTATGAGAGGTAAAATTAACACACTTGTGTACACGTAAGCCTCTGTATACAAACTCAAAGGATGATTCGGTTGAGGTGCAAACACAACAGCAACCCAATGTGGGAATACTCTTTTAACCTTGTTGGTACCCGTTAACCGACCCAGAGAGGATGGAGTTGGACTGACACCAGCTGGTATGCCACGTATGAATGGTCAGCCGGCCATTATGCTGACCGGTGCAGATTCGCTTCACGGCAACTGCCAGTGATGTATTGACAGTGCCAACATCCACCACTGGCCAAATAACTCGGTATCAGCCAGAATCCACTAATAAGTGATGGACATCAACTACTCCTTAACTACTTTTGATGAAATTTAACTAGTTACTTGTCTTAGAAATTTTGATGAAATTTAACTAGTTACTAGTCTTAGAAAAGTAGTTAACTATTTTTGTTGTTACTTTGTTCGTGCCATAAGATGGAAATTGAGCTGCTGGATAACAGATGTACTTGATCATTAATTTTCACCTTAAAATAAAACAATATGCAACATTCTTTAAGGAATGTGTAATTGTAATTAGTAACTTCTAACATGTGGGTGTCTAATGCACTAGGCATCAACTGATTTCAAGAACAATTTCTTGGAAGAGTAAATGCAAACAGCAGTGAAATATTTCATCTGCACATACACTTTTTTAGGTGCATCTTTGTAGCAATGATGAATTATTACACTGTATGTTATCACTTGATTAATTCATAATTAGATTACTGTTCTATAACTGGAGACACAACCTAACAAGCTGTGTTGCCAACTGTGACAGAAGAATAATTTGGAGACAAGTATGCAACTGAAAACGTCTTGCTGAAGACGTAGCTAGAAAAAGTAGTTGATCATGAGTTGAGATTATACAATTTACTAGTTGCAACTTCCTTTGAAAAAAGTATTGTGAGGGAACAGGGTACCTCAGTCCTTGTCACCTAAGTTGATTCTCACTAACGATATCAGGTCACTGAAATCTAAGAACAGGGGGATGACCTATTACTTTGACATATTCTTGAAAGATATGACACTGGTTGAGATGGGGAGTGCTACTGTGAGATGTAAATTCAGGGGTTCCGAGTCTAATTATGTGTAGCTGAATTAGAAATGCCAATAAAGTAGATTGGCCTGTGACGAGTCAGTTGAAGGGCATATCAGTTTAGACCTGGTATAGACCACAGGATGCTGGTTGAACTGGTATAGACCAGCATATGGAATATTGTGGAATGCAGAGGAATAAGGCAGGAATAACGAGGCAGATTATTGGCAGAGGAGCTAGCATATCATCCAGCAGAAGTAAGCCTGCTGTTGGTCGCAGTATATAGAAAGCCAAAGAGTCATTAGAGTGCACGGCCAGCAATGCAGGATCAGAGGAACAAGACCTATAAGCTTATAGGGAGAGTGAAAGGTGTCTGTCTTGGTTCCGCTGGTGGTGTCTTCTGGCGGTCACTTTATGGTGGCTTCTTTGGTGTGCTGGTGGGGCTGACGGTCGTCATCACTGGAGAGACCTGAGCAGGGTCTCCAGCCTCTTTCTCGTATCTATCTTGCCCTCCAATTCCAAACACCATCTACCGTACGTAGCTATCTGGCTGGCTGTCTGCCTGACTCTTGGATCTTGACTTGGAAACGAACCCTTACTGCCTATGGAGTTTGTTTTGACTGAGGGCCTGTGAATAAGCTGGTTCCCGCGACATAGCTGTCTCTGAGCGCTGTAGAAATCTCGAGTTTACGGTTACGATTATTGGGGCACTGCCCACTTTACAGTAATTTGTAAATTGTTGACCTACGCGGCATGACAGCAAAGTCGGACTTTAAGTCGAAAGAATAAAGAAAACAAAAAACCGATTCTGATATCGCGATATTTAGAAAAACCGATACTGAACTGACTGTGAAAAATACCGAGAAAACTGCCGAAAACCAATCGTCTTCTTAGTTAAGTCCACACTGCACATACTCTGGAACGAACTCCCAAGACTCTCCTTCCTCTTGCATTTTTTCCTGGAACACTACACTCAAAAACTCGAAACTTAAAATCGTCCTACAGAGATTCCCTGCTTTTGTCATCCTTCCATATTCACGACATCAAATATTTTTGCCTAGCCTAGTATCTCACTAGCATGCAGTGGACACCTACGGGCTCTCGGCCTATGGATCATGATGATGATGATGAGTATCTCACTGACTAGCTTTCTTAACCTAATTGATTAATCGTAAGCTCAAGATTTCTACAGCCCCTCAACGAAAGCAAGTCGCGCAGCTTATTCGCAGGCGCTCAGACAAAGAAAAATCGACAGGCAGAAAGGGTTCGGTTCCAGATCAAGATCCAGAAGGCAGGCAGACAGCCGGAAGGCTAGCGTTTTTCCGATTCCTACTCTAGTACGAGGATGTCCAGTATAAGGATGTCAATGGTTAGGGTTAGGGTTAGTCTTAGGGTTAGTCTTAGGGTTAGGATAGATACAGTGGGAATGGGAAATACGCCGCTAAACTCTATTCCTAGCCCTCACGTTTACCATTGACATCCTCCTACAAGCGTGGGAAAAAGAAAGACGCGGACGGCTACTGTGGATGATGTCAGAAATTGGAGCGGGAATAGGGAGGGATAAGGCGACGAGGAACAATCAAGATAAGATGTCTCTGGATTTGGAACATTGCACTGAATTTGCCCGAACAACCATGCATCATTTTCACTAAGCGCCGATCGAAAAGCTGTCTCCCTGACACAGTTTTTCTGTGCTGTTGTGAAATCTCAGCGTTTACATTACATTGTTGATGGTTGTGCTTAATTTGCTGTCTCTGAACTTTCTATCTTTGTGGCGAATATTGAATATTATATTGCAATAGCTTAGGAATTTCCGCAAATGAAAGATACATACTTACTTGCATTGTCCATATTTAGCAGTATGGATTGCGCATGCGTGTATTGAAATTTCGGTGGAAGATTTCAAAATTTGTTGGGGTCGATTTGCTGTAAGCGCCAAGAAAATCTGTCAAATCAATAATCTCGATTTTTATTTATTCTGCGTATGCGTAGCCAGGTATTCCGTGAAGTTGTGCATTATTGCGTTGATGGTAATCGCAAGGTGTGGGCATTTTGTGGCATTTTTGGTGTAGTGTTGCCAACAGTACTCCTGAAGAATTAATTGCGAGACATTTTCGTCGCTCCTATCTTTCGTAATCGTTATCGTAAACTCGAGATTTCTACAGCGCCCTACGAAAGCTAAGTCGCGAGAACCAGCTTATTCACAAGCCCTCAGTCAAAACAAAATCAATAGCCAACACTTATTTCTGTAAACTCTTCACCATCCAGTTGGCCCACTACCTCTCTTGCCAGTCACCGTCACTACTTATTTGTAGCTGATTCATATCCTTGACTCTAGAACGACTTCTCACCAGAATTCCACAATTCTCCGTTCCTATGCTTCTGTAATTCGCCTATCATCCTATGTGTCAAGCATGTCTATCTTTCACTCCTCAGGCTTTCCAGAACTCCTTAGCTGGAGCAATAACTAGTATGTCTAAATATGAACATATAACCCCTGTGCTTAAATCTTTCCATTGGTTTCTGTTCAACAAAGGATTAGTTTCAAATTAGGACTTATAGTTTATAAAACATTGAACTTTGGCCAAGCATTATACTTGAAAATCAGTTCTCAGTCCCCAGTCTTATAATTATTTAACAGATCATCTAACTGTCTTTCTCTGGTGATCCTAAGGTAAACTGTTCCTGGTGAAAAGGGCTTTTTGGTTGCTCGAACTAGAGCTTGGAACCCTTCCTGTATCCATTTGTTCTGCTCAGTTGCTTGTGTCATCGTTCTCAACTTAAGCCTTACTTTTTCAAATTGCTTATCCACCACAGGCTGTCTGTCTGTCTTAGTGGACTGACCTGGCATTTGAGCTGATTGTGTTTTGGCTTTAGTGTGCCGTTGTTTGATGCCTTGTGCTATAAACACTGTCACATTAGAAAGTACTAATTAGTTAATAATATAGAAAGTAGTAATTAGTTAATAATAATAATTATTTGCAGTCTTGACTGGTTTGCAATAAAACTTTTGATTTCTTCCAAAAGTTTAGTTTAAAGTCTTTCTTGCATTTTAGAGTTTTACATATAAATCAACTGAACTATCTCTGCTCATCGAGTCATTGCTCATTCCTCACGCTGATGCATTGCACTTGACCATTTGACACTTTGATTCTTGTGCCTTGCACTAGGACAGCTAGTAGTTGGTCTGAAAAGCATTGAAGTTTCTGCCCAGGTCTGAGCAGCCTGTCAGTTCTTTAATGTCATTCAGTCTAATTGTGAGACAACTCTGTTTCATTTTGCTTATCCACTGTTGCCTGTCGTGTGGTTTCCCTGCATTTGGATTTTGGCTGCCATTTTGGAGTGAACTCTGATTCTTGACTGCAGTTTTATTGGAACCAACCATGGATGAATGCCACGTGCATTACTAATAAATGATAAATGTAATGGATAGAATTTCTTAGATTAGATTATTCAGCTTCACAATGTCACCATCTTTCCTTATGCTTGCTACAAGTTTGCCATTGGTTTAGAGCACATGCTATCATTTATGTTATAGATTAGCAAACAGGGGATTATATAAATTTTCACTTTGAATATGCTATTATATCTTAATATGCACATGTTGTGTGCTGCTATAGTAATGCCATTATGCAGGCCTGGATCTCTTTTGCATTAACCAACTCCATTCTGTTTTAAATGCTGTCGCTTAGCTAACTGGTGGGATTCCAAAGTTTGATCGTACATTTAACTTTGTGCGGGATGAGCTGCGTTGGTTGCCCATGTGAAGACACATCCTTATGATGATATGTAACTGCTCTATCCTAATGTGGGAGGCTGTGTATTTCAGTGTCCTCTATAACTGGCTGCAGATCTCTGCTCTGCAGCGCAAGGTGATCCATCCTGCACTTCCGCAATGCAACGTGATAGCTGTGCTGTGTTTGGTCCCTGATTCTGGAACAGGCTACCATGCTGCCTGCAACATCAGCTTGTGCTATGTTTTTGTCTGTATTTCACGAGGAGTTGAAGACCAATGTTCTATGCAGTCATGCCCTTGTGTTTTCAGGTCAGGAGCATCTCTGTTGAGCTTTCTTGAGAGGTGTTGTATAAATATTCACTTACAGTTACATTATACAAGAACTTCACATAGTTATTTAAGGCTTTTTTGAAGCATCATTTGTAATTCTTGTAATATACTTCTTTTTGTTTTGTTATAGTGAAGATGAATTTAAGTCAAACAGAATTTGTGAATGAAAATGAGCAGCTGTTGAGTGGTGCACTTTCCCAGTTAACTCTAAATGCAACACTGCCAAGTTCTCCTTTGAAACCCTCAAATCGAGAAAATATTTTGAAATCACTGCAGTCTGTTGGAACTTTGAAGGTAGGAGTTTTGCCTTGTGCCTTTGGGAGAGTTGGTTGTCTGTGTGGCTCTGTATTGAAAGTGTCTTACCAAACAGTTGTGTTTAATGTTTTAAAGAAACAGTCATGAAACTTATCCCTTTTCTTCTCTTGATGCCAAGTTACCAGTATGTAATTCTCACGGAAGTATGGTATGCACTGCACTGCATCTTGTTAAGCATAACAGTATCAACTGTGAAATAAGGACAGCAAGCATCTACATCAGCATCTACATCTATGAAGTCTGACTAAAAACTGATCTGCAGTTGGGACATGAAACTACTGGTATCCATTTTCTGTAATTGTTGATGTAAATGGTGGCTTTATGGTGAGAGCCGAGCAGTTGTAATTGTAATCAGAAACTTGTATAGCACTCCTTCAAGAGAAACTAATCTGAGGTGTTCTCTTGCTAGGCAAACTGATGTTAAGGATGCGTAAGAACAGAAAATTCTTCAATAAGCAAATTTTCTAGTAAGCTAGAAAAGTCACCAATGACAGGCTCCCACACACATGCATAACTTAACTAATGGGTTTCCAACTAGAGTTGACAGATGAAAGCAATGTTCAGAGTTCCTGAACCATGTTGCATTGAGGATGGGGAACAATGATGGGTGATGTGATCCACCAAATCTAAGATTTCCCAGTTGCAGATGACATTATTATTATTACATAGATTTTTAATGCGCGCAAGGTCACACATAATGCGTATCTGAGGTGCAGTTAGACAGTTGCCAGGTGAAATGCAGTTAGGTACCTAGATGTTTGAAAGCCAATGAGAATTAGTGAGTTTTCAGGCGTTTCTTGAAAGAAATCTGTAGATCTGAGGCTTGACTGTCCAGTTGGAAAGCTGTTCCTCTTTGTTGGCACGCCAGACCAGTCACTGCAGGCCATGATAATATATGCAAACAAAAACCGTCCGAAACTCATTAAATCCAAGAAGAATTCAGACGGGTAATTGGGGACAGTATGTGATCAAACATGCCAGAATTATTGAGTATGTTCCACAGTTAGACAAGTAATCTGTTGAAATGACATAAAAGATGAACCAAAAGCCGATTGTGAATGGGTAATTATACAAAAAAATCTCGATTTCAATGAAAACTTGAACTTTTCTTATTGCATGAACATCATTTTAATGAGAAATGTACATGTATCAGAGCTCAGAATACTGTGGTTAAACAGCATTTTAAAGAAAATTATGCATCTATTTCAACATTGGTCATTAGTGTTACCCAAAAGGGTAACACAGAAAAATAGCCAAAATGTACATTTTTGGAATCACAGTAACCTTCTCTGTGTGTATGAGATTATGTTACAGTACTCCATGTCAACTGGAATTGGTTCCTTTTTGAAATGTTTAACAAACAGCAATTATTTTTCAACAACCCAAGCTGTTAGAGTCAGTATTGACAAATAAGCAGTCTCCAATTTAAATTCACCGTGAGCTACCAAGTTAAACAGATATTTCCTCATGTTGCTAACTTTGACTTTGCAAACTAAAAAGTTCAACTCCTCAAAATGTTATGGATGAATTAAGGTCCACAAAAAACTTGGTGACACTGGTGGTAAATAGTGACACCAATGTAAATTTGGCAGTCTGAACATGCACTCATGGTGACACCAATGTAAATTTGGCAGTCTGAACATGCACTTAATCATTGTATCTAGACAGTCTGTAGTTGTCATTTCTGATCAAATTTGACAGCTGGTACATTCTGATTGGAGATGAATTTCAATGCATGTGTATTTGGGTGAGAACCATAGAAGCTAATGGTACATACTTGAGACCTCATGGTACAGTTAATCATACAAGGCAGTTGATTGTTGCTGACACTGATTGTACAATCACTTGATAATGCTAAAGTAATCGGAAAATTTAAGTATGAGACAAATGTTGTACCACCTATCAAATTTGTAGGCTTATGCTAAAAATATATTGCTTGATGCTTCCAGACAGTGAGGAAAAGAAAATTTATGACACGAACTTAATAAAAGGTGTCTATTCAATGAGCAACCTACATCGTCAAGGTTTTTTGTTATTCGTTACTGTAAACATGAATGGCACGTGACTTTTGCCATTTGAGGATAAATGTTATCTGATTATCATCAAGCAGCAAAAGTTCTGTTTTAAAGACCTCAGTTATGTGCAATTCATGTTGATGACTGTGAATAACAAATATCGGATAATAACAGAGGTCACTGTTTATTCGTGCACATGTATATTTGTTTTTCGCTGCTGCTATACAGTTTGATGTACTTGATAGCTTTGAGCTTTAAATCAAGATCATATTTGTTTTTTTGCCATGAATACTCGTAACTGAACTGCTGCAACACAGCTGCATGTCTTTCCAATATCTTCATCGGTATGCCAGCGCTGGAATGAGACCAGTGTTCATTGGATGCAAGCGTTAAATAGAGACAGAGGTTTATTTGCACAAATCGTTTATATTAGATACGAGCATTGAAAAGAGGCAGGCATTTATTTGCACAAATCATTTTTACCTTTTTGGCAGCTATTGGAGACCATAGTTCTTTTGGTGATCTGGTGGCCAGATGGATAATTCTGTGGCTTTTTAATGTTGTATCAGAGTTCAAATTTCATTGTGTTGTATGAAGTGGGAGATTATTTATTCCAATACCACTGTAGTAACAACTTTCTTATATACAATTTTCAGCTTCTGTGGGTTACTATCAGCACATCACATTATCACTCAGAAAAAGCCCTGATATATGATTTGGCTGCTACTTTGAATGCTTCTGTTACATGCTATATGTGATGTTAGAGTTCAGGAATATTCTGATCAGGCATTATGCCTATGAATTGGAAACGGAAGAGTAGCTGACTGTCACTCACTTCAACAAAAGGTTGTATGTCCCAGGGACCATACAGTCTTTTGCTGTGATGGATGAGAATAGGGCATACATTGAATATACAGTTACTCATGCATGGGACGCGGTGGTGTAGTGGTATGTTCGGCGCCTCATAACCGGAGGGTCGCGGGTTCGAATCTGCCTTAAGCCACTGCGTAAAGACCTTGGACAAGTTGCTCACCCGCAATTGTCTGTGAGGAAGGCAACGGGAAACCACCTCACTCATCTCATCCCTCGGTGGCATAAGCCAATGGACCTGCCTTCGGGCAGAAAACTCATCATCATCATCATCATCATGCATGCTACCTCTATAAGGTAGCATGCCTGCTGCTACTTGCTTTCTGGTTTGTTTTATTTCCAGCAGTAAGGTACTGTTGAATACACAGCTCTGATTTTTATATAAAATTGTTCTTGTAAAGGTTCAGAATGTACTGCTTTGTAAGGACCCCCTTAGTTGGATTTATGGATGGAGTTCTGAATTTACTAGCTTGCAGCATATACCAACAAAATCCAGTCTGAGGTTCATTTTGCCATTTGGTGACCAAGTCTAAATAATTTGCTGAGTTCTGCCACCTAGTGAATGGCTTTGTAACTAACAGAATGTAGTAATGGCATTGCCTTCAAGAAATTGTTAAAAGTGAAAGGTTTTAATTATGAATACCGGCTGTTTAATGCAAGTTCCATGTGCAAGCTTTGCTGCTATTCTGTACCACTGTTAGACGGGGTGTAATAGTTTGCTGAAAGACTTAGGCTTCACAGTGGCCTTAAACTTTGATGGCTTCAGTCTGACCCAAAAAACAAACTGATTTGACTTGGCTTGTATGACTACAAATATTTTCCTGCTCTGCTCGCTAGTTATATGTCACATGAGTAACACAGAGGCTAGTGTTAATTGATCAATTATGTGTTGAACACTGCTGGTGTTTTCTGTATTATTGGCTTGGTTGAAATCTAAATATGAAGTGTCCAGCGAATGTGTAGCAGTATAGATCATACATTTGTTGCACTTGTTTACTGTATTTGGAGTCATGTCTTCATTTAATTTTTAGCTGGAACTGTAGAAAGTTGAAGTTTTGTTGTTTGATTTGGGCTTTCGCTACACACTGCCGTCTGGTATATGGGCTAGAAAGATGCTTGGATGTTTTTCTCAAAGGATATTTTACGAGCACACTTCATAGTTTGATGCTTTTAAAGGAGTACTGAGCACTATCCCTGTTAAGGATAAAAATTATGGTTTCAGGAATACAGATGGAATTATTTTGGTTGATTTTCTGGGCAGATTCATGTTTCTTCATTTGGATTCTGGCAAAGGATTGTTCTGAATGATTCTGGTCTTTCATGTATATGAACAATATATTCAGAATGAATGCAGAAACCATTTCAGTGGGATTTGAGGCTTGGCGTAATTTGATAATTTGCTGGCATCAGGTATCAGTCATGCAGAAATAGATAAGGTTCAGCAGCAGTGCTTATCCATTAACCTAGATAATTACACGACATTATCTGGTACAAATAGAGAAAACTATGTGCAGTGAAAAAACTGAAGGTACAAATACAAAAGACTTGAATACAAGGCCACACTTTTATTTGACAGTTAAAGGGGAACTTGTATACTGTCTTCACAGCTGAGTTTGTTATGGCTGTTTTAAATGCTAGAGTCTTACTAGGCAAGTTCTAGGCTTTAAGTGTAATTATTTCTGCAAGCATTACTTTGTAATCTAGGTAATAAGTAAGCCAGTTTTAAAATTTAATCAGTTCTGTATTTGTCAAGGCAAGTTCTTTCATAATGGCAATTCCTTTGCCTATTCATTTTCCTGTGAACTTATGGAATTTAAGTGTTTGAATGCCTTCTAACTGGTTTTGCCAATATGTTTAATTGGAGCTTTGCATGAGTAAAAAAGGTACAGTATTCAAAATGGCTGCGGATCAGTTAGAATCTAAGTACAGTCATTATCTGAAAGTGACTCCGATGCTCGAGTTCAAGATGAAAACCAATTTCTTACTTCCTGAAGATTTCTTGTTCTGGTCTCTGCCTGTGTCAGTGCATGAAGATCGATTTCAGAAAGAGGAAGAATTTATGCCCTGCTCCTCCTATAGCTCTACTGGATGCTTTCCTGAGGTTAATCCAGCACAATCAGAACAGCTACCAACAGAAATTCGGATAAAGAAAAGTGTAAACAGTGGGAGTACAACAGCTAGAAGACCTGTCAAAATATCAAGCAGCATTCTTAACTCACAAGTTCTGGAAAATAAGCAGAGTACAAAGAGAAATCCAAATCTGTCTGTTAGGAATGACTTAACCAGTTCTGTTAAAACAAGAATGGGAGATGGCTATCAACCAGTTAAAACCCGCAAATGCCCTCTTAGAGATACTAAGTCAACAAAGCAAAGCAAATTGTTACCCAGCAACCCAGTTAGGCCAGCTGGCTCCACTGGAAAACCTATGATAGGAAAAGATTTCATTTGTGATGGTAATCTTGTCGATTGTTCTCTAATTAATATTGCTGCAGCAAACAATGTGGTGGGCACTGAAGGAAGCTGTGGTGTGATATGCAGTGTGGCCACTAATATCACTGATGTCACTGGGGGCATTGCTTCTGTAGCCCGATGTCCGAAGAAGCAAAACCAGGCAAGCAATATTTCGGCAAAGTATTCAGATTGTGTGAACGCTGCTAAAGAATGTATGGATCCTAGTCAGGCCATGTGTACAAATGCAATCACTGATGCCAGAACTATAGGCAGCTGCTCTTTGTTGCCTCCTTCTGTGCTGCATCCATTGGGATTTAATGCTGGCATTTGTAAAACTGTACTTGACTCTTCAGGGAAACTTGGGAATAATGGCTGTTCTTCACAGAGGAATAGTGAACATATAAACGAGACTGCACTTCTGTCATCATTTGCATGTGAATCAGATAGGATGGCGAACAGCATTCTTTGTGTCCATTCGGAATCTTCTCTTCATCCAGGGATTTTTTGTCTGGATTCTGCAGGCCAAGAAGCTAATTGTGTAGATTTTAATGCCACTAAAACAAGTAACTTTCAGGATGGGCAGCTTGTGAGTAAAGCTGTGGAAACTGAAAACAGATCAGAGAAGAGCTTTGACAGCATACCCAGTTTTTCTAGTCATCATGTAGTTATGCAACTCGTTCCTCACCTGGTTTGGGTTTCAAATCAGGGCAGTTTAGACCTCTTAAATGAAGCTCCCATTATCCACCCTGACTCTGAGACATTGAACAGTTTTGACCTTACAGCAGGGATCAAGAATGAAATTCCAGAGTCTTTCATTGTTAACGACTCCATTTCAGCTCCTCCAAGAGGCGTTTTAAAATTGGATAACGGTTTACCTGTTGACTTTGCGAACAGCACTTTTACATGCAGCGTGAACTGTCCTGATGTGCCATTGTTTGACTTGTCTTTTGACAGTCTTAATTCATCAGTGGCTAATAATGATTGTGTACAAACTATTGACTGTGCCGGAATGACCTCTCCACTGGAAGGTATCCAGAAAGATGATGTAAACAGCATTTGTGATTTTTCATTATTGCCTCCTTTGTCCAGTGACATTCAAGATTTTAAAACAGATTTATTGGAGTTTACATTAGAAACAAAAGGCTTAAACCTGACAGCAAATCCTTCATTTTCTAAAGGTGACTCATTGTTTCATGGAGAGTGTCAAGATGGATCCATTGAAAAGTTACTTCAGCAGACAAACCTTCATGACATTAAGTTTCATAATTCGAGAACTGGACTTTATGATGAAAGACAGCAGGGTTCTGATTCTGTGACTTGTGGGGTAAACCAAGAATTAAAATCAGAAAGTCAGTTGGACTGTTCTGATTTCATCTTTGATAATGTGTTGTTGAGTGATTGTCACATGGGTCAGCCAAATAAACCTGCATTTGTTGGCACCATTACCACTAGCCATGATAATGCATTTGCTGATGGGGCTTCTGATGGAATGGATGTTAACCAAAACTGCATTAATTATTTGTATCCCTGTGATTCTTCCGCTTTCGTTAAGGATACTCTTGCAAAAGGACAGTGTTCAGAATCTCTTGATACGAAACATTTTGTCAGTTCTCAGGGTTTGAAGGACTTTGTGTCTGAGGCGAATCCTGCAGCTGAACAGCCTGCGACTTCAAAGCCATACCACTCTCTTTCTCTACTAGATGTGAATGCGAATGACTGTTTAGAAGCTTTATTATGTAGTCTGTGTGGCACAACAGAATGTGTACATATTGGGCAACAATGTTGCACAGCAAATTCATTATTCAGTAGTAGCCAAACAGTTCAGTCAAGATCTGCTTCAGAGCCAGGTAAGTTGGAATTTTATTTGTCACACTCGACTCAGACATCTTTCTCCTCCCCGCCTCTAGAAAGTAAGTTGAGCACACTTGAAGATTTTGTTGCTTTGGGTGAAATTACTATAGACTGTGTTACAAGCACTGAGTGTAAGCTAGAAGAGTTGTGTGATGCTACTGGTGCAGATAAGAATAAAATGCACCATACCATTACTTTGACTGAAACATTTAGTATTACTAACAAAGAGTCTCTTTCTGTTATTATATCCGGAGAAGGTGACCACAAGGAGACTGTCTATGTGGCTAATTCAACTGATGATCAGCAAGAGACTCTTAATAGGGTTAAACCCTGTGAAAATGACCAAGAAGATATGGTCTGTATGGTTAAACTTGGTGAAAGTGACCAGCAAGAGACCTGGCCTGTGCTGAAACTCCACAAAGATCCTAGTAAAGGTGACCCTGAAGAGATTCTAAAACTTCAAGAAGGTGAATGGGAACACTCCCTAATTTTGAGTAAACCCCATGTAGTTGACTGTGAAAGGACTGTTTTAGTGATTAATCCTAATGACTGTGCTCAAGAAGTTGCCCAAGTTACAATTTGTAGTGACCAAAAGGGAGTTATTTTTGTAGCTGACAGATGTACAGGTGACCCTAAGGAAGCTTTGAATATTGAACAGAGTAGAGTTGACAGAAAACTGGCTGACACTAATAAAAACAATGCAGAATCAGCCATTTCTGTTGGTGTCCAAAAAATGATTTTTCATGGTGAAACATTGAATTTTGATGATGATGGCCAAGATGGAAGTGGCAAAGAAGTTGTCACTTTGGTTGATGCTAATGTGAATGATCATATGGAGGTCCCAATGATTTTTCATCAGGATTCTGAGAATGACCAAACAGTTGATATGTTATGTGAAAGTCAGAACAAACCTCAGAAGGAAATGGCTTCAGCTGTGCAGAATAAAAATGATCTGCAAAACAGCATTTTGAAAAACCAAAAGAAATTTGAAACTGATGAATTTACTTCATCTTTGCAGAGAAGCGCTTGTCTTGGTAACTGGAACAAAAATGACTTTCAAGAAGCTTCTTTGGTTAACACAACTCTAAGTAACTTAATTGAGAGAAGTCTGGCTGATTCCTATGAAGATAATCAGAGCGAAACTGATGTATTTACAATTGCTAGGCAAAACTGTTGTATACAAAGTGACCTAAATCAGGCCCAAACAACAGGCATGAAAAGTGGCATTGAACCAGCATGTGACCCTCAGAATAAAGATGCAGATACTTTGGTTGTGAACTTAGATTCTGTAAGCAGGTTTAAGTTCATTAGTGCTGGTAATATGCACTTGGTGGAATTGATTATTTCTGCAGGACAACATGGATTAGAGGCAAACCAAAACAATACAGGATTGCAAAGGGCAGTTGAAGGTAGGGCTGACGTTGGCTTGGCTTTGCAAAGTGTAAATGAGGATGGGGCTGATTTTGGCATGGCTTGTGACATGACTGATGAGTATAATGCTGATGTTGGCATGGCTTTTGAGAGTGCAAAAAATGAAGCTGAGAATGATGTTGACATGGCATTGCAAAGTACAGAAAATACAGTTGAGAATAATGTTGGCATGGCTTTTTGCATGACTGATAAGGATTATGCTGATGTTGGGATGGTTTTGCTAAGTGCAAAAAATGATATGGGGAATGATGTTGGCATGGCTTTGCACAGTGCAGAAAATGAAGTTAGAAATGATGTTGGCATGGTATTGGAAAGTGCAAATGAGGATGGGGTTGATTTTGGCATGGTTTGTGTTATAACTGATGGCGATGGGGCTTGTGTTGATGTGGCTTTACAAAGTGCAAATGAGATTGAGATTGATGGCATGGCTTATCAGAGAGTTGGTGAAGTAGCCAAGAATAGCATTCTGATGTCATCATGTAGCCCTACAGAAGCTGGAAAACTGCCAGAGCGTGTGGACAGAAATCATGGGCTACTTAATCAAGACGCTTATACTGCCACTGAAGGCAAAGTGGGGACTCTAGGTGACTGGCTTGCAACCAGCACTAATAGTCATTCAGCTGTGGAAATTGATGGTGCTCTTCAGAGTAGCGGAGGAAGTGTAGGGACTTTGCCCTCGACAGAAAACAAACAATATAGTAACCATTGCTCGAGCAGTAATGGAAATGCTAAACAGATTTTTGGAAGTCAGGGCAATAATTTCTCTAATTGTTTGGAGATGACTGTCAGGGAATTTCTTTGTGAGGAAAACAAGCCAAAAAGTGTTCCAGATGTGGTACAGCAAAAGTCTGATGAGGGTTTTGCAGACAATTCCGTAATAAACCCTACTAATGCAGTTTTTGAGCTTGAATTTATTTTGCCAGATAGGGTTACATGTGACATTTCCAGTTTGCCAGATTCTGCAGAGAGATCCTTTCATTCTGGAATATTCCTGAGGAGTGAGACACTTATAAGTAAGCAAAGCAAAACCCTGCCGAGAGACTGTAATCTTGTCAGCAGTGATAGTAATTACCCTGTTTCTCAAGATTCTGTTACTGTTTATGAAATGGCCAAGGATAGAAATGGCATTATGTGGGATGCTGGCTGTGATATTACAGGTTCTATATATGGAAGTGAATATAGTGATTTTACTGCAAAAAATGCTGAGAAAAATAATTTAATGTGTGTAGCTAATCTCTCTTACTGTCTGACTTGTGATGAAAACCAGTGTGCGGCAGAATCCTCTGTTCCTGCTCTTCTTCCTTCTCCTATCCGACTGCCTTCTCTTCCTAGTCTTCCTTCCCCATCTCCTCCTTCCTGTGTTAGGATGCCTCCAGCTGCTATCACAGATCCGGTTGCTGAGTCATGCAACCGAGTGATGCCTATTGGCTTAGACTGTGAAGAACTGAGTGGGCCAGCTTCTAGTTTGTTAGAAGAAAGTTTGCAGCAAACTGCCAAGAAGGCTGTACTGACTGCTAAGGGGAGTTTACCAGAGCCGGGAGGTGCAGTGGCTTGTAAGATAAGCACCAATAACAAGGTCAGCAGTCAATGGCTTCTCATGCCAAACCCTGCATCCAGAGAGAAAATTCCTCAAAGGGATTGCGTTACACAAATAGAACTGGAAGCAAGAGAAACAGGTACAGAAGAAAGGACAAATGAATTGGATGTCCATGTACCTGCCCATTTTTGCAGCCCTATCCTAGACTTAGAAATCAAACTAGATGGAACTTGGGAGCCTGAAAACAGAGCCCACTTCATATCAACAAGTGAGTCAAATGGTACTGGTAGGCTGTTAGAATTGTCAGGCAAAGGGGATGTTGCAAACAAACAAAATTCCATGTCCAGCCGTGAGAAAACAGCAGCCCATCATGACCCATTGGTAGACAGGGTAGTAAGTGATGATGAAGCTGGGTGTTTAGTCAGTGGTTGTCTGAGTGGTGTCAGTGCACCAGAAACCTGCATTGTGGACTTTGATATTAGGCTAGAGAATTATTCTAATGAGGTTGAAATTATCAGTCAGGCAAATGCAGGATCTACTGCAGCAGTCCAATTTAGTATTTGGGACAAAGGAATTAACGTAGGTTGTAGGTCTGATGGTAATGACTGTAATGCTATAGATGCAGGTTTAATGGAAGATGAGGAAGGATTTGAACACGAATTGGCTACTAGACTTACAAATGATCACTTGGCTTTTACAATACCAAACAGTAAAGAAAATGTATTTCTACAAAGTGCTGAAAAAACTGAAATACTGGATGATTTGGAATGCGTTGAAAAGATGGAAAATGAAGTTGGTGATATATGCCAACTCTGTGATGGATGTGTCTTGGGAAATTCTGAAAGTTGGCAATCTTCTGGACAACAGAGCCAATATTATACTGACAATCACCATAGCAGTTTGAGAGTTTCCAATGCTGGGGCTAATATTCCTGATGATGCTGGTGAGTGTTTGCTGAGTAATTTTGAGGATGGTGACCTGGATGACCTTCATGGAGGAGGGGAAATGTTGGAGAGTGACGAGGAGACCGGCAGCTGCCTTAACGAACTGGCCGTGAACTATATTGAGGCAATTGCTATGCCTGGAAGTACAATGTTAGATGGAGGCCAAATGCTTTATTGCACAGAGTCTGGAATGGATTGGAGTATGGGTGGACTGCCTGGACAGTTTGTGGCAGGACCTGGATTGCCTGAGGACCTGGAGATGGAAGACATTGCGATGAGGTTCATGGTCAATCTGGAAGACACAGGACAAGTTGACCAATCAAACTTAAATGAGGATTTTGATGATAATGGAGTGATAGCGAAATCAAACAGAGTGGTATCTCTTGATCATGATTACTCTGACTTTGATATTGCTGACAGTAGCTTGTACAATGATCGGATGTCATTGTCTTTACATACAGGCCAGCAGCAGCAGGTACAGGATGATTCAGAAGAGGAAAAAACATCTGAACAGCTGTTTAGTGTTAATGTATTAAGCGATAGATTGGCTTCTGCTGCACCTAACGGCTCATGTACTGATAACCAGACTGCAGGTGCATCAGATGTGTTCAAATGCTTGAGCAGAAAAGATGTTTGCAAAATACCTGTGCATGCAGGAAGCCATAACTCTGTTGATGAAACCACTAAGCTTGAAGATAATAATAGTTCTTTAACAAACAGTTTAATCTCACAATGCTCTAAGGATTTGATCATTGGCAAGACTCTTTCTAGTGACCTGAAATCTGCCGACTCAAATCAGGTAAGTACTTTTGCTAAAGCTTGTGCAGATGTGGATGATTGTGAAACATCTGACTCTATGTATGTATTAGATTCCTTAAGGAATGGTACGAAAGTGGATGTGCATGAATGTCAAGGACAGTGTATGAACCAGTTTGAATGTGTACTGTGTGACTTGAAACCCTCGTCTGAAGTGCTGAATCAGTCTGATGATGGCATAACTGTGTCTGAAAACTGCGGTAAAACTTTGAACCAAACTGCAGATCTGATCCGTAATTGGAAATCTCAGGCATTTCTACCTCACTTAACCTCCTGTCAGGCCTTCTCATCTACTGAGAAGACTGATTCTGTGGCAATTAGTGAAAACTGTTCCAATTCTTGTAAAACTTCCTCTGATCATTTATATTCTGTCAGATTGAATTCCACATTGCCCAGTTTCTCAAGTGACCCTTCAAAGTCATTTGAAAATCAAAATATCAGTAACAATGAAGTAGACCATGGCCTTCTAGCAGTTGTCCTGGCTGCTGATCGCAGTCTGCTCAGCTTCTTAGTTTTGAACAGTGATGACCTTAATGAGGATAAAAAGATTCCTACCAATGCCTGTGATGTACTTGACCCAACTTTGAATTGCACTGATTCACATGTGCAGCAGATGCATGAAGTGTGTTGTGCGGGCCATGAAAAGCATATTGATGCATCACTGGTGTCCAGTCGTTTTAAGTGTAACCCGTTGTCAAAGGACCCATTGACAGTTAAGTGTGACACTGTAATTGGTGACAATCACTCAACTGGTGGATGTAAGTATTTGGGAATAAATTCTGAACATAGTAGTAAAAGTGGGTCTTGGGAATATTTCTCTGGAGCCGATAGAGCCTTGCTGAAAGCAGTTTTGGATGCAGAGCGTGGAGTGATGGAGATGTTCCAAACAATTCAAGAAAGGGCTTTTGGAGTAAGTACATTTTCAAGTGGTCACTTGTTGAAAACATTATTTTGGTGGTTTGTACATAAATTGCAAGTTTTCTTAGGAACAATTGTTTTGTGATATATGGGAGATTGTTTGTGTTTGTTTTTTTTTAGAACTTGCTCTGTCAACGTATAGCTCAAATGTGAGAGCATTTGCCTAATTCTTTAATTTTATGCAGTGTAACTCCACCTTTAGTTTTTAGAGTGAGACAGCTGTCTTTTCTGCTTGTGGGAAAAGATATTGCAAAATATGGCACTGTTGTGGAATATAATATGATAAAAAAATAATTGTTATATGGGACTGAAAATTAGAAAGCAGAGAACAATGAATTCTGGAAAGCCACCTATCTGGCTGGACCAAGAAGGGAATGATGAATTTGGTTTTCGTTGCTACTTTGCTTTTGATAATGTAAACTTACCAGAGGTTTTTGTGGGGACATGTCATGTATCTGCTTATTTGTTAGAGAGCATGGACCCATTAAGCAGTCAAATGAATGCTTGCATTAAAAGCCACTTAACTGTCAACACATGCAGCTATAAAAGCCTGAAGAGCAAAACCATTAGACCTATCATTTTGTTAATAGGACTATGATGAACGATGGGACATGACTTGGGCTTCATATTCAACACCTCAGTGTGTGATTGTAATTGGTCAGCGTCTACCTCATACAAATTTTGTTCAAATGTAGCTATAATAATACACTGCACTTCAGTGATCTTTCCTAGTTAGAATTGATATACATGTCCAAGTCCAGGTTCAGTTTGAAATGCAAAAGGGCAATCCACTGAGGAAATGAAGAACATGACAAAATGTAATTGCTTAAATGGATGACTAAAGTGAAGTACACAGGGAACTGAATCTGAATTTTTTTTATTGTGGTTAGTTGTTTAAAGTAATGAATCCTTTTTTATGCTCCTCTATATACAGTACTAATAGCTATAGTCCTAAAGCTACAGTTGCTGAATCTGAACCTGGATTTGAACCTAAATGCAGTAATAAGGATGTCTATCTATCTGGCTGATCTGGATTGTTAAGTCAAGAATTGTTAAGCGTAGGTCATCTTGTAAATAAATGGGTCAGTGCATAAAGCCATTAAGATAGTTTGAATTCTCTTTCAGAATCAGTCAGTGGCAACCGGATTTTTATTTTTGGCTACTGTGTTAATAACTGTGACTTGTAAACACTGACCTTTTGGCCTTTCCCATCATAAGGGAAGGACCTGTGGGTATTTTAGCCACAGCTACTGTAAGTTAAGTAACATGAATAAAGTTAACTAATATGTATTAGGTGTAACCAGGTTTTCATTTGTGGGACTGTCTACCCATGATGAGTCAAGGTCTGATATTTAGACCCTATCAGAAGTCAATCATTATGCAAAGTTTCTTGTGGAATTTGGTTAATCTGTTGGAATTAGGAATGAGATTAGGTTTAAATTTAGCTAGGCTGTGTAGGGTCCTATGCAGGATCTTAGAGATTCAGAATCCACAATGTTTGCTCATGATGATTGTATCATACATAGGCCAAGATAAAGGTTTGCTTACTTATTGGATGGCTAGCTAGCTTTTACAGTTCTTTGGTTGTCTAAGCATAAAGCTGTTACACTGATACTCAAGACAGTTGGTTATGGTTGTCTGTGGCTCTTGCAAAGTGAGTTATGATTGTAGTGATTATTGAACCACAAACAACCATAACCAACTGTATACAACAGTAAACGGACTGCTCTGTTTCTTGAGTCATTTCGGTCTCTACTTAACACTTACACTTTTAGACGGATTATCTCCCAAAGGCTGCCTCCCTGTTTCAGCAGATTGACTCCAGGAAGTTGATCTGACTGTGGGTTGTATTTTTTGGGCAGCATCAGTTGATTACTTATGCATTTGATGCAATTTACAATTAAAGGCACTTTTACCAAAGTGCCTCTGGTGATCAAAAGGTTAAGAAATTCTGATTTATGTACCTCTGTATGTATATTTCTGTTGTTTATTGTATATACATTTGGAAGGCAGCTGAACATAACTTTTTCTGAATCAGTTTTGACATGGCTGCACAGTGTTTCAAGTTTTTAGCATGCTTGGGTCTCTCATGGACTGTGGTAAATATATAATGATCAAGGAAATCCATCACAAAGATCTACACAGCAGGCTATGATATGCAGTAATTGCTTGAATTTTGAAAATACTGCATGCTTATTTTGTCTCATAATCTACGATGGTTATAACCAAATGAATTTGACATTTGTTGCTTTCATTTAAGCAAAATAATAAACCTCTGAATGACCCAGATGAAGACAAGATTGCTGCTTCGTTGGAAAGTGCCTTCACAGAATCTCAGGCCTCAACCATTGATGACAAGATTATTGTTCTTAATTCATCGTGTTCTCCTTCACAGAATTCACAACACACAGACATAGGGTAAGTCTGGATTTCTGTGGCTAGACTTAATTGGCATGTATCCTGGGATTTGCAGTTTAAATGATAGGTTTGTATTGCTAAGGTATTCAAGGTATTAGTGTTTCTGAAGAGCTTTCTGGCATTCAGATGCTGATGAAACTGCAAATATTGTAAGAAACAGTAATTAATTCAATAATTTAAATTGTTCTGTAATGAGTAGAATTTAAAATACTGTCAATTGTTTTGTAGCTATAATTACTTCAGTTTCTGATTGTGTTATTTAAATTAATACTAGTTTTGCAACTATTACCCTATGTAACTTTATAGGGTGAAAGTCTTTGTGATCTAATGGCTCAGATTTCAAGGTCATCACAGGCAAATAAAATATAACCAGTGTTTAAAATATCACTGTGCAGATATATGTAATCAGTTGAATTTATACCTAGTGGCATGAGGGATATCCAGGAATGGAATCTTTTACCCATATCTGAGAGTGCAAGACAATGAGTTTAACAGCTGCAAACGCTTAATTCCTAATGTGACATGGATCAGAAACCCTGAATGCATTGCTAACAGGCAAGCTAGAGGAGAATCCGATGATTGGGTTCTGCATGTGTGCATGAGCCTGCCAGTGGAGTCTTTCAGCTATACAAGAGTCATGAACCTTATGTCATTTAGGCATGAGGGGAGTTGCTATATAAGTACTTAGTTACATTACACAAATTTTCTGCCTTTGCAATTATGTGTGACATAAAAGTTTTACTTCATTTTATTGGATTTTGGATCTGTTGAGTTTCAGGAGCAGTTTGAATACCACAGACTTGGTTGAGACTGCATTGGACTTTGAGGTGCCTAAAATATCTGGATCACCAAGGTCCTTTGAAAAACCAGCTGCTTCAGAAAATTCCATCCACTCTGAGGTGTCACATGTAGTGACACCTGAGCAGTTAGCAACAGAAACTGACAGTGCTTTGCATGATGAAGAGATGAAAACTGATGGATTGTCAACCCGTGACAAAATTTCTGGCGAATTCCATCAGATTCTTGACAAAGAACCCACAGTAAAGAGTGAGATAACGACTTCTAAGCCAGAAGTGGACAACGCGATCGACAGTTTTGACTGCCAGAGCATAGTGAATGTGACAAGGGAACATCAAGCCACTGCTGAAATGGCTTCAAAGCATGATGAAGTGATCAGTGAAATAGAGCCATTGACTGAAAAAGCAACAGATTTGAATTTGGACCAGCAAGCTCTAACTGAGCTCCAGCCAAAATCACCATGTATCATTCCAAAAGCATCATACGTCATCAACTGGGACAACTTTGATGAAAGCGTGAATCCGTTTGAAACACGTGCCCGGCTTGGAAATTCACCTATAGGTGATGATGGGCAGAAAGCACCTTCAGGTGAAGCTTTTAACCCATTCAAGTCAACCAAGACTCTTCGGATGTCACCTCCGCTATCATCTAAAAAGACTGACTGTACCAGTGATAGTAATAAAACAAAGGAAGCAAGCAGTTCTAATGTTGAGAGTGATGTTAAACATGAAATTATCAGTGCGTCATTTTCTGATGCAACAAAACCTGTTTCAATGAATGAGGCAACTAAAGCAGATTGCAAAGCATCAGACAGAGCAGCTAAGTATGTTTACAAGATGAATTCTTCTGATTTAGGATGAGAGATTCCAACATTTATGTCATGTTATTTGGTCTTCTAGTCCTTTCAAGTACAGTTTCGGTACAAACAGTGTAGCTGGAAGCAATTCACAGACTTACAGAACATATGAAATCATGCTTAGTAGAAACAATTGATTATTTACAGTGGCACTATAGAAGGTTTCAATTTAGATTACAGGTTACATATCCGTGCATTGAATGGACAGTTTCACTGCTGCTAGAATCTAACCCTGCATGCAGAGGGTAAGAGGTGCAAGCAGCATCATTATGCCCCTTGCTTGCCTTTCTTACTGAACTTTGTTCATTCAATGGGAAAGAAGTTAAGACCTTTTGAATTTTTTCATACTTCCTTGACCTTCACTGCATGCATACATCGTCTTGGGTGAATGAGTCCACATCGCCTAGTGTCTTCTGTAGGACCTATGCTTCCTATCTGTGGTTTCAACCAACAGCTAAAATTGTTATTGGTATTGTATCGTTGTTCCTCATCCTCGATGCTACATGCTTCAGGAACTCTGAACAATCTCTCATCTTCCAACTCTAGTTGGGAATCTGTTGGAGGGCTCTGCGTGCGCACACAAGCTTGCCACTGGTGATTCTTCTAGCTATCTGAGCAGTGTTTACTAATGGATGAGTGTTCTGTTCTTAATAAACAGATCAGAGCATTTTAATTTATTAGATCAAGCGTTGTTAGGCCAAGGGAACAATGCAGTATTGTGTTGTAGTTCTGATTTGAATCTGAGTTCCCAAATTTTCAGGGACAGTCTTATCCTTGACTTAACACCGGCCCATCCCAGGGAATAAGTATGGTGTTATCATTAGCATGCAGGGCCAATCAGGTCTAGTTTTTTGGTAACGGAAAAACTAGTCTTAACTAGGGTGCACAACATGATGTTTGATGGGTGCATTTTTTGTGGTCCTGCATGGAAACAAGGACAAGGACGGCCAATCCAGTCTGCTAGTAGTTTGTCTTCGGTCTTTGTCTTGGGTCTGGATTTAAAAAGCCAAGTCTTGTTATCATTGCCTGTTACAAATTACAGTGGGTATTGAATCCAGCAGTTCTTGATGTGCAATCAGTTGCATGTCAAATCTGCTGCAGGGTACAAGATTTCAAATCCCTTTGATTGGTGATATGCTGTTGAATTGATTGAGCCATTGAGAGCAACAGTTTCCTCATCTTAATCAGACAAATTGTTTAAAATTTGCAACATCTATAGTGCCAGTGTTTAATGTGCAAGGCATCAACTGAGAAATTTACAAGATTCAAAGAGGCTGAAATAATAATAAAGGAAACTAAGATGACATGTGATATGATTTTCATCCTGATGCTCTTCTCATCTGTGAAATATATCCAGGTGAATACATTGACCTTCCACAGCTGTGCAACACACTTACATATAATCGTGAACAGGACTTTAATCAAGTTTTTCTTGTGATATTTCTTTTTCCCTATTTTTAGTTTGTGCTTGTAAGTTAACGTTACTTTGTCATTTTTTCTTTAGCGTGAAGCCATCAGGTGCTGTTAGGAAGCCACTTCGTCGGTTTAAGCCACCAGTACGGAAAGTGGTGCTTGAGGTATGTGGATAGCAGAAGAGTACTGAGGTTTGCCATGACCAATACTTTACAAGATGGTTAAGTATTTAGTTGTGCTAAAACCTTTTTGCTAAATATGTTTTAAATTTATCTTCACAGCAGCAGATTAATTATTGCTGAGCTAGATTTTGATTAACGTTTTTGAATTTGCGCTCCAACTGTCGAATTCTTTTTGTTATTTGTTCTGAAAGGGTTGCCTTTTTAGCTGTGAAATGAAAGTAATTATACTTTGATTATTGTTTATGTTGTATAGGATGTTGATGAAATTAAAATCTTTGTACCAGAAGCTAAACCATTGACTGATACCCATGATTCCAGTGGTGCTGCTGCAGCTGAAGAGGATGTTACCATATTATCGACTGATGCCAAAAGCACAGAATCTGCTCTGGCCAATGTCTCTTTCACAATGGCTCCATCTGCACCACTTGGTGAACATGGCAACCTGTTGTCAGAGTGGGACAGCAAGCAGGAAACATTTCAGAAGCCTTCTCTGCCAGAATCTTCAGCTGTATTTGGAGCAATGGAAAGAGCAGAGAAGCTAAGACTTTCCTCTCTCACCGCTGCTCCGTCGACTGCCCTGCTGGCTGACTGTCGCAGTCAGCCATCTGACATCAGCCAGAGTGCTGATGTTTTGACGTTGGATCTGTTAGATGATGTGAATGAAGAGGAATTTCATGATGCATCCCAGGGTTAGCATAAATCTTCAACTATTTTGAAATTTATTCTGCACTGAGATAAATTCCACATGGTGATAGAAGTTTCCTGTAGCCTTTTTAGCATTGCCTTCAGTCATCTTTAGTAGTTTAGCAAGTGTTGCACTGCCCACATAGTAGTATCATAAGGCAGTTGCTCAGCAGAGATTCAGAAGTCCTGATTTTAATAGATAATGAAACGAAAATGATCTTTGAGAGATAAGAAAGAACATTATAGAAAGCAGATGCTCAATGAGATTGCTTAGCATCTTGATAATAACAGATGCTGAGGTAAAGCTGATCATAATGATGTGGCAACAGCTTAGTTTGTATGGTTTGGACATGTTGATATAATTTAGAATTTACTTGGAATCTTTTAATGTTAATTATATTGAATTCATATTAATTTTATTAAATGCCCTCTGCCAAGAACGGGTTCATGTTTTTGTTATATGTTTTTGTTGCATAAGTGGATGATATTTAAGATATTTAACTGCTTCCCTTCGAGTTATGGTTTTTTATCTGCAATCCCTTACTGCTTGTGTGTTTTAGAGTGATAGTAATTGTTATTTGCCTTTTGCATACTGAATTAATAAGTCTTTTTGTAGTGTTCAATGATCCTGCTGCCTGGGAAATGCTGGAGAAATTAGGAAACTCTTGTCTGGTAGGTTCTGTTACAGATGCATGTATGATTCCTGTGGCTTTCCAAAGTGATCTTATTTTAGGTTTAGGAAGTGGTTCAGTAACATACCATTTACTTCAGTTGTGGTGCATTGCTTAAAACAAGTGTAGATTTGCATTAATTTTTTTGAATGAACTGAATTGAAGAAAGTGACATTACAGAATTTTATAAAATATTCATTGCGAAAAAGTGAATTTGCTACTATTTATTGTGCTGAGTGATTGATTGCATGATGTATTGTTTGATTGATTGACTGGTAGGTGGCAAGTAATTGTAAATTTATTGTGAAGTGTAGTTCTTAAAAGCTCTGTTTTGATGCCAAAAGATCCTTTGGCTGAAATACGTTGGTTTTGCATACATTTGCTTTTTTTTGATGTTCATGTCTGATCTTTTTTGTGTGCACACTGACCGTGATAAGCGAGTGGTTACATCAATATGTGTCACAATTGTTTTTTTTGTGTGTGTGATGATTGATTTTGGTGCATTTGTTGTAGTCAAAAGAATCAGCTTTAGTTCGTGAATCACTTTATGTTAAATTCGATCCTTTGGTTCAAAAGCCTACAACGCCAGGTTAGTTGCGATCATTGCTTCCTTTGTCATATTCGTGTGACTTCTGTAGAATTGGAGTTCTCATGACATCAGTCAGTTGTGTTCAGATCTTAATATTGGCCTAATTCAGTACCGAATACCTCTGATGATTAAATTAATCGCCATATGCATCAGGTTTTCACTACCTCCTGCCAGTATAGTTTATTTAACTGGACTTGAGCTATTCTTGTTGATTCTTGTATTGAGACCAATGAAAACTGACTGGTCGGGCAGAGCTGTCTGGATAAAACGTAGAGAAAGGACGGGTCAAGATATGAGGCTATTTAGCAGCTGATGAAGACAAGTCTTCTGGATAGACCTGACCTAACGGGTCTTTAGCTGATTAGAGTAATAAAGAGTGAGATTGCGTTTGACCACCATTTCTCTAATGAACAGTATGCCAAGAGTGACTTCTGTAAGGCTACAACTGCTTATGATAACTACCCGGTTACAATACTTTACCCTATAGTTACCTTATTGGGCTAGGGAACTTTCTATTCAGTGTTGCAGAGAATTTGAGTACATAATAGAATTTCAGACTTGCTTAAAGTCTTCTGATAATGATTACCAATATTTTTCTTTAATATTTGCTCTTAAAGTGTTCAATGCTTGATTGAGAAACTTGTTGCTGAAGTCTTTTTTTGTGTTGCAGAATGCCAGAGAACAAGAAATCGTACAGTAAAGGTTCCTGGATTTTCAACTGTTGCTGAATGGTAAGGCATCTTTGACAGTTCCAGGTTTTCATAGATCTGACAATTGAAGTATTGCAGCATGTGATGGATGGGTTGGTTGAAACACCTACTGTAGTTACTCTGAGCATATGGATTTTGAGCAAGTAATTAATACAAAATTGGTTTATTTCCGTTATCTAGTGGCAGTAGTTACACCAGAAACTTTGTATAATGCTGTCTTTGGGAGCCCCATCAAGAGCTGCCTTTTAATGAGGTCGTGTTACACTGAGTTTATTTTGCATAGGGGAATTAATTTTTGCTTGAAGCAGATATGTCATTATATCAGAATTCGTATTATAACAAAATGTGTTATAATGAGTCCCTGGTGTATTTAAATATAACGTTAATAAAAAGTGGTCACTTCCACCTTTTTCATAAATCTCCAACGAATGAAGTAAAGATTGTTGCTGTTTGCTATCCAGTATTGTAAAACATTAAGTTAGCGAAAAGCACAGAGAGATCACGGAGATAAACCAGGTGATAACTGGTATTTGCGAAAAATTTGCAGTCCACAAGTCTGTTGTAATATAGTCTGTGCTGAACTTTTCTGAATAATCTATAAACAGAAAATCAAATTAACCTCAAATTGCTATAAAAAGTGATGGTCAGCTTTTCAAGAGTTAAACATAAATTTAATTCACTGATGTAGTAAAGTTGTCTGTTCGAAATGGCAATGAATAACAGATTAATTTTTAAAGTTAGCAGAAATGGTCAAAATTGATTGAATGGATGAGAAGACTGCAAGATTGACTGCATGCACAGGCATGCAGTTGACTTTTTGACCACCATCTTCTGGTTTGGCTGGATTTAATTAAATCAGCTGGATGTGATATAACTGAGCATTTAACAAGTTGGTGCTTTCAACAAAATGGAACAAAACAATCCAGTTAGAATGTTTTCCAGCCACTACATGAATACTGAATGATATTTTGTGAAAATAGACTGATGAAGATCAGTTGGTCAGTCCTTTGTCAAAGGATGGATGAATTGATTATTTGATTTTAGCGATGATCTGCTCCTGATGACAACGCCACCCCCCAGTCAGCTGGCTGATGTGCCTCAGACAGCAGCTGTTGCTTCTGATGTTACAGTACCTGGACCATCACCTGATCAAGAGCTTGACAGGTTGCTTGCCTGCAGTCCACAGACTGGTGACCAGGACTCAAATGTGTGTTTGATGTTTCACCTAATTTATTTTTATTTCTGAGACTGTCTCGTCTTTGTTTTTCAAATCTTATTAGTTTATTGATCACCAAAAGTTGACAGTGTATTTTGGAGTCAATTACAGTGAGGGGTTGTTCCATAAAAGAAAATGGTCAGATAGAAAAATATTGTATTGATAAGTATTCTCTTGTATTGTACTGGTCAATTTATATAGCTTTTTACAGAGCAAACTTTTCAGAAGTGCTCGTGAATGATTCGTGCATGTTTGGATGACATGTCGGATGACAATCATGTAAATGAAATTTTCTCTGGTATTTAACTGCCAGATACTAGTGAGGGAATTATTTAGTCAGCTCATTGAGCAAGACTTTCTTGTTTGTCTGAATTTTCTGTTTGACATACACTCATGTACCTCAGAGAGGAAAATGCTGCAAAAAACTCAGGCTGCATAATTTGTGAATCTGTGTTGCTTTGTTTTTGAATGCATAGATGTCAGGTTTTGGAGTGAATGATGGAACAATGAGCATGTTGCATGACCCAATCTGCATGGGTGATATGAGCAATATTATACAGGTATGACATTTGCTTGTGTATTAAAATTGATTTGTTTAACTATGTGTGCATGTTTTTATAGCCTGCTTACTTAATGCTAGTTGCATATAATGAATATTCATGAGTGTTTTGCTTGTGCAGTGTATTACACAATTAACATCAGTGTCTGCTCTTATCAGATGCTCAGTTCAGCATGTAGTCATCAGGGGGTTATAAAAATATTATTTGCAGGTATGTCTGTGTGGCAGTAATTTTTGACTTTGCTTTAAAATGTGCTGTTTGATGATTTTTGCATTTTTTTCATAATGGATATGCATGCTTTGGCAAAGCATTGTATTAGGTCTTTATGTGATACATGAGAATATCCCTTTATTACTGGGAATGTCTTCCTGAATAATTAGCACTTTTGTGAGGTACTTTGCAGGTGCCATATTAAGTGTTTAGATAACTAACTACCTGGAGAGAACATGGTCCTGCATTTCTACTTCAGGTAGCTGGTTTACCCAGAGTCACGAGCACCAGCAACATTGCATCATTATGTTTGTGTAAATCTGTGACTGCTTACTTGCTACAACAATGGCTGGAAGTCATATCAGGACCTGCTTTAACACTTACTCCACCTAGCGGATTAAGGTTGGACATTCCCATTGTGATTGTTGGCTTGATGCAGTGCTGGCAATACACTGCAAAGTCAAAAATCACTGAACATGGTTAGTACTTGGATAGGCAACTACCCAGTGAATGTGAAGCAAGAAGTTGGGAGGTCAAAGCAGTTGTTGGATTGCATGGCTCTGTGAGGGGTTTGGTTAACTGGTCTTTCGATCCTGGGACTTCTGAGGAGTTTCTGTAAGGCTTGTAAACAACTGTACAATTGCTGTTATTCACATGTACTGTCCTTATGCTCCAGGTTCTGAAATATTCTCAGGCTGACATTCTGCGTATTCAGAAACAGTGGGAACTTGACTACCAGGCCCGTCTTCTCGCCAGGGAGCGAGACTGGGTTCTGAAGTCTGAGTTGCAAAGAGCAGAAGCTGAGGAGAAGTACACTCGACTTGAAGAGGAAAAGTTCGAGCTGAATAGCAAAATTGTGCAGCTGCAAAAGTCACATGAGGATATGAAGTAATTTCCTGCTGTTTCTGGAATTGGTTTGCTTAACTGGCATGTATTGTTTTGACTTGCATTCTCAAACTTGTATTTTTCACATTCAGTATGTAATCCTTTTGGTGTCCATCAGTTCATTAAGAACAACAGCTTGTGGTATGACATCTTTTTGCTTAGCTGCAGATGCCAGTTTATTACTTTGCAGATCCAAGAACCAGCTAGATACTTAATTAGTTAGCACAGTACAAGCAAAGGGTAGTTAATTTGATTTCAAAATAGGGTCAGTGTAATTAAATTTGAAGGAGTATTTTAAGATGAAAATGGCAGTAGACATAGGTGACAAAGACATAGGTGAGGGTTACTTGAAAAAGGTCATTCTGTATTCTGTAAATAAATGAAGCTAACATAGATTTAATGATCAGCTGATTTTTCGTTAACAACATAGAAATGTCATCTTCTTCAGTAATAAAATGGCAGTGAATACAAGATCAAGGCTTAGAGCTGTGGATGTTGTCAGTCACTGTTTAATCTGTCAGTCTGAATCGCTTATGATTGCTACAAATGGGTTCTCCTTTTCCATAAAACTAAGATCGTCTTAAAAAAATTATGGTTTTTGATTTATGTTTTGCTACAGATGGGTTCTACTTTTCCATACTACTAATGTCATCTAAATTCATCCTAAGAAATTCTGATTTCTAAAGTTGATTTTTCTGAAAACACACTTGATCAGTGAGTTCTGTTCTTATAATTTATTTTGCATTGATTTGTTTTAGGTGTGTGATACTGGAATATGAAGCAACCATTCAGAAGCTGATTGGTGAGTGGAAGACGATTAGATTTTTCTGTTACTGTTAATTATTTCTGTGTTAAATAATTTGGCCACTTAAAGGTACAGGTGAAACTTGGAAATGATTGTTAAACAGGTTGTTATTATTGTTGTTAAGTAGTATTACTGTTCATTTTAAAAAGAATAAATTGTAGTTGTTCCGATAATGGCCTAAAACATGCTTATACTGGATGGTGAATGATGTCCAATTCGAATGAGAATTGTGCCAACATTAAGTTATTTTTCAGCTTCACTCAAGTATTATTTTGGAGGAGAATTTTAACCGGATATCAGTTTGGATCTTGGGACTGGCAGATTCCGTAAATTAGTTAAGTTAAACTTGTGCACAGTCAGAATAATCTGTTGCATCATATTGTTTTGGGTTCTGTCGTCAGGACTTCTTTGTTTTAAAAAGTTTGATTGTTACAGACTGGGATATGATTGGACCTGCTCCAGCTGTTAAAGCTGGTAAAGGTGGTGAGAATTAGTTGGTGTTTTGCATGTTTCTTGGTGTGATTTTACTTGTGGGTATGCTTCATTGTTTCTTGCATCAGGCCATCAGTGTTGCATTTGACTTTGAAACTGTTGGGAGTTTGGAAAAAATCAGCATTCATTAGAGTCAGACCTTCTGCAGAGATGCACTTTTAGCTCTCAGGTGCATGTTGTTGTGAATTTGTCAGAGTGCCTTAAAAATTCTTTGCTAATGAGAAACTAAATCATGTGCATTTATTCTTCATATTGCAACTTTTACATTTTTCTTACTTTTAGATGCAAGCCTTTTAATACCACATAATGGATTCTTTTCCAAGAGTGTCTTTAGAGATTGACAATTTGTTGTAACTGCTCAGCCTGTACTATGGGGCTTTCCAGGGGCTGAATTAATGTTTTGGTGTGCAATAGATGCAAATACTGTGATTGCATTAATGTGGCTTTACCTTTTGTAACACTTACTACATTTTTACTCTCCTGACGTGTGTCTCCCGGTGTGGCTGAAATTCTCAGAGTTTAGATATTTATAAGAGCAACTGAAAAATCTTCAGTAACAAATGTATTTGGATACAGTTCTTTAGGAATTAGTCGTGTGGCTTTGAAGATTTGGAGTTCTTTACTTTGGTTTTGCATGCATTTTGACTTATTGCATTTGATCACACAGTACAGTGTTAACTTTTTCTGCAAACATTTGGTTAGAAATGAGTAGCACTTTTGTGACTACTTTTTGCATAGGATGTTTTGTGGGTTTTACAATTTTAGGAGACAATCGTGTTATCAAGTATGGCTGTGGATAAAGTAGGATCTGTGTCCTCTTATGATATAGTATACAGTACAACTGTAATTTGATAATTTCCTCCTTACAAAGTTCAGAAATGTACATTGAAGCTGGAGAACAGGAAATATTAAGTTTTCAGTTTAGAGCAACAGATGGTCTCAGTAAGAAAGTAAGAAATTGTGAACGTGAGGAGGTACCAGCAACTGTGAATGAATGCTGACCAAAGACAAGACATGTTCGAGGAACAACATACCTTCCAGAAGTTGCTGATCGAAGAGAGTATCGACCGTTGACAAAGCTAAAGGGTGTAACCAAGGATGATAACTAGCATGGCAGATGATTTGCATGTGCTTTTTACATGGAGTGCCTGTTTGAAGCAGATATGCTCATACACAGGAAGCCAACACAGACAACGAAAAGCAGGTGTGATATGGTCTTGGTAAGAGAGTCCATGGCAGTCTTGCAGCCTTGTACATGAGTGTAGATAGAGGAAGCAGTTGACAGTCAGGGAGACCATGGAGTACAGAGTTGAAGTAGTCAAGCCTTGGCAGAATAAGGCCATGTATCTGTTTTCAACAATGTTGAATCTAAAGTAGAGCTAAGTTATTGGATCCGTCTGAGATGGAAGAAGCATGTTCAGGAAGTTGCAGAGGTATAGAAGCTTGTGGTTGTTGAAGGATATACCCTCAGAAGAGCACTTTTAGGCTTAACTCTTTTAACTATACTAATCTTGCTAGTTGGTAAAACAGCTTGGTAAGCATGGCAACATCATAAGACCATTTTGAGAAAGTTTATAGGTTTGAATTTCCAGAGACTTTGGAGTTTTATGATCCGAATAAACTCGTATCTGAATGGACAACCAATGCAGAGAGCTGCATGCATGAACGTAGATAAATGCCCAAACTTTGAAATTCTGCTGAACAGCTGAGCCACAACATTTACTAGAGATTGTGTTGGTAAATGTAGGGAAGGTTGAGGTTTGCACAGATGGATTTGCTGTGATTATACTAATTTTGTTTTAGCAGATTTTTGTTTATACTTTAATATTTATGCATATATTTTAAATTTGTTTGCAGCTGAAAAGGAAGTGACCACAACTGTCTCAAAAGACTCGATGGCTGACATGGTCAAAGAACGTGACCAGGTGTGTAGTCATTTAAAATTATGTTATCTTGAGGGTTCTAGCCACTTGTTAATTTCTGCTTTGGCATTTCTTCTCCAGCCTCATTAAAAAATATTTACTATTGCAGCTTGCTGCGAGTCTCCTGTTTTCGGTTTACCTACGTTGACAATCCCTTTGTTTCCTTTGCACCAATCTGTATTTTTAGCTGACTTCCTTTTTATACTATCCTCTAACTAACTGCAGCATCCTTTCTCCTTAATGCTTTGAGCATTATGATAATTGCGCTGTAGAAGTCATTGGATTAGATTAAATAATTTTTTTGATCTACACCCTGTCTTAGTCAGCCAGATTTATTTTTTGTTCACAAAATTAGATTTGTTTAATTATTGCTTTAATAATGTGAAAACAATAACTACCTGGTTATTCTATTTAGTTTTTGTATATGTGTATTCATGTATCTGGACTTTTGTATAGCTCATTTTAAGGACTTCTCAAGAGCATTGTTACTATTAGCTTATCTGGTCAAAGGGCTCTCAACAGGTGCATCTTACTATAAGAAAAGAATGTGACATGAGCTGGGTTATCCTTTGACATAGACTTGGTTTTTTTTTCAGTCAGTGCTATAATAATGTGAAGATAATAAGTGAAAACAAGCAGCACATTAAACATTGGCCATAGAAATTGTTTAACCCAAGTGAAAAGTGGGTCTAATATAAACAAGCAAATGCAGTTGGTTGTTGAGTTTCTTATAGTTGTTGACACTTCTGTTCTGATTCTCTTCCTTTTTAATGAAGACTTGATACGTTGCGGACAATTTGTGAACGTGCTTTAATGCTTTAGAGAAATCTAGAAGTTTCCTTCTGTTAATCTTTTCTCTATTCATGGCCAAATAAATGTGCTGTTATGTTACTGTTAGGCCTTGGAAGATTTACAGTCCGTGGAAGCAGCTTTTTCAGATCTTCATCGTCGTTATGAAAAAACCAAATCCATCGTTGAGGCTTATAAGAAGGTAAATATTTCAATTTTTCAGGTGATGTAACATGAAGTGATACTGTTCTGCTTCTGCAGATTCTACAATTTTTTATCAGCCAACACCCTGGACAGGTTTCCTAGGAAGCCCATGTGTGGTGCCACTGCAGGAGGGTATTCTGCTTCAGGCATACGGTCCATAGGTCTTCCTGCCCAAATGATGTCCACAGCATATGATGTCTTCCTGCCCAAATGATGTCCACAGCATATGATGTCTTCCTGCCCAAATGGTGTCCACAGCATATGATGTCTTCCTGCCCAAATGATGTCCACAGCATATGATGTCTTCCTGCCCAAATGATGTCCACAGCAAGACCTTTTACATATTCCCCTCCCTGTGCAGTCATAGATCAGAATGGTTTGCTTTGCATGTATTTATATCTTCCCTGCTGTTTGCACACTGTTTACAAACACATTACATAGGTATATTTCTTCTCCTAGATTTGAAGACCTTTGACCTGTTACCAGAAATGTGGACAAATATTTGGATCTGTACTGCCTATTAAGGCCTTGCCAAAAAGAAGAATCTTGAATGTGTCATGATTTTGCTCTTGACTAGCAGCAGCTCTAGTTTCTCTTGCATATAGGTAAAGATTTGCAAGAATTTTGGCAAGGACAGTGTTGCAATAATCCAAGGACAAGGGAATGAGTGAGGGTCACGGTAGCTACATATGGTAATGAAGGTCCGAAGTTGTACAAATCAGGACCTGCAAAGTTTTTTGACATGGTCCACTAAGGGTCCAGATGACATGTGATTCTCTGCCCAGGAATTGTGCTGTAAAATATGTCTCCTTGCCCATTTTTGCTCATACCTGTTTTGTACACAGCTGTATGAACTGCTTTCTCAACAGTCAGCCTCAGCTGATTTGAAGACTTCTGGGGACATACTTCCATCACAGTAGCTTGCATTCTTGACACTTGGCATCTGATGGGTAACAGTTTCAAGTAGAGCTGAACAACGTGGGCATTATTGATGGACAGGACATGGGCTGCAAGCACATTGATGATCTGGGTCAGATTTAGCCCTATACAAGGTATATGCAAGCATCTCATGAACTGAGCCCAGTAGGATACCAACTGGAATAGATGCCCATATCAAGTTATCTGAGCCAACTACTACCATCATCTGGCCTTCGTGGTAATGGTACTATGGAGACCATCATACATATCTTTCACCAAGGCTTTCCTGGATGTCCCTGTTGTGTGAAAATTTCTGCCATTACTGGAGTAGCAGTTAGTAACTTCTTGAAAATTTGTTACTAAGAAGACAATATTTACAGGTGACATAATAAATACAGTGTAATAAAGCTAAGTTAATTTTAGGCTCACGTTATATATGAATTTACTTATGGTGCATATTACAAGGAATGTCCAGTGTATGTCATTTTTATGTGTAAGGATGCCTGAGAGAATAAGCACAGTATGTGAACAACTTTCATCATTGAGCATCTTACGAAATCAGTCACAGATAGCTTATGAAATCAATCTTTTGGTTAGTAAAAGTAAGAGCCCTTTGGTGCTAGTACTTTTCTTTCAAAATCGTGTTGGTAATAACATTGCAGAATGAAGAGACCCTGAAGAAGTGTGTTGCAGATAACCAGACCAAATTGAAGAAGCAAGATGAACGATATCATGCACTGAAGAAACATGCAGAAGAAAAACTGGCCATGTAAGTAAAACATGTGTCAAGAAAATTGCTGGAGGGAGAACTTCGTAACTATGGTCATGAAATTTGCTCTTACAGAATTTCAAACTAGATCTGTGACCATGAATGAGAAAATCCTTGCTAAGTTGGAAAAGTACATTTATGAGAAAGAAGACAAGTAGGCCTAAATGGGTCAAAATGAGGTCTGCATATTTATATTCCTTGTTGTGTTAGCTATCGAACCCTAGAAGTCCTTATATTTAGTTTTGATGTCTGAGTATTTTTATTTCAATTTTATTTTGATGCCCTGCAACAAAATCTTTATTAACATGCCCCTTGGTGCTCTAATTTGAAGTTGTATACATCAGTTATTATGCAAATGAACAGCTGATGTAAATATTTTTCTTAATGTACAGAGTTGTGTATGGAGATTTCGTGGATGGCAGCCTCAGAGGTGTATGAATCCACTCCAATTTACTATTTTTATAAACATTTACATACAGAGATTTGGGTCGAGTGGTAGTTATGGTAAACAGACACATACATCCGACCATGTCACCGCTCTGCTGCGGGACAATCTTCACTGGTTGCGCATGCCACAGCGGATCAAGCTGTGTCTGATGACATACAAGCCCTTAAATGGCGGTGCTCCGGACTATCTACTCGATTTCTGCACTCGACCAGCGGATATACGGCAGGTTTACCAACTACGGTTGTCTACGAGTCACCAATTACACGTTCACAGAACCGCAACAAAATTCGGAGAACGCTCCTTCTCGGTTGTCGGACCGGCAGCGTGGAACAGTCTTCCTGAGCATGTCAAGTTGTCCCCTTCACTGGACACATTTAAAACACGGCTAAAAACTTCCCTTTTCAGCCTATTGTTCGACGGCTGAACACACTGGTGAATGTACAGCGCCCTTTTTTCGACCCCAGTCGTGTTATGGCGCTATATAAATTGTCTTATTATTATTAAGAAATTGTAACTTTATGATAGACACGTGGATTTCAACTAATCATTCGTCAATTCCAGTGCAATATCAAACTCAGATTTGATTTTTTCCAACCTTGTGAGGGTTTTCTGATGTGCAGTCACATTTTCTTGATTGTCTTTGTGGATTATTTATTCACTTCAGAACTAGTGGCAGAAGCATTTGTAACTGGAAATGCTAATTTTTAATAACTACTAATAATTAGAAATGTAGCTAATTCATAAAAACAGTATTAGTTAAATAAATAATTAGCAAAAGATTAAACAAATGTATTTTTGGCAGAGCAAATGAAGATATTGAACGACTGAAGAAGTCGAGTGAATCTGACCTAACAATCACTCAGGCTGCCCTACGCAAAGCTGAAGTTCAAGTGAAGAGTTTGGAATTGACAGTTGACCAGAAGGTAACACCACATCCTTGTGATTTTTGCTTGGTGGATGTTTTAAGCCTGTTTTAATTGTAAGTTTGCATTTATACAGTGCCTCTTCAAGAAAATTCCTCAGAGGTGCACCTAGCCTGACAACACAAGACCAGTTAAATAGAATGGTCTTCAACTGCGGATGAGATAGAGTTAGAGAAAGACCAAGAAATTCATGTCACAGGTTGCGTGATGGTCTGTTCCAGAATGAGGGGCCAATCACGGCGATTGCATTGTGGAAGCATGAGACGGGGAAATACGAGACTTGTACTGTTACACAGCAGTCTGTGGATGACACTGAAATACAGTGTAACTTTAGTATATTGAACTTCTAGTTATGTCGAATAATAGTCGATGGCCACAGCCAGTGCATACACATGCAAACATCTCTGTTTTACTGAACTTGCATACTGCACATCGAAGTTTTGCCTATTGTGAAGGCATTGTTCAGTCCTTATTGAACCTATTGGCTAGCAGACGTATTGAAGTTACAGGGCCACTCTGTGTCTCAATACTCTTGCCCTGCCTACATTTAGCTGACTGATGAATGAATAACATAGGTTTTGTTTTCATGGCTGGCTCTAAGCATGGGACAAAGAATTATGCAATGCTTGTGTATGTCTGCGTCACTGGGAGGGATCAGTCAATTAAGGTTACATGTACTCAAACTTCTTCTTCGTAACTTAGCCTCATTTTACGGACCTAAATCCCGGGTTAAAGGACGAGAGTTCCGCAGCCCCTCTTTACAAAGACCAACTGTGGTACATGTACATAATCTTCATTAAGATCTTTTTGATACAAGAATGTGCAGTTTTAATAATAGCATTGCACAAGAGAGAATTTGTTGATAACAAAATAGATGTGTTGCTATGCATACAAATTAGCAAACCCCATCCAACTAATGAAGCATTTAAGGGTACCACTCAACACATTGTCACTGTAGGTAAAAAATAAGACAAAATATTGGCCACCAGTAACACCAAATGAAAGCACCCAAGGTTTTCAGCAGCAGTGGGTACCGGTTTACTGACATTGAGCAAGCTTTTCTGCCATGGTTTAAGCAGACCCAGACAATTTTGGTTGCCATCAGCAGTCTTCTTAGCAATGACGTAATGTAAACTCTGTCAGTGATGTCTATGGGTTGTTGCTGTTGGCAACGGAAAATTGGGCGTGACTTAGGGAAGAAGACATTTTTTATATACAAACCATCAACTTTACAGAATTTTTTCAAAAATCCATCTGTGGCCACAGAATGTAATGACTGTAGTCAATAGCATGCATGTGCACATGACAGTTGCAAATGTCATGCAACATTTATGTAGTTAACACCTCGTATGTCATCTGTTGCCTTATGCCTTAACTGAGCAATAATCTGAACTCTCAGTGGCCAGTAGCTATACAGTAACGATAGAGATCAAAGAACTCTGCCACATTTTAGCTATTCTATTTTCAGCAACTTTGCACCCAATTCAGGTTAAGGTTTGTAGTCATCAGGAATGTTTCAGAGTTTGCTTTACATTTATAAATTAAATAGTATGTTTTCAGCTATTATCTTTTATTTTTTAAGTCATTAGTATCACAAAAAACTAGGGCTATTGATTCACTGCTGTTAATGCAGAATTTTTATATCGATTAACATTTTAACCCTACTGCTGCCATGTGAAACAATATCCTGCAAATCTGTTGCTGAACGGTCCGTTTAATATCTAGGAATTTACAAATATAAGTTGTTTGTGCACACATGCCTCTGTCACCAAGCAGTATGATTTGGTACCAGTGTTACCTGTGCAGTAAGCAGCAAGCCCAGGACCTTGCAATTTGTCCACTGCCGGCTCAACTGAATAGTCGGGAAATGAGAGCCCTTGCCTATATTCCACTAGGGACAGTGGAGCTTTACTTTTTCTTTATGTGCCTACATTTTTATGTCTTTTTGTTTTAGACAAAAGAAAATTGTGAATTAACTGCAATCTGTGATGAGCTTATTGCTAAAGTTGGCACACGCTAACTACCAGTCCTCACTGAACTAACTGCCAGGGTTTCTACACTAAATGTGGGGCAGCTATCACAAGAGACACTCGCTGCAGACTGCATTTTTAAATGCTCCAATTTCCTTGTCCCTTTTGATCTTGGACTGATTTAAATGCATTGTTTGGACAAATTGTTGACAGTGTTGTTCTGTGTTTCTTTAAAACTGTAGTCTAGCAGCCATCTTGGGTACGTGTGTGCAGAATTACAAGTAATTTCATCTCATCAACATAACTTAGTTAATAACTGTTCTTACAAAATAATCTAACTAAAAACTATTATGTGCTAGTTGTCAATAAAACACACCAAATATATATGTATATATTATGTATTGGAAAAAAGTTAAATGCTGCTTTTCAAGAAAAAATAAACTTGCAGAAAACATTTAAATGAGATCAATTTATAAGTGTGAGTCTTCAAACAAGGATGTCCACAGAGGTGGTAAGGGGTTATCCAAATGTGGACAAAAGGAAGGGATTATGCTCTATGTGGACTCCACATCCAAATATGGTAGCTATTTCGGTACAGGCTGTGGCTTAGACACCGACTTTAGTTGTCAGCTGTTGAGCTATTTAAAGCATATATGCATATACTTAAAGCATGTATGCATGTTGGAGACAGACTATTTCTTTCTCATCTGCTATCATGCTTGATACCAGTAGACAGTGTAATATGATTATAACGAGAGTCCTGTTCAAAGCGGCAGCATCAAAGTACCCACCCCATATGACAGCTAGCCTTGGAGTGTGGACATGTTGTAATGATGCCAGACAAGGGGATGGAAGGGTTCAAAGTAAGTAATTTTCTGTGAACATCCTTTATGGACAACCTTATAAGCAACAAAACTGTTGACCCATTTGGCAAAATAAAATCTACAAACAGCAGTTAGTGGTAGGACCTGTGGTAATCAAATTTAAAGGAAGCCTGTCAATGAGTACAAGCAATCAATCAGGTGACCACGAACTGGTTGCACTGAATGATTAACCCCCCAATAGCCACCCAGGTATTGACCTGCCATGATTTGTCTTGGTCTCACTGTACCTACCACTGTCATCAACAAAACCAAACAGCTAAAGAAAGGAAGGGAGTAATGTCAGCATTATTTTTTATGGTGTAGCTATGGTGGATGGCACAGCAAGAGGTAAGCATGTGTGTAGCTCACAAGCTCATTCACTGATGTGTTCAAGCATAGCAAGGGGTGCAGGCTCAAGTGCAGTGTGTGTTTGAAGCTATTAGTTTGATCTTCGAGACGGTCACTGTAGACAGGTAACGATTGTTCTTTGAGGGGGGGGGGGGGGAATTTACAGTCATGAGAGAAGAAAAGCAGTGTTGTGTTAGAAAGGATGTAGGTAGTGCTTAGGACGTGAACTTCAGTCGATAGAATAGGGATTGACAAAAAACTTCTAACATTCAATCCTTGTAACTGAACAAAAATAAAATCAGATCCATTTAAGGTAAAACCAGATGGTAAAAATTAACCACCAGACTAAGAGTTTGTGGTACTAAACATATCAGCTTTCCAACCAGAGCAGATCTTTCAAGCACAACTGAAAAGTCCTGTCTGCCAATTTATTTTGCATGATGTTTTAAAATGTAGATCTGACCTGAACTTATCAAGGTATATAAACTTAGACTTAATACAGTTCATACAAAACTTAAAATTCAGAAATTACCCAAAACTTCACTCCAAGCATTTATTTCTTGCATTTGCAAGACCTGAACTAATTTCTCCTGAGTTCTTGATAAATGTACATAAATATGCCTGTGAAAAGATGTAAACCACAAAAAGTTTTAATATTGTAAAAAATCTACGGGTACATAAAAAGGATGTTATGCTGACTGGTATACTTTTAACCCAGCAGCTGTTGAACATTCCCACTTAAAGACACATGGCCAATGAAAACAGCAATCCTACAGATTATAATCCAATATCACTCAGACTTTTTATCATCAGGCTTGAATCTTCAAAGTCTGGTGAAGCAATGCTGCGACAAACAGATGAAAAATATTCCTCTGCAATGCAGTGAGGTGGCAAAATCCCCCTATTTGTAAAACTTTCATCACATGCAAACCCAGCGGTTCTGGACTGATCTGGAGATATTTGTGACAAAATAGTCATGTCCGCATCAAGCCAAAGTGAATCTCTTGTGTCATTTTCCTCTGACACCATCACAAGACATGAATCACTGAACAGTGACCCAACCTCAGATGATTGACAAGAAGTTTCAGTTCTGCACATTTCAATTTCCATGACATCAGATTCTTGGTTGTCAAAAGTGCCATCCAACCCCAAACAAATATTGTGAACATCATCGGCATGGTTGTCTCCTTCCACAAGATTCTGAAGATTTTGAAGAATGTCAGCATTCGCTTTGCCCAAGCTTTTTGCACCTGACATCTGATCATCTGTGCATGTTGTAAAAGTAGAAAATTTGTCTTCTAAAATAATATCAAAATAAATCACAACAGCTGTCATTGTTTAATGCTTTAAAATTTGGAATGAGAATAGCTCTTTAATACTTACCACTCACAAGACATTCAATCAGTTTCAGTAAGTCAGTAACTTCCAAGTTTCTGACAGCTAGAAATTTATAATAAAAGGTTAAACCCTCCAAATGTTTAACTTAATATCTGTGCCAAAAAAATTAATCAGAAACATTCTTTTAAACAATATTATTCTCCATTTTCAACATGCATTAGATAATTTTTCAGAGTTATAAGAAAAACGTTTAGTTTCCCAAAATACTCATAAACATAACACACTTTATAAATTCCAAGTTTTCTGCGGCAATCCACTTGCTTTCACAAAGCTATAAAAAAATGATTGCCAAATTAAAATGTTATTTCTTGTAATTTACCATATTTTCTGGAATATAAGACACATTTTTTTACACAAATTTCTAGGGGTGCGACTTATGTGCAGAAATTTTATAAATTTTTTGAAGTAGCTATTTATAGTTGGCAAAGACCGATAATTACATCAAATGTGGAACATACATGCTGAAAGCAGCAATAGGCTTGCAGATGGCGTCCATACTGAACCGAGTTCATGGTGCCCCTTGGCCAATACTGCTTCCCACAGAGCCAGGGTTTTACCTCTCTTTTATTATCTCTTTTATTTCATTTTAAAGTCATACACTCAGGTTATCAATAAAAACTGATTTTGTTTTCCTACCATAATTTTAAAAAACAAATGTCTCATTTTACTGAATTTGTCTTTTACATAGCAAACAACTTTTTCTAGGAAGAAAGTCTGCACTGACCTTTTGACATGATCCCACTTGTGCAAACATCTGGCAATCCAGATACCCCAGAACCTGCCAAGTGAAGGGTTGACCTCTTTTGAAATGACCCATTGCCTTTCGTCTTGGCCTTGTCAGAAGAACTACGACGCATGAATGCGATAATACTCTCCATTGCACGACCTCGGCTACTTGTTTTGCTGTTATTTGCCTAAATTTAAAATCAGTTGTAAGAATCCAGCCATGTATTTAACTTAGTTTGGGATAAATTTTCAGATAAGATTTCTATTAATTTGCTGTTTAAAAAGTTAAATAACTTGTTTATTTAACAGCCTCAATAGCAACTGAATCAACAAATAACCAGATATTAGATATGGCAATAACTGCTTACTACTACTACTATTACAACATCATAAGGCACTTTAAGACTGAATAAAGTGCAAGATAACTACAGGTCAGCCGCAGGAAGCTCACCTGCAGAAAACGTGATCCGATACTAATTTTCTTGGCATATAGTGCAGCTGGTGAAGATCCAGTAAAGTTTACTAGCAATTCTAATCAAGACATAGCAGCTATCTAGCCAGCATCCCAAGCATAATTTCGATAAGATTGATTAGACTTCTTCACAATTTGTTCCTCTACTTATTATTATTATTATCTTTATCATAAATGCTAGATCTAGATTGTTTGCAAGAACTAACAGTTTTCACAGCCTTGACTAAGAAAACAAACCTTGTCCATGTCACAAATGCCATGTTCGTCAAAAACCCACAGGTCAAAACAATTTGACCGGCTGCCACAAACATCACGGAACAGCTCACTGAGCAGGACAAAAGCTGCAGATGGACACGAATCCACCTTGTCTGTTTTTGGCCGAGGCAGAGGAGGCTTACCGATTATGGGACGATGGTTGTTGGTGTTCCAGTCTAAACAGAATTAAAAAATGGTAGTTAACGCTGTTATCATTCAACACTGTACCCGGAATTCAAATTCAAGTTTATCAATGCAAAATTAGAAATCAATCAAGTCATACTGTATTGCATTATAACCTTTTCTCTCTTTGTTGCAATGCAACAAGTCAAAAAATGTTGTTCCAATTCACAAGAGGCAATTATGACTATACAAAAGACTTGTTTATACTAGTGTTGTAACTTGAACTCCAACGTAATGGTGTTGATGACATACTGTAATTGAAATCTTCAAGAGAGCCTCATCAGAGGTGCTTTCAACCTGACAACACCATGATCGAACAAAATGTTTTTCACAAGCTTAAGGAATACAGGTAAAGAAGAACCAGGGAGACTGTGGATCCAAAATTTAATTTAGCTTTAGAACATGAACTTGCTATAACAACTATAACTATAGAATAAGACCAGTCCCTAAAGTCAACTCCAAAAAGCAGCCATGTGTTAGTGACTTTACTAAATTCTTAACTTCAGTTAGTTATCAAGACATATGACATAAATATTTTAAGTACCTCACAAAAGTGCTGCCTATGCTAGCCTAAATTATACTAAATGTTATAAAGAACAGAAAGTATGTCAGCAAATGAAAGAAACAATGCAGAGTCACCAGGGGTGGGCTAACACACACATGAAGCCCAATCAAGTTTCCTATCCAGAGTTGACAGATGACATAATATTTCAAGTTCCTGGACCAAGTTGCATCAATGATGTAGAAAGACAAAAGGCGACAGGGTCTGTAGTAAATGATAACTCCACCGCCTGGCAATCCTTCATTGGTGGTAGATGTTGCATCTGGATATCCCTCAAACTGTTGGATGTGAGTAGAACAGGTATTCATCTCCTGTCGGTCAGCAGAACCACCCATGATAGACGGTCCAGGTTACTCCAAAGTCCCTCATCACTAGGATGGTTATAAGACCATTACCCGGATGAAGATGGAGTAGGCATACACAAGTCCGTAGATTTGAGGCTCGAACGTACACTAGGAAGCCCATCCCTCCTCATGCATTCACATATGCCCGGATCTCTGGGATGACATTCCAACATGCTACCTAATGGGTGCCCCTACATCACTATAATGCAGCACTTAATATATCCCCAAGGCAGTGCTATAAGGCCTACACAAGTCCATAGATTTGAGAACGTCCAGTGTACTCTTAAGCAGTAATCAACAGCAGCACTAACTTAAGAGTAAGGTGTGCAATATCCGTCTGTTAGACCTAGCGCTTATCATGTCCAGGAAAAATTTAGTTAGCTGCATCATGTTTTAATGTTGCAAGAGTCTTGAATGCAAACTACCAATCACTTCTAGATAATGTTAGCTATAAATGAATTTGACTTGCTGCTCAGCACAACACTACCAACTAAGTAACAACAAACAAATGATAACAATAGCTACTGCCACATCTATGCACATCCAACGGCCAAGATGACTGTTGCCTTTGCTCTTCATTTTTCTGATAGATTATCTGACTAGTCATCTGTGGAATTTGCTTGATAGTTCTAGTATGCTCAGATATTACTTTGTCTGAGTGTTTGGACTTTCTTAAGTTAGCTGCAGATTTCATGTACTTTTGGATAGAGCTTGGTCACATATCATCAAAGCATAATTTGCCATTTTGAATCGGTCAACCATTGGACTGTGTGGAGTTCAAGACTCACGTAGCCATCTGTGACTAGGAATTCTCAAATTTGGTGAAGCAATGGTAAGGCAGTCTTTCTGAGTGGTGTCAACTGTTTATCACAGGGAGGTTTTACGACCAACTGGTCAGCTACTAATGAATGCCTGTTCTGCACAAACCTGGTGGCTCAAGGGATATCTGAATCCTGCATCTTCTGCTGCCTTCGAGGGAGTGCCTGTCAGTTATGTTGACTGTCATCGATCCTCGTCCTGAATGCAGCAAGCACCAGAAACTCTGGACATGGTGTAAATTGCCAACTCTCGATGGGATTCTGTTGGGGCTTAATATGTACGTGAAAGTTTGCCAATGGCAACTTTCTTAGTGATCTGAGCATTTATTTGCTTACAGATGAACTTTTGTTCTTAATGAACTTTAACATTAATTTGGCTAGTGTTGAGGTATCTGAAAGGTGCTATATAAGTGTCTGCATACATATATACATGAAAAATATTTTTAAAAATTCCAGCAAGCAAATTTACAAAACATCATTAACTATAATTATCAGTTCTAAATATGGATGTCAGTTAATCACGTTAATGCCTGTGATTAACATGTAATTTTTAATGCTGATTAAAATTTTCAGCACAACTTTGTCAAGTGAAATTATTTCATGTCTAGAATGTGGACGCATAAGTCGGCATTTCAACCAGCATGATATACACTACTATTTAATTGGTGTGGCATCTAGTAATATTTAGCGCATGCTGCATATGGCGTTCAACTGAACAACGACATTATTGTTTTTTTGTTAGGATTTCACACGCTACATACAATAACTATTGCTAAATGGCATTGAGTATTTGAATATGTGTTGAAAAACCATTAATGAACAGAGAATTTACTTTTAAATCGAAAGATACTGTCATAAGCAAGGGCGAATTTAAATTTTTAATCAGCAAAGCAACACCTCATTGAACTATCACTTGTGAACAAAACACGTGTTTACAACACGTGCTGATGTGCCCTAGTAGAGAAGTGAGGAAAACACACTATGCCAGGCATGTCTAGTTCTGCTTAGCAGTTTACCTAAGGCAATGAACCAAAAACTACAACAGCATCACAAAGGCCATTGCAATGTGGACTGATTTAAGTGGACAGCCCATCACAAATTCATATCACAGGCCCTTGTCCGCTAGAACAGTGGAAGTCACATGCTGGGGAACATCCACTCTCTGCCCAACATGCGTCTTTGACATCCACAACAATCCCTTGCTTTATTTATCAGGACACACAGTGAAAAAGAAAAGGGCTTTGCTTGATCCAAACAAAGTAAATAAGCAGACTGCTTAAATTATTGGCTTCAGTTGAAAGAGTAAACCTTGAATTATTGGTTAAATACATTTTAAAAGACATCAAGTACTGAGTAAATTTTTATAATGGAATTAAGACTGAAATATGATTAACAACTTGTATGTTTCAATTTAATAAGATAATTAATTTGTTTAAGTGTGAGTAATTTGCAGTCACTTTGCAATTAATTGAAATTTTATAATTTTAATCAAGGAGCACCAATAGTTCCAACCAGTTTTGAATCAATCAACAACATACTTGACTAGCATGCATCAGTAGCACATAAATCAAAGCTATTATGATACACATTTATAAACATGAAGTTTCTGACACTAAGAGAAGCCAGACTAGAACACAGACTCGACAACAACTTTCAAGGCAAATCCAGCAGCAAGCAAGACAGTCTTAAAGTACAGAATCAGTATCACCCTTAATGATATGGACTGCAAATCCCCTATCACAATTCACGGAGGTATGCTATACATAACAAAAACAGTGCACAAATAAATCAAATATTCATTGGCTGCATCTATTACATTAAGCCTTTCAACTAGATGACAGCAGAGGAATTTATTACTACATTAAGACAACAGTGCAACGCAAATTTATAAAACAGCACAAGTGCAATTACAGAACAGCACTCCCACATTAGTGTCTCATATATGTTAAATAAAGTCAGTAACTGAATACAGTGCAGTTCGTTTAAGACGAAAGATAAGGTAACAGTGTAAATATTTCGTCTTAACCGAATTTCTTATTAACTGTTAGGCAAACGTAAGCGCAGCATGCCAGCCTAAAACGCGTTATGGCTGCATGACTAACTATGCAGCAGCAAATGACGCATAACCGTAGATGATCACGGTAGGCTACGAACTTTAGTGGCCATTTTTAGATGCGAGTGTCAGTAAACCACTAGCCTGTTTCACGATGAAGCAGCAAGAGAGGGGTATTTTAAGGTTTTATGGAAGGGCTGAGGCCGATACATTCCATTACGACTCTATTTCGACAGCGAATCCGAATCGGTCTCGGACAGAGAGAAGCCTTTGAACGAGGGTACAGTACACGTAAATGTATGTGTTGATTGATTTGCGGCAGATGCCTTTGTAGTTTGCAGGGCACTTAGCAGATTCTGACCATTGACCAATGTCTTCTCCATATGGCAAAGACTTGTCAAAGGAGGACATTAGGCTACTTGAGAAGAGCTGTGAAAGTTACATATATGTCTGATAACAGCAGGCACTAAGCTGGCTAGACTAGTCAAAGATACTTAAACTGTCTAATGCGTCTAGCAGTAGGGCACTTCCACTGTGTTTACATATCTCACTACCATAAATGTGCCACATGACTAGCTTAATGTCCTTTGTTGTCAGACAAAATATACCCACGAATGAAATGGACACATTACTGTAGACAGCTATAAAAGTTTCATGCACCAACGCATTTTGACAAGCCTGATGATGTGATCTGCGTGTCTCTTACCGTTAATCACCCAATTACAGTATAAACATGTATGCTATCTCATTCCTTGAGTGGTGACATTCTTCAAAGACTGAAGCTGTCAAACCATCGTAGGCGTACACAGAAATGCGAAACTGAAATTTTACTGAAAGCTGCAGCTGTCGTGTTTCAGTCAACATTTCGTCTTATGCGACGGACTTAGCACTGAAATAAATGCATGGGACCGAAAATCATTTTCGTAATAACCGATCTTTCTGTCTTATCAGTTTTGTCTTAAGAGAATAATTTAACGTTATTACTGATTTACATCGGCACGGACTAAGTTTTCATTTCGTACTAAGCGATATTTTGTCCTATCCGTTTTCGTCTTAAGTGAATTGCACTGTATGCATTCTGAGTGAGCCAATAAACAAGAGACCTTATTAGCCAGACATAAAATGAAATTAGCTTAAGACATGCAACAACAGTTAAAATTATTTACCATTGGTTGGTTCATAAGATGCTAAAATTACACGTGAACTGCAATTAAACAACTTGTGACTACACAAGAAAATGTCCATCAAAGCAGAGAAAATCTGCTACTTACACTTATTTGTCAAGATCAACTTTAAGAAAAATACTGTTGTTCACAACAAGTTTAAGTCCAATTCAAATACATTAGTCAAAAAATGCGTTAACTATTATTCATACTTATAACCTTAACCTTATTACCCAATATAAAAAGCTTATTACCTAATCTGCATTAATCTGAAATAAAGATATCAAATGTATCACTAACAACTGTTTCCAGTTTTCAGATTGAACAAATCCTAAAATTAGAAACCTGAGGTATTTTGTTTATCTTCTAGCCATATTCACTGAAAAAAAAAATTTCAATCATGAACACAGAGCCAGTGAATTATACGACTGTTTACTTCCCAGCAGATATGATAATTATAATCAGTTGAAGGCTTACCTCTAAAATTACCCATTGACTGTGCAAGAACTGATTTACAATTCAGTGATTCAACCTGAGTATTTCCATTCAGTATGACTCCGGTTCCTACCTGTTGTAAGAAATGACCAATTTTAATTGGAATTTATTCAATAACACTCTAGTCCAACCAAGCATTAAAATCTTTCCTATAATACATTAGACTCATAATTAATAAATTCCTTAATTACTGTAAAATTTGCCATGTTAATTCTTGCTCTTGCTGTGCCTCCTCTCTAGTGCCTCTCAGAAGAACAGAGCTGGGCTGTTGGGCGTTCTTGGTAGCTGGTCCAAAGCTTCAGAATCTACTGCCCATATCTATCAATTCTGTCAGCATTTTAATATCAGTCAGGTCTAAATTTAACCCTTTGCCTACCATAGGTGCAGAATTGCAACATCATAGGTATGTTTACTAATGCAGCTGGAAGCTAAGGTACCAGCATTCATCCTATGTAAACAAGTGCAATAAATTAGAGCAATAAATTGGCTACAATTTTCCTATGCAATTTTTGGTCATTCATATGCATGAGGGATGGTTGTGAAGATATCAGAGCTAGTTATTGATTGTCATGGCCAGTGAAGGCGATGTTACGTGTGTGAATTTCAGAGCATCAATGTTTAAAACCCTTAAGGGAAGAAATGGGATAAAAATCCCAAGAGAAATATGACTGGGCTGGAATAAGGCCTAAAAATATCTGGCAGGCATCTGAGCTGTTTCAACTTGCTTATCCATCTTAGCCTGATATCTGGTTTCCCTGACCGGGGTTCTCCCACAGATGACAATTTTTCATTACAATCTCACCTGGAGCGTCCATCAACTGATTCCTTGTGCATTACAGAATTCATTAGATTATTAAGTAAGTAAGTAAGTAATCTTTTTATTAGCGCAAGAAAAATGCCCACACTTCACAAAAACAATGCACACACAGAAAAATAATACAAGGTCATGCAACAATGTAAAATACATTCTGAAAGTCCAACTTTTTTTATTATTAAAAAATAGTTATAGTTAAAAAGTTCATAATACAGAGCACAGAAGATCAACTGATGGAAAGATCTAACAGAACTGATATAATGATAAGCAATCATCAAAAAGTTACAATTTTTTATATTTGTACAGTGAGCTAACGATGAAGGATTTTTTATGAAGGAATGTATGGAAGTTCAGCAATTCCACCCACAGTATAATAATTAAAATAACAGTATTCCAGATAACACTTTTAGCCTTTTTCCTGAAATTTTAGTCAATAATCAACAAAAGCAATCTAGCCAAATACCAGAAATTACATCAACTCTATAATCATGCACTTGCAACTTCACATCATCTATTCCAGTAATGGCTAATAATTTCTTTGCATCACAGCAGAAATGTTGTAATATTAAGTAATTCAGAAAACAAATTTAGTAAATAAATGTAGACATAAGCAACAAATGTCTTAAACAGAAATAACACAGAATAAGCCACTCACGATGCAGTATATGTTTACTTACTATGTGTATCACAGTCCTTTCAAAGATGAAGCCATATTTCAAAAGAACAGGACCAAGCACATCTTTTACAGTTTTCTCTGGATCAGCACGAACAGCCAATACCTTCAAGTCCAGACCAAGTCGGAAAACAACACACTTGTGCAAGCTGAGCTCTCTCCCCACAGCTGTAGTTGCATTATTTGTAACATCAACAGACTGTAAAACAAGAACGTCACAATTAAATATCAAAATTATGGAAATCCCATATCATCAATATCAAATTCGGTCTTGACTCCCACTTTTCATAGGCCTCAGCTGGCCCTGCCAAAGAGGGCCAGTTAATGAGAATACCAAATGTTACCCCATAATTTTCAACCTTGGAAAATGATAAAATGTACTGATCTGAGTATGAGTCGCTATGTGAGAACAAGAAACTTACCACACCAGTGACACAGTCAACAACCTTGTGGAACACAAGGCCAGGCTTTATTCTGTCACCCAGTTTCCCCAATGCTTGAGCAATCGTTTGGACTCCACTGCATTCCAAAGGAACTACAGATCCAGTAGCAAGAACAACCCGGCACACTAATTCTTCCAGCTGCTGGCCTTCACCCTTGTTTCAAGACAAATAAGCATAAAAGAATATTAAGCAAAAATTCTAAGACAATGTCTAAATCATTTCTCAGTGTTCCAGGCAATGTTAGACTTCATTTTCCAGATGGGAGTTGATAAAAGTATCATGAGTTACTTTACAAATACTGGGTTCTTATCTTAACAAGCACCAATCTAATTTCATACATATTTTCTTTCATTGTAAACTAACTGGGGCAATAAAGTTGTGTTGAATAATTCTTCTGAATAAAGATCCTAAAACAGAGTTCACTTGTAAACTGGGTTAAGCCATTAAGGTTGAGCCATTCTGAAAGCATTTAGAACTAATAAGAGTAATGTTCAGAACCAGAGACAACACAACCACAATAACCTGAGCTGATGGTTTGGCCTTCGATGATGCAGTAGAGGCACGTACATCAATATCTGTGTTAGTCTTTGTGAACTTTTCTACAAACATAAGAAGAATAACAGACTGTTGTTGGACAAAAAACTTTACCAGTTTATCCTGATCTCCCTGACCAGTGTCATGGAGCACCTGTTGCACCTATGGCTAGCTACCATATCGAGTTATATCCTTCATACTAGTAATTGCAGCTATTAAATCAAATGTTTGCTTCTTTATTTATTATCTTATTAGTAGGACTTTTTTAGGGTCGTTGCATGTGCCTTTGAGGCTGTTGTTATTGCACGCAGTATAAATGTCTAATTAATAATAATAATTATCTTCTTGACCAACCTAGTTAGGAAAGCAATCATAAAACGCAACTACATGTAAACAGGTAGACAGACAGTTATACAAACATACACATAATTATGCTTTGGGGGACAAGCAACTGACGCTTTGCAAACTGCACTGACAGCAACACAGAAGTTTTCAAATACGATACATATTAAGGGAAACAGTGACCCCTACTGTCCTTATTTTGTGACATATCTTTGTGCTAAAACTTTGCATTAAACGTGAAAGGTAAAGATAACACATTTGTATGATTTCCTCTATAGAAACTTCTCAGAAGCAAGGTCCAAAGGTTGAAGGATCATTATTCTGAGGTGCCTACACAATCACACAACAGAACGCCTTATTCAACCTCCCAGCTGCCATTAAAAAAACACACACACAGAGGCAAAAGGATGCAGATAAATATATAGGTGACTGATCTATCTAATGACATCTGTAGAGCCATTATCATAATGCACAAGGCACCAAATAATGGTCACTTGAATAGAAACTGCAAACAAAAATCATAATCCACTGGAAAAGCCTGGTTGAAATCTGACAGGTCAAAGAAATCAGATATCAGGCTACAGTGGGTAAGCAAGATGAAGGGACAAGTCTCAAGTTTAGATCTGAAATCTAAAGAAATGACAGAAAGCACAGAATTGGCAGCGAATTCCAAAGCTTTTGACCAGCCCCAATACATTCCCAAACCCAACACCGTGTGTTGAGCTGAGCGAAATCATCAGCCTTTACTTAAGTTTTACCAAAAAATAATTGCAACAAGTATTCAGAGATGTGTTGTGCATCTTGCACAAATGTGCATATGTATGTATCACTAAACTTGTATAGTGCCTCTTAATTAACTCACACAGGAGCTGCAGCACAGCTACTTAATGATCTCTAAAGAGGAAGATCTTGAGACGGGCAGAAAATGCATATGAATAAGACAAGACAAATCTAGTGAAAAACTAATTAAATGCATTTAATCACAAGAGTACCTTACCGTGTGTCTTAACACACTGGGGCGCAACATGTGATGCCACAACTGAGCCACAAAAATTACAACTGAATTAACACAGATCAAGTGATCAAACTATTTAAGGTTACAACATTACTTGGTATGCATGGAAGTTAGATTTTAGATAAGGGTAACATGCATCAAAAGGAGCTGATGACAGGACAACCATGTGCCAAACCAGTGTCTTAAGTAGCGTCCAGGGGCCAACTCAGGTATACTTACTGTATTAAATAATACATGCACACAAGTGTTACCTCCCCAAGTGCACTCTCAGAGTACCTGTTGCACCTATGGACAGCTATCATTTCGAGTGACATGAATACTCCAGGCTTAAAAGTTCTGACTTACTTCGACTCCAAAAGACGAGAGACCGTCGTTTCTTGTTCCTGTCTCCTTTGTCTGTTGATTTAGCAACAGCTGCCTGGTCAATGCAAAACCATAGTAGCTTAAGTAAAATCGTTTTACGCCAATAATTTTGATGGAGTTCTTTAAAAGGTCAAGAACCGAGCAGATGCTGAGTTTAAGCTGTCAAGCTATCATACTGCACTGCCTATGGTAAACAGAACAGACTAGGACTAAGAACATCATTTAGAATCAAGGAAACACAATCATGCATTTCAACAGGATAGTTTCACATGCCAAACAAAAACATGCCGTTAAAGAGTTAAGCTATAACACAAAGGTCACATGGAAACCTACTAATTGATGAAACCTTGTAAAACAATAGAACTGCATTCAAACTTGCATATGAATGGTCTGTAGTATAGAATAATAAAATCATTAAAGAGGCAAAAAAAGACATACCCAGTACATGCCAGGTTTAATCTAAATGTAGTCACTGAAACTGTAACAGGCACACATGAAATGCTGACCCATGTATACATATTAAATTGTCATGCTGTATTAGTATTAATGGTTTATGTGGCACTGCACAAGGGGACAACCAGTGGCAAATGGTAAGCCCATTCACAGATGTGGCTAATTTCAGCTCAGACAGGATTAAATGATGATCAGTCTTGAAGCAAATTTTAAGCTAAAATAAATTTAAGGTTTAAAGGGTTTATAAACTTATTGTATCCAGTAAATGAATATATTGCTCCTGAATTAAGTTGCACCAAGAGGTTCAGATTCAGATGTGCTAAACATGTACAAGTAAGTGCTCATAAATGCAGATTGCCAATCAGCATATGTGATGCCACCTATGAAAAGTGACCACAATTTATTGTGGGATTTATTTACTGAGATACAGGCCTCTGAATTTGGTCACCCATCAAAATATCAAAATTGGGTTTTTGCTGGCATTCGCTAGGGAACACCTATGTCTATCAATCTAGCACAACTGTTCAGGAAAATGGGACATTGCAAGTATAATATTGCAACCTGTATAACTTCCAACCAATGGATTTCCTAAGGGCTTTCTTAACTTTAAATGCGTTTTGCCGAAAATTGCACCTTTTATGCTGTTCAGCATTTTCTAAATTCTACATAAAATGCCATAATACTCCAATTATACAACATTATACACCACTATTTTCAGATTTATTTGCTGATTATAGTGGTATGAATGACTCAAAACCTGCCAAGTGGTCCCTTTTCATAGGTGGCATCACATATAATATCAGGTAAGTACACGCTATAGGTGCTTACAGTTTTTTACCAATCTGAGATTAGCTGCAATACTCAAACCAGTCTGATATATATTTAACAACATTTATCCTGTATATCAAGTTAACTATATCAAACTGTTCCTAAATGAAATGATTTGTAAGATGCAACGCAAGCACATGTACCGTACTATCTTGGGTATATTGCGCGCTTATAATGCGCACTTTTTTCAGAAGAAAATCTGCTCAAAGTCTGGGTGTGCATTATACATAGGAACCAAGTTCTTAGATGTTTTAAGCAAAAATCGATCACGCATGGACCTCTTTTGCACTAACCAAAGTCAACAGACGAAGTTTACATCAACTGAGTTACCTTATATTTTATTGGTTTACTTTATTTAACTTGCATTTAGTAGGCTTATTTTATAACATAAGATTTTAAAATATTTTTATAATTTTAATTTACAGTGCATAGCTATGTTTGAGAAATAAATGAAAAGAAAGTCATGTCACCAGATGTTGTTTATCTTATTCCACAGATATAATTACATGTACTAAAGCGGTCAGGCTGCAAGTAAGTACAATAAATATTGCATGGGCACATGGAACTTCACCTGCGCATTATACGTTATAATAGAACATGCTCCCAATTATTATGACTGCACTAAAAGTGCCTCTAAAATGGAAGATTATGAAATTTCTCATCCCTTGAAGCAGTATTTTAATTCAGCATCTTTGTCCAATCTGCTTCATAACAAAACCAAAACTATCTGAAATAATGGTTAAGACTGATAGATTATAATGAAAACACTGCCTGGTACCTCTTGGATCATTTCTGGTTCCCCTTTAAAAGGAAAAGGTTTGCCATCAATCTCAGCCAAAACAGCCTGCTGATACAGGTCAGACTTCAAAAATCGCCCAAACTTGTCTTGCTTCATTAGCAAGTAAACCTGTTTTTCAAACAGAAAAGTCAAGTGATTGCTAATACAACTTAATAATGCTAGCAGCATATTTTCATGCACATATCCTGCAGGCTATATAAGATTTTACAAAACCCCGCACCCCAACTGGGGGTTATCTTGGTATGCAGATTAAACTAATTCATTTTACACAGATGGTCAACAAGAGCTCACTGTATTTTCCTGACTGTACCAACTATACTTTAAGTAACATAACACCAATAAACAAATTTGTGACAAGTAGCTAAATTAGAAGCGACTGCTAAGCTTATAGTTGTTTTGACTCCATTTGTTTACCCTTTCTGAATTACAGATTCATTAATTTTGTTGTGTGTTACATTGTTTTCAGATCTGATTACACAGCACTATTTAATATTATTAAAACCTTCCCAAGAAATCTAAAATGGCAACCAAAGATACTTTAAAGAATGCACCTGCAAACTATTAGTTCTGTGCTCAACTAATGTGGCAGTCTGGAACTACCATATTAGCGGATTATATAATTTTATAAACAAATCAATACATTGCCAGTCTACACAGATTATGACAAACAGACATTGTAAGAAACTACCTTCACCAAGATATAAGAGCTCTTGATGTCTGCCTGACAAGTGGTAAAGACCATTTTTTAAAGGTGACCCTGCACTGTCAGCTGGAGACCACCGTAAAGAAATAAACATACAGAAGAACTCACATGTTTCTGTGCTGAATCAAACAGAGTCAATGTTGCTGTTGTAAGATTGTTTTCAATCTCTTTTTCTATTACACCTGTGACATTTACTTGTTCATCTGCTTCTGGTGATATGTGTTCAAAAAAGATCTGAGAAGCCTGAGTTTTACGCTGTGAAAAGTATTCAAATGGCTTTAGAAAGAACGGAAGTACATGTGGCATATAACATTAGTCAACTAAAGTAAAGCATATAACAATTTTATCTGTACCAAGTTCTATCTAAAGTGTCAACGTTATCCAACCATCACACAGCAGCCATAAAAAAACTCCTAAAAGCTTTTATTTATTAAGTGAAATTCTGCTGAATTTAAACAGCACAGAAACTGAGGTTGCTGAACTTTAAAAAACCAGCTGAATTAATTGTAACACAGGAATCAAATGTAAAAACAGAAATTGCATTCACATGCACTGGATTTTAATTTCCTCCACAGAAACAATTTTTAACTAAACATTTGATACACATTACATCAGACAAATGACCATAACAAAAATCCTCAAACCAAAAAATTTACAAATTAAAAACCAGACAGGAGCCCGACTGCAGTTATTTACATCAGTGCCTAAGTCACAACCTAAAGTATAGTTTTCAAACGGTTTATAGGTGTCATAGCCATGCTATCCATATTGTAACTTTATATATATATATATATATATATATATATATATATATATATATATATATATATATATATATATAAAGTAACTATATTATATATATACACACAATATGTATATATATATATATTGTTACAAGTTGTTATCAAAGGATATTTAGCAAGAACTGGTTTAATGTAGTCTAATCAAAAGACTTCTATAATGCTGTTATTGTAATAACCATGGCCAATAACCAACAAAAGCAATCTAACCAAATAACAGAAATGACACCAACTCTATAATCATGCACTTGCAACGTCACATCATATATTCCAGTAATGGCTACTAATGTCTTTGCATCACAATAGAAATGTTTCAATATTAAGTAATTCAGAAAACAAATTTAGTAAAAAATTGTAGTCTAATGTAGTTCAAGGTTTAATGTAGTCTAATCTAAAGACTTCTATAATGACCAAGGCATGGATCGATAGTCATTTCAATTGAAATTGTAATATAAAATCATAATTCACTGGAGAAGCCAGGTTGAATTCTGGCAGATCTGATAAACCAGAAACAGTAACCAAACATCTGCCTCATATTGTGAAAAATGAATAGCTCATACCAAAACAGTCACCATACACGGAGACCAACAAGATTTGTCAACATATTGGCATAAAAAGTCACAGCAGACCAACAGCCAAATCCAGTTGGAACAAAAATTACACTCTATACCTAAGAGGTTGGCTCTCCTGCCAAACGTAGAGACATCATGCCTTTAATTATGCTCAAACATCCCTGTCTTCAAAGCCATATGTGTAACAATTATACACTCACATGCACACACATTCTACTTAGTGAAGCATCATTTACCTATAGACAAACTTGCAATTCTTAATGAACTTTGTTAAACATTCAGGATAACAAGGAAAGCCTGTCAAAGATATTTAAAGCCATCATACAGCTAGCTGTCCAGATATATTACATAAACAGCAAAAACACTGTAAAATCACCGAGGGTTTGTCCTAGAAGATTAAAACAGAACAGTAAAAGCAGACAGAATCATCTGGTTTTATCAAACTTCTAATTTAAATAAGTAATTCAGCTGAATGCTTCTAGTGCTGCTGCTGCTGCTGCTGATGGTGATCTGTGCATTTGGTAGTGCACTTAGCCTGTAATCCAACAATTGCAGGTCTGAGCCTGATGAGCAGATTCTGTGTCATGGCCCTGGACAAACTGTTTGGTCACCAAGCTGGGAGTAAAGACTATGTCCTGTGATGCATTGGCCCCATGTCCAGGCCCTTGGGATTTGTCCACTGATGGCTCAAGGGCCAAAGTGAAGGAAATGAGTACCTCCCTTATGTTCTACTATGGGACATGGGAGCTTTACTTTTAGTTACTCACTTCTAGAACATAAAAAAACTTTAGAACGTTCCAGAAACAGAATGCAATTCAATAATAAAATTTATATTGCTAACAAAAGGTTAATTTGTCACAAATTATGTATAAAGGTGCTGACCTGTGCATCACTAAGTTTGCGGTAGTCTTCACATTTCAACCAGAACACCAAGCTTTCCTGACAATACTCCTGTTTAAGAAATTCCTAAAAATAAAACAGCAACATTTGTTAAAAGAGAAACAACTCTAAATTTAAAACATAAAAATATTCTCAGGTTCTCATAAAAATTACAGAAAATAATGTCATCAAGCATCCTGGTAACTATTCTTGAAACCAAAGTCTAGCAGAAATGTAAATAAATGAAAGTGTTACGCCAACAAACATAGCTTTAATTCAAGAACATGTCAGCACAGTTAGAATATTTTTAAATCTGTGTTTAAAGATTGGCCAGATCTTACATCATGGATGCCCATAAGATCCTGGGGCATCGGCACAAGACCCAAAATGCCCCCCCCCAAACTGAGACCAAGACAATCGCCCAGCAGTTTGTGAAGAGACCGAGACCTTTGGCCTCCAAGACAAGACCAAGATCAAGTCAGAGACATCCCTGAAAGTATATTTTATTGTTAGCATTCAGCAATTTTGTTACCGTTTTAAAGCAGGGATGTATGGTCTTGAGACTCGGTCTCAAGACAACCTTTTTGACATCTTAGACTTGTTCTCTGTCTTGGGAACCTATTATCATGGTCCCAATCTTGGTCTTGAGGTCATATCTTGACTTTTTGGGAACTGTCTTGAAGTAAAAAGCCTTCTCTGTCTTGATAAAAAGTCTTGCACAAACTGTTTTGTTTCTTGCACTACAAAACTGGTCTGCCTCAAAATGAACTGGTAACCGTAAGTATAAACGCGTCAAAACTTCTGTAAATCGGTCTTTCTTGTCAGCACACAGATGACAAGACAGCAGCTCTGCTCTGATAATAACCCACTACTTGCTGTTTGTCTGACACAATTTTCAACTATGAATTATATATTATGACATGAATTTCCTGATTTCATGGCAAAGAAATCTGAAACGTCCAACACCATGCTTTGGCAATTTGTCATACTATCTTAAGCCATTATTTATAGACTGGCTCCTTACCATAAATGTGGCAATGCCAGCTTTGTCGCTGAGCAGTTTGTCAAATGATGTTGCCCATCCGGAGGCCCGGCCAAGTTCTACTACTTCTGAACTTTGTTCTACAGACTTCGGCACAGCAGGGGATGAGGCTGCTAGGTCACTGCAGGCCCTGTCTCTCTCTGACAACTGTTTGTAAAGGTTTTTAAAAGACTGAAGTAAATGATATGCATTAGTTACCAAAACCAAAAAATCTGCTATAAATAAAATTAGTTAAGAAAACAAAGATATGCAGGATATTAAATTCTTGAGAAAACAAATCAAATTTTGTTCAAAAACAGTGAGGTCACACAGTCCCATTACATAAGAAATGCACATAAGATTACGTAAACAAATATTTCTGCCACTAGATTACCCATATATGTCACCGACTCCTCTACGGCTAATTCTCTGTCCTCTCCGCTTATCCTCTTATGTCGCTCAGAATTAGAATCAACACTTACCTTTTGCAACTTTCTTGTTTTACTGTTGCATGCATTCAGGTCTTTTTGACCTTACCGATCTTGGCTGGACCTCACTAATAGACTGCAGTGAACAGTTCCACTTTGAAACGGGATTGTCAGTGGATGCCTTATTACATACTGATTTACAAGCCTTCAAATTAGAAAAGATAGAGCTATCTTGCTGGTGACTGCCACAGTGTAAGAGCTGAGACCTACAGTTAAACATTACAGGATTTGTCTGATACTGGTACAAATATGCACTGCCCTGAAGTTCTGTTTTTGCCTGAATCAATAAGATATTTTATCTTTTAGTCACATAAGGTGACTACATATCTTTTAGTCACGTAAGGTGACTAGATAAGTGGCATAGGTGATCAGAATGAGAGACCGACAGAAAATGTTTTCTGCGCTTCAGATTCAGGTGTACTGACATTGCACGCGGTACAAGTGCTTTAATAAATAAAAAATAAAATAAAACAAAAAAAATGTTCACATTTCAAATTAAAGAGGTTAATATTGTAGATGGCTGTAATTATCACAACAACAAAGTCATTTACCTCTTTGTGATCTCTAGACTTTTTAGTGATAGTCTTTAGGTCCTTGAAGGAGCCACCTTTTAACAAGTTCACTGCGCTCTAAATGCACAAGTAGAATACTTAGAGAAGAATTTGCAAAACCATTTGTTGCTTGAAGCAAATGTAACTACAAATATTCAAAATTCTGACTTACAAAAAATACAAAAACATAAAAACAGAATATTAATTTACAAAAATATCCTTACACACATACAAAAATTTTCACTTCAACAAGACTTTTCTATATACCCCTGCAGCATACTGAAAGGGTTAACGTGTATAAATTAGAAATACATACCTAGTAACTTTACTACAGGCATTTATGGATAATAAACTGCCTGCAATGTACTTTATCTGAGTTTGTGGTTATTCTGCATTCTTTAACCATGGTATCCCTAAGTTTGGCCACATCTCTGCTTACATTTCAGAGGAGCTTCACTGGCTGCCTATCCAAGAGCATATAAAATTTAAAATCCTGGTTCTTGTACGTAATTGCCTCTTGGGTTGCGCCCCATTTTATCTTAGGGAGCTCTGTGTTTTGGCCTCCTCCATTCCAGGCCGTAGACTACTTCGTTCGGCGGTACGGTGTGAATTGCTTGCCCCATCGGTTCGAACAGCTACATCCCAGCACAGAAGCTTTGCTGTGGTTGGTCCCGCTTTTTGGAATGCGCTTCCTAATGGCCCACGCCAGGAACTTCTTAGTCTATCTCCCCCTCTTTTCCGCAAGCGCTTGAAGACCTTCTTATTTCCCAGTTCTTCTGGGTTGTAGGGCCGGGAGTGCCTCTGAGGAGTTTACCTCGAAGTGGCGCTTTATAAATTTTTGATTACATTACATTACATTACATGGCATAATCCCTGTAAAAGCACTACACTGTATCTCATCAACAACAGTGTATTAGTAGTGGATGCACATATTTTAGTCACTTCAGCAGTAAATTCTTTGAAGTGTGCTTGTTTTGAGTCTGTGGTTATTGCACACTATATAACCATAATACAATCCCTGTATAACCACTGTACTATATACAGTACAGTGTCAAAATAGTTCTGTAAACAAAGAAAACGACAGGAATTCAAAGAATGTTTGTGATTTGTAATTACATTTCACAAACAGTACCCAAATTTAATGTTTTTACTAAAGAGTGATCACTCAACATAAATTCAACAAAAATTTTGGTGGTTTATGTTTACATACTGAGTTGGTAAGAACGTAAGAACGAGACCAGGCGCGGATTGTGGAACTGATCATGAATTATTAGTGGCAACAGTGCAAACGAAATTGAAGAAATTGAAAAAAGGAGAAAGACTGAACACGTATGACTGCAAAGGAATTACACCGGAATACAGAACGGAAATAAGGAATAGGTTTGAAATATTAGAGAGGGACGAGACGATGATAGATGAGGACACGAACCACCTGTGGGAGAAGGTGAAGGGAATAATACTAGAAACTGCTGAGAAACACATTCCGAAGAAAAAGAAAGTCACAACAACTCCGTGGCTCTCGAAGGATGCTATCAACATAGCTGTAGAAAGAAAGGAGGCAAAAAAAGAAGGAGACAAAAACAAGGTACGAGAAATGAATAGAGCATTCCAAAAGCAAGCACGTATAGACAAAGAAAAACATCTAAATGCAATGTGCAAGGAAATGGAGGAAGAGGGAAAGAAAGGAAGAACTAAAGAAATGTTTTCAAAAGTGAGGGAAATAACGAGAAAATTCACACCAAGAATGGGATCAATGAGGTCAAGGGATGGACACATAATCGCAGACGAAGAGGAAATGAAGAACAGATGGAAAGAATACACAGAGGAGCTGTACAGTGAAGATAGGAGAGTAATGAAAGAACGAATCGATACATCAGAACATGAAAAGGAACCGGACGTTTTGGAAGCAGAGGTGGAATGGGCAATTAGACAACTGAAGGACAATAAAGCACCGGGTCCGGATGGGATACCAATAGAAATGGTAAAAGCAGGAGATGGCACAATGACAAAGACAATAACAAAAATGTGCAATATCATATGGACAACCGGAAAATGGCCAGAGGATTGGAAGAGCTCAATCTTTATCCCTATATTCAAAAAAGGAGATGCGAGAGAGTGTGAAAACTACAGGACTATAGCAATGATATCGCACATAAGTAAAATACTACTTAAAATAATACATAAAAGAATGGAGAACATAATAGAGAGGGAGCTTCCAGATAACCAAGCAGGATTTAGGAAATCCCGTGGAACTCGTGATCATATCGCCAACATGCGGTGGATAATGGAGAGACAAAAGGAATATGGACAAAAATTATACATATGCTTCATTGACTATAGTAAGGCATTCGATTGCATTGATCATGAGTTGATGTGGAAAACCTTAATAGAAATGGGAATACCAAGGCACTTGATACAACTTCTCAAGGGATTGTACGAAGAACAGATTGCGGTAATAAGAACTGAATTTGGAGATACTGAAAGAATCAAAATAAAGAAAGGAGTGAGGCAGGGATGCATTCTGTCCCCATTCCTATTTAACCTATATGCAGAAAGGATAATGAGGATGGCGGAAATGGATGGAGCAAAAGAGGGAGTAAAGATAGCGGGAAGAACACTGAATAATCTGAGATACGCAGATGACACAACACTATTAGCAGGTAAAAAAACAGATCTGGTAGAACTGATAAGAAGGCTGAAGAGAGAGAGCGAGAAAGCAGGACTATACTTCAATATAAAGAAAACGAAGATCATGACAACAGCTGAGGAGGGCAGTTTTATGGTGGATGGAGAGGAATTAGAGACGGTAACAAGCTTTACATTCTTGGGATCAGTAGTAGAAAGAGAAGGAAAGTGCGATATGGAAATAAACCGAAGGGTGGCGATTGGAAAAGCCGCAATGAATGGACTAGAAAAAATATGGAAAGACAAACATGTGAGCACAGACACGAAAAAAAGATTGGTGAGGGCCTTGATTATACCAACAGTAACATACGGCAGTGAGAAGTGGACAATGACCAAGAAAATAGAGAAAAAAATCAATGCTTGTGAAATGTGGATATGGAGGAAGATGCTGAGAACATCATGGACGGAGAAAAGGACTAATGAATGGGTACGCAAGGCGATTGGAATTGAGCAAGATGAGACGTTACAACAAACAGTGCTAAAATCAAAGCTGAGGTTCTTTGGACATGTTATGAGATCAGATGGATTGGAAAAAGAAATGATGCTGGCTTGTGGAGAGGGAAAGAGAAAACAAGGGAGACCAAGGAAAAAATGGATGGACAAGATACACGAAGCAACTGGAATGAACTTGGCACAACTAAGGGACGCGACATTGGAAAGAAAGAAATGGAGAAGATTGATCATGACGGTCGCTAGACCTCAAAGAGCTGACAGCACAAGGTGACAAGGTGACTGAGTTGGTGTATCACTGTATTAGCCATAATTACATGAGTAATCCAGTTTGGCATGTTAGTCATCAAAACACAGACAAAACAAAAAATCCAGAAAACCATCAGCATCAGCATTGTATCAGCATTGAGGACTATGTTTCCCGGCTGCATGTTGGAGACAACAGTTGCAATCTCATTCAGTGCATCCACATTACATTCAATCCCACCCCCACAATCAATGTCATCATCATTGCTATCTTCATCCATAAAAATCAATTCTAGCACCTCTTTGGTGCTATATCCTCGCTTTAGGTTGGATGTTTGTCTAGCTTGCCAAACAGCCATTTCTGACATAAAGTGTCATATGAAAGTTACTGCACAGATAGGTTTTTAAAATTGCAAGTACTGCCACCTAGCTAATTCAATGTAAATTTGAGCAGTATGACTCTTATTTGGTCACATACACCACCTACATAACATAGTGAAATAAGACTATTGCAGTTTGCAAGCCTTTCGGCCCAAAGGGTCATGTACTGGACAATGGTCTGTCAGCCCTTTGCCTCAAAGGGTCATGTGGCAAAAGGTTTAAGAACGAGCGTTAATGGTAACACAACAAATGAGATACAGCAAATATTAAGCACCAATACTTCACCTTTACTACTGATCATCTGCACCAGCAGTAAGGTTTGAAGGCGTAAATGCTTAATTTCTACTGCTTTACATGTGCCATTCGTATTTTATTGCCTTTAACATTCATCCTGTTTTTCTACAGTAAGCATGAGTTTGCTAAATAACAAAATTACACTTAATATTATATTTTCAACTATACAATTAATGTAAGCTATGTATCTGCTTAAAAGTAATGTCTGGTTGCTGCAGTCACTAGTGTGGCTAATACAGTGCTATCTAGCATTAAACACATAACGAATGCACCACAGGCTAAATGCTTGTACAGTAGATATAAAGAAAAATAACAGTAACTATAACAGTAATAATAATAATAATGATAAGTTTATATATCATGACATCAACCTTTCAGTTTCTTCATTAAACAGGTGAATTTAAAAGTATAGGTTCATTGCGAGCTTAATTTTATGGTTTTAAAACGTGTTGTCTGAGATCTTGCCATCTTAAGAACACACCGAATTGGAAGTCAATCAGCTGACATCCAGACACTTGGAATTTTGCACATTTTGCACATACACTGGCAAGGAACAACCATTTTACAGCAGATTTAATGAAACATTCTAGATCATAAATGTGATAAAAATTCAGAACATTTCAACTCACCAGCTTCAGCCCAGAAATTCCCTCAGAGAATCGCCTCTTATCTTTGGATGTGGCTGACATCTGAGAGTTATCACAACTTGATGAACAAAGATTCTTTTCACTCAGCTTAGAGTCAAGTAATGGCAGTTTTGACTTGACTTTCATAAAGTCACTTGGAATCTTCGGGCTATGCACAGCTGATAATGACCGATGAGCTGTCTGTCTTCTCTTGCCACTTTGGTCTGGAGAAGAGTTGGTGTTGTGGGATTCTAAGGTTACACCAGATAGAACCGAAGACTTTGCTTTCTCTACGGGTCTCAGTACACCAGGACTGCTCAGGTGTTTGTTGAGAAGCCAAGGAACGATTGGATGATGATTATTACAACTGCGTTTCACTCCACAACTGTCCGACAGCTTCCCATCTAAGCTAGAGTGAGGAACAACCTTTCGTCTTGGAGGAAGAGGTGGCAGTGGAGAGGCAGAAGGTGTAGAAGCTATAGAACCAGTGCACGAGTTATTTAAGCTACTGATCCTGATACACTCAAGGCCTCTCTTCACAACAGCTTGCTCCTCGAGATCCTTGACAGTTACTAGTTTGTGATCACAGACACGTGTACTATTAGTGTGAAAAGTATCAGTACAACCAACTTCAGGTTCAGGTATTTCCATCAGTGCATTTGCACTTGATGTTTCACGGTGCTCTCGAATTCTTTTAAACAGTAGGACACTGCTTTGTTCTCCCACCTTACTGCAAGCAAAACCATTCGAGCAACTGTCTTGATCACTTTGGGTAGATGACACCTGGCTAAAATGACTGTCAGATGAGGCCACACTGTCAAAGCTACGATCGAGTTTTGGATCACAACAATCATTCCGAGGCTCTACAAAAGCATTCAATCTTGATGACTCTAGTATGGGAGAAACATCTGATTCTTTGTTTTCTTCATCCATAGCGTCAAAAATGCAAACCCTATTTGGGCAATTCACTTTCTCCAAGGGGTCTTCTTCAGAATACTCAGGTGGCAAAGATGTCAACAAATTCGGAAAGCAAGCACCAGTGGCTGTCAATGGAATGTTCAAATTCTGACGGTAAGCATTACCAACAGATTCAATGACCTCAGAAGCTGACTTAGGAAACTCAAGGCAACCATCCTCATCCATGCCTGATACACACCTAATTCCAAATTCCCGTGCAATCCTTGAATGTGCTTCATGAGCAGAAAACATAGGGTCAACAATGTAAACATGGCATAGAGTCTCAACAACCTCTCTTAGAACGTCATTGTCACTAAATCTCCGCAACTCTTGAGTCACAAGAACAAACTGATTTTTATTTGTTGGACACAGACTCCAGAACCTTACACAGTATGTTGGATAGACCAGAACAGTGGCACCATGTGAATTTACAACCACCATTCGGTCTATATTTACAACAAGAAGTACTGGAGAGAATCTTCTAGGAAATGATTGAATGTGACAAACTGCCTCAGACACTATCTTTAACCTTTGTGAAGGGTCAACAGGGTCAGTGTTGATCTTTAGACTTCCAACAAATCCCACAACCCTGCGAACATCAATTTTGCTCCTCATGCCATCATCTAAAACCTCATCATAATCAAGGTACTTTCTTCTTCTAATTTCTTTGTGCAATGTTCTTGGTTGGAAACTGGTACTCTCTTGTGCCGAAAGGCGTACCTCCCTACTCACAATTGTATGCTTTGTCCTCGAATGATGCCTCCTCTCATATTTTTTGTTGTGATTGCTATACAACTGAGGGTTCAAATTTTCAATATTCTCCAAGTGCACTGCTCTACCATTTAATGTCGAGTCCCTTAAATCATCAGCCAGTCTGTGATGGACCCTGCGAGTATGGTGACTTGCATATTTATTTGTCCGTGAATTCTGGCTTTCTCGTAGAGCAGCACCAGCTGTGCATTGGTACAGTTTTGCCTTTGGACTTGAACGACGAGGAAGCGCATGCTGCTGAGAATTACCTAAGTTATCAGCAGTACAAGAATTTGACTCCAGTTTTCTTCGATAAACCTCCATCAAAAGCATGCCTGTTGAAGTACCTACTATGAATGCCACATCTTCATGAGATGCTTCTGAAACATCTCTTCCAAACAGGCGAATTATTTCATCATGGTTCCTGACTCCAACACGATAAGCATTTCCATCATGACAAACCCCAGATATAGTACAAGGCTTCTCTCCAACTAACGTAATTCCATATCCTGTTGGACCCTTTGGGATTTCATAAACTTTTCTCATACCAATGGTGTTTCGTCGTCTTAGCTGATTATTCATCTAAAATAGAAATGAAAAAATAATATTCCGTATATATTCAAGTACAGGTCGCATTCAATTATTAGTTACCCCCTAATTTTTTGTCTCAAAAAGTAAGAAAATGTATGGATCAAAACTAATCTAATGACTACTTTCACCCCTTTATCATCAGTCGATGGTTGCTTCAAGACAAAATAGCAGTCAAAATCATAATTCATTGGTGAAGCTAGGTTGAATTCTGAAAGGTCAGAGAAACCAGAAGCCAGACTATGGTAGGTAATCAAGTTGAAAGAGATGCCTTAGTTTAGACCTGAATGAGAATTGACCTGTGTGTAAGTCACTCTCGGAAACACAATAAATCTAAAATGCCGTCCCAATTTAAGTTTTTTGTTTGTTCATTGGTGGAATTGAAAAAGGGCAAGGGTATGCCTGTCAAGTAAGAACTCGTATCTACATTCATATTGAAAGTTAATATCCATATATGCAGAAAACATAATCAGCCTAATATAAATAAAAGCGCTTCACACACCATACATAACAAATATGGCACTACTCAAACCGCAAACCGCCAATAAAAAATCCATTGCAATAAGCAAAGCTTCCATAGCAACCATTCAAACTTCAAATCTGAATGCAGTGCACTTTACATAAGTAAAATAGAATTGACATACGTCGGTAACAGTCCCCCAAACCCGACTCGTACCATTTAATTCAGGGAAATTAGTCATGTGCAGCGCCATCAAAACAGCTCGACACTTGCCTTCAGTCTGTTCACTAATAGCCTACTTCTGACAGCCGTATCACGAGGTTTGTACGTCTAATGTATAAATCATACTTCTGAAACAACGAGCTAATCGTCGGTTGTCAGAAGGCGTAAGTATGCAGTGATAATGCAGTGGTAATTTTTGCTAAAATTTAGAAAAAATCAATTTCGCACAAGTTAACAATCTCGTTAGGTTTTCGAATTTATTTTGTTGAACCGCTGTGATCACGTGCATATAAACCGCATTTGTATTGGTCATTAAATAAATACAAAAGAAGGCTACCACTTCAGAAATATTTGTGTGATCCGTTTAACCATTTTCGACTTATTAAGTAAGTAAGTAGATTTAAAAGAAGAAAATGCGAGCTTCAATCATCAAATTTGACCACCGGCGGGAAAATCCCTTTGCCAGAAAATCTGCTGAAATATTTGTGTCCAACTGACAGTTATGAAAAACCCACTTTTGAAAAGAAAAAAATCAGAATTTTAAGTACTGTTACTTTGTAGTCGACAGAAACAGGACCGTATGACAACGCATAGAATATTTAACCAAAGATCTTAAAGTATTCTAAGATCCTTGATAGCTTGTCAGATGTTTTGCAGTTTACAAACGAAAAAGGTAGACTCAGAGCTGCAACCAAACAGTCCAATGCTTTGATTGGAAGTGCATAACAGAGGAGGAACTACATGCAGCTATCAGTCTTCTTTATGCGTGGTGTCTTTAGGATGAGTATGGTATCTTTTTACAGAATTTGGGCAACGGTACCTGTGCAAAATCCAATTTTTCCAGCTGTCATGTCAGGTCAAAGGTTTGCCAAAATATTCTCTCCACTGCGATTTGATGACAAAAATAATGGGACTCAGGAGGAGCAGTTGACAAGTTTGCACCCATCAGAGACTTATGGAATTCTTTTGTAGAGCAGTGTCAAACTCTGCACACAACCTCCGTTTATGTTACTGTTGATCAGCAGTTGTTAACATTCAGAAGGAAATCGCCTTTTTGTCAATACAAAAATTCAAAGCCAGATAGGTACTGCATTAAGTTGTGGATATGTGCTGATGCAGAAACATTATGTATGCAGCATGAAGCCATACCTTGGATGAAGAGAGCAGAACTGGTGCAAGAAGTTTATCTCTTGATGCAAAGGCTGTTCTAGTCTCCTGCAACCACTGGAACAGTCTGGTAGAAATGTAACATGTGACACCTGCAGCACTTGCTTGCACAGACTCCCTCAGTTTTCATTCAGGTATGGGACCTTGCTGGTTGAAAATCCCTTATGCCACAGCCTAGAAGAATGGGATTCCATTTCGCTTCTTTTTTGGTGAAATTACCCAATAGCATTTGTTTGCAATTTGTTGTGAGAATAAGGTTAAGTTGCTTGTGTTTATATTGTGTGTAATTCTTTTTGTCATTGTAATAAAAGTACTTGTACAAGTATTCATTACTTGTACTTGAAATAAGCCTAGAATTCTCATTATAATGCAGTTTAAGGTATATAAATTGACATTTGGTGTCATCCATTAAGGACATCCGCAGAGAGGAGGAAGGGTAGCCCAAATTCAGAAAAAGGGAAGGGTTATGGCCAATGTGAATGGCTGCATTGAAATTGGTAGTTATTTCAGTACAGCATGTCTTCAATACCAACTTCAGTCATACAACAGGCAGTTCGTCCTGCATTGGATCTAAACAGAGTCCCTTGGCTCGATGGGGCTGAGAACTGCACCCAGTAGCACAGTTAGCCCTGCAAGATCAACAGGGTAGCCTAATCTAGTTTTTAGTACTCTGTTGGAGTGCGAGCATACACAAAGGGGAAGGGAAAGGCAATGTCAAATGCAGAAAAGAGGACAGTAGGGTGCAGAGTAGGTCATTTTTTCCAAATGTCTTTTGAACAACCCTTTCAGCGATATTAAGCAACACTTAAAGCCACAAAATAAAGTTGTTCTTACCTCTATGCCTTTGTATTTACCGTTTACTAATATTATGTGGTAAAACTGATAAAAATGTAAGTAATCAATTTTCATATTTTCATGAATTAATAAGAGGCAGGCTACAACAAAGAACTTGAAATAGCCATGTTCATAACAACTAATATTATATAGCTCTAATTTCACAGATAAAAATATAAAAAGACAGCAACATTTCAGGAAAACAGCAAATTTAGAATTTTCAAAGTTAGAATGTAAGAGTGATCTCAAATATTTATACATCTGATCATTTGATAAAAGTCTTAGAAATTATCAGTAGTGCAACAGCCATTATAGTAACAGCTTGTGACAATAGTGTTTTCATCTTCAAGCCATTGGTAGTTCGTGGGCAGCGGCATAGTGACCAGTGACATGGTGGAAGATCTGACGTTCAATGTCCACAAGGAGTGCACTGGCTCCAATGCGAAAAAGATCGGGTTTGGTCCAGTCATCTCCTAGTTCCTCCTTCATAAGAATCATCCAGTTCAGCGAATCCTTGGCACTTCGTATTCCACCAGCTGGCTTGAAGCCGACCTTAAGTTGGAAAAACATAACATAGTTAGACATTTGTTTATCCCACTATGACTACGGCAGTTTTGGCCATAATTCAATTATAGTGCAAAATTTTCTTAGAAGCACACTTGAGATTAATTTTTGTCAATATGTTATGGTGAAATCATCTGGACTGATGTCTGCTTTTTGTGTCTGTACATATATACATAGGCATGTATGCAACAAAACATTTAATATAGCACTTTTTAGTACCTCTCAAATGTGCTGCACACATGGCTATCTAACTGGTCTAAAAAGTGTTTAAATGCAGTTTGAAAATGTATGCTGAATGTGTAGATTTGTTACAGCACTTTTAGCACTGGAACATGTAACAAATAAATGAAGCATTCCTAGTCAGGTTCAAAATCATTGTTACTTCAATAAAGACAAAAAGAAAGGGTAAAATCAACTGAAATCCTTAAGATGAGGATCATTACAGAGAAGCAAAGCTGAAGACAACAATGAGCTGTAGAACTCTTCAGAATAGATCAGATTAGATTACAAGATTACAGAATCTTTGGTAGATTTCTTGAAGGGTGTTTTCAAACCACTGCATTGCCCAAAGTACTCTTTTGAAGCCATTCAAATACATGACATGATGATGAACAAATAAGACCATACTGATATTTTACCTTGTATCCTGTCCGATTAAAGTATTCACGAATAGCCCTGACCATGACGAGTGCCACAGGTAGAATGGCATTGACACCTTCCTTGCCAGTAGAAGTTTTAATAAAATCAGCACCTGAAATGGGCAGAAAAAATGAAAAGAGGTTGCCATCAAAATTTAACTTTTTGTGCATGTGAGTGTCTAGGTATGTATGTATGTTGCCTGTTAGGATAGGACCAACAAGTTGCTATACGCCGCCTGTACATTTGGGCAGGAAAGCCGAGCTTATGAGGTGCTTTAACTTTTTCTATATTGGATTTTAGTTGTCTGCCAGGTGTGACATTCTGTGCAGGTGTCTTGACTAGTCTTCTTGGCTTGGCATGGATGGCACATTCCATCTTTCTAGTAGAGTTGGGAGTTTCGATCCTGGATGTCTCAGAATCTCTTCCAGCATTTTATTATTAATGATCAGTCTAAGCAGTTTCCACTAAAACAGATCTGGAAAGTTCACGTCCATAAATGACCCCAAGCATTTCTTTCTCTAGGTGCGAGTATTTCTTTTCAGTCCGTCAAAACTCCATTTACAAAAGCCAATATATTTTTCTCATGCTGTTGTAGAAGTCTGCACAAGAACTGTTCCAAGACTGTCTGGTCCAGCATCTGTGATTAATTTTGTCTGCAGCTCCAGCATCAGTTAATACAGATATGGGACATCTGTTCATGTGCACTGTTGCTGAGGATATCTGGAAAGTTGCCATTCACTACAAACACAAACCTCTCCTCCTTTGTCTCCTACAGTTCCAGTTTTAACCTTTGGTGGACACAGTGTGGTGCTTTACATGTGCTTGACTGAAATGTTCTTTCAACCATGCAGTTTTGTGTGTTTTGTCTGCAGCATCTCGAAATGGTTTTTCTTTAAACAGTTGTGGCATGTCTTTCGATACACAGGACAGGACTGTTTTCTGCCTTCATAAGGATATGAACCCCCGCAGTTAAAACATCTTTGTTAATTTTCAGGTCTTTGTTGACTGGTTATTCTCCCTTTTCATGCATTTTTACATTTAGGGCATGGACATTCAAACCTCTTTTATTTACTTTTCCAGTCACTTGTAATTTGGTCAAAGCCATATCGGAGCCAAGTCCAAGAGTTCGGTTAAAGTAATAAATGGGGGTTTCCTAGGGTTGGGATGTTTGATGTGCATGACTTAATTATTTGTGCCAGGATTTTTTTCATCAGTTTCTGCGAATTCAGTGTTTTGGAAAACTCTTAATTGTACTGATTTGCTGCCTGAAATATGTAGTTTTCAAATTGTAGTTTTTCTTCAAGTAATTAAACAAATGAATGTGCCTTCAAATTGGACATCTTAAATCTATGAGTGATCTGACTACACTAAATTATCTGTTATCAGACATTGCAGTAAGGGCTTTGTAGCAAAATGACAAAAGAGCATAGGATATTTGCAGTAGTTAGTCTGTATCACAGACCTGCCATCATGCAGACCATACTGGCTTTGTAGACATTAGTTAGGGTCCCAAGGTCACCTGTTGCCAGAATCGTCTTAAGATGAGCGTCTCCACATGCATCCTTCATCTGCCGAACTTCATCATACAAGCCTAGAACAAAGCAACAACACAATATATACTGTTAAACATATTCAAATTCATAGCATTAGCATAAGATTTTATTATTACTTCCAAGTTATCATGCCAGTCCAGCCAAGCAAGGAGCACCTCAGATGTCTGAGATATCTTCAATATCGTGGCTCTCATCTGCTGATTGTTTCCTGGTCGTGACTACCTTAAAGAAGGTTATTGATGCACGTATCTGTGTATGAGCCAAGCCATTATTTAGCCCTGAAACATGGCCATCAAACAGGTTTTAAAATGTGCATCACAAGTTTAGCTGAAAAAGTTTCTTATGCACATTAATATGCCCTACCAGCCCCCCCCTAAGATATGGAAAGAAGCTGGAAGAGTTTCCATGACTTAAGGCCCCAAAAGTTTGGCTACTAAAATCTACAAAATTTCAATTATCCTGAGCTCTAATTCTTTGCATCAATGGGTCAGATGTCATTTTCCTCAAAGGTAATGTCTATTCAGCATTATACCTTAATTTTTCCCCAAGATACAATTTGTAAGATAAGATATGCAGAACAGACAGAAACCAGCTGAAAGTGACATTTGGAGTTTCAGCCATTATAATTAAAAGAGGAGCTAAAACTGCAACTGCAGTTTAGGTCATGACCACATCCATACACAGGTTTATGCAGGTCTTAGGAGCATTATAGTAAATCGCATATAACCTGTATTATACTGTATGTCTTGCAGTACATACTGTGTACATTAGGCCTATTGAATTTCAACTCATGTTCTCAAAGACTTTGCAGCTCTGTGAAAGCAGAAAAGTTTTGTTTTGTCATCGATTAATGTTCAACACATGACATTTTTCTAAACTGCTGTTTTTAATTAAAATTAAAAAATTGCTATTGGGTTAGGGGACAATTGCTATCACTTGCTTTGGGTGCCAGATTACCTAGCTACACCACTGATGTCCTGAACTTTTGCTCCGGCCAAAGGTTACTTGCTCAGAAAGTTTACCTTCCCAGTTGTCTGTAAGAGCAAAGTGTCGATTGATCACAATGTCAATCTCAGAAGCGCCCTGCGAAACAGCAAACTTAATTTCATCCAGTCGTGTCTGCAGTGGTGTCTGGCCAGCCGGAAATCCAGTAGCAACTAAAAACAATGACTGTATTCCACTGAATTACCATAATCATTTCAACTGCATTACCATAATTACAATAGCAATAACCAAAGCAATCAAATTATCACATTCACTTTGAAGCCCAGATCTCTTCTTACAGAAATGTTTACAACAGAAGCTCATCTTCCTTTGCTTTGGCCTAATTTCCATGATGCTACTGCTGAAGAGCTATGCACCATTTAAGCATATTAGCATCCAGTAGAATCCATTTTTTCAAGCAACACATTAAAACATGACTGTTTTGCTAATGCAGCAAAGTTTTATGCAGGATGACAACCTCTACTTGTCACCTTTTCCAAAATTAGAAGATGCTACAGTTTCTTTTCTCTAAAACTCCAAATCAGTCACTTAAAACAATCAAACCTGAGGCAACTGGGATGTCTGTTGCACCAATCGACTTCAAATACTTCACACAATCAGCAACACGGTTCGGATAAACACAAACAGCACCGCAGCTTATTCCTACAACCAAAGAGTGCAACAACATAAACTTTAAGCTCTGTTTAACGACCTCTTTTAAAGCAGCAGAATCAGTAAAAAATAAGAACCATTAAAAGAATATTCTGAAAAATTCAGGTTGAATAACACAATTATTTTGGGGATATGAGATTGCACATGGTGTTTTTTGTGCAGTAAAAATGTCGCATGATGGCCAAATTATGTGGCTAAAAATTTCTTTGATAGGTTAATATAAGAGTATAATACGTTTCAGTTTCCTCTTCGGGTTTTTTGGGATGAGAAATCACATGTATTCATTCCGCACAGTAACATCATCAGACAACTATAACCAAATTCGCTTTATTCTGTAGCATGCTATAATGGGTCGATGCTGCAAGGGAATTTTCAGTAAATTATGGTATATGTTGCCATGGATTGCCCTTGTCTTGTAGTTTTACATGTTTAAAGGTAAAAAGGCAAACTTCTTTATGCACCTTTAAGGCAAAATACCGGAACACATGAGCAAGAATAGAAGGCACAAAGGTAAATAAACAGACTGTAAAGCAGGCATGGCCTATTTATGCAAAGGATTTAGAAGAGGTTTCAGTCTAGTAGAATGATCAGCTTGAACAAGCGACCAGCATCTCCTCAAATTTTTAGTTTAACATCAAATGGTCACCAATGCCAGTACAACCAGCCAGCAATGCACATTAAGGTTAACATTGTCTACAACAGTTGGCAACAACAGCACAACTGGCCAGCATTGTTTCTTGGTCAGCAACAATGGAACAACTGGCCAACATCAGTCAGCATTCCTTGAGCTGAAGCAATAGCAGAGTGAAATGATTCCATGACTGAAAGTGATTCTATTCTGTAACAATCTGATTCATTCTTTGTTCCAGATTCAACAATTGTGAGACAAAAGCATAGGAGGATGAAAGCAAATTTGTTGATGAATCTGTTGCAAAATGGTTTTTGTTCCATAGCATTAAATTTGCTAGAGTTTACCAGAGTTGATGATTGTGAGGTGAAGACATAGGAAAGTGATAGCTAATCCACAGCCTAATGTGTAGCTGAATCAGTTTTTGTTCTATAGCAAGGGATTCACGTAGCTTAGGTTCAGTGTTTTGGGCTCAGTTTGGTAGAAGAATTAAGAAATTGCTCACTGGATTCAAACTTTAATGCTTTTAGTGCATTTACATTTGAGTGATTTCTAAAATGTTGCTTTGCTATGGTAGAACAAATGTTTTGTAGGCTTTCACTCACAAATATGCTGGTGTTAATAATTTATGTTATTAGAATGAATAACACTTTGTGAGGTTCATTATGTTCCTGTATCTATTTCTTACTGTAAACATCTAAAAAGAATCTAATTCTGTATTTGAATTCGCTGCCAGAATCACACATTATGTAAATTTGACCAATCTGGATGAAAATATTTTACGATGATAATATGGTTGCATTCAAGATCTGAAACTACTCGGAGGTAAATAAAAAAGTTTTTTATACAGAAATAACATTTTGGTTCCATTCAAATCTGAACCTGCTCTGACAGGTACATTCTTAGCTTAGAAGCCACACCTTTATACATCATATCCAAGTTCTGAATCTATTCAGTAGGACAATAATTAACTGTAATAGGTATTAAATGAAATGAATGGGTAATAAATAAATGATAATAATAAATGAACTGCTCTAGACTGTAATAAATGAACTGACCTAGATCTTCAACTTTCATGGCAGCCAAGAGATCATATCCGATTGGATGCTTTGCTTTATAGCAGAGTCGCTGGACATTTGACGGAGTGTCATCCCCTGACAGAGTAGTCAGGTCAATGCATGTCGTAATCCTTAACAACCAAGCTGCCTGGACATGTTTAAATTTCAATAAAATAATGTACATGGAAGATTACAGCATAAATTACATGAAAAAAAAACAGAACAAATAGCCAAATGTGCATATTCTCACCTGACTAGGGTCTATTCCAAAATTGTTTTTTACTTCCCCGATCCTATACATTTTCCTCCATGTTTATTTGATCTGTGAAAATGTGTTCATATAATGCTTTTTGATTCTCCCTATGAGCCTTTCCTGCCATCATTACAGCTTAGTGCATCTTATTACATCAGCTGTTTGCCTTTATCTTAGTACTACCCATGTGTGACAGCTTGGCATTGTTGAACAGAAGCCGACACACAAAGTGAAGTTAAGCAGTGCCAGCGCAATTAGTACTTGGATGGGTGACTGGTCGAAGGAATACCAGGCCATCGAAATGCCAATTCAGCCGCCCATATTGTTGGGCTTGGCATATGATTAATTATCAATGCAAACTGGGAGGTTACCAGTACACAAGATGTCCCTGTTGTTGGACTGGTTGTATCTGCACATTAGAGCCTTCAACAGTGTGATCATGCTGAGGAGTGCAAATAAGTATATTAATTACCTTTCTTAGCTTTATCTCCAACCCATTTCTGTTTATTATAGCATGGCTACGTTCAACTACAAGGAGCTCATGCTGGCATTACAGCACTTTACCACTAGGTTTGTCCTTAATTATCAGTGGGTCAACCCGAAAGTGGTGCAGTCTGTAAACCAGGGCTTTTGTAAGTCAGACTCTACTAAAAAATGATGACATAATTAAAGATGAAAAAACAGGCCAGCACCATAACAGCGACATCACTGGAAATATAAACCTGCCTAGAAGCATTGCAACTTAAAACACTCCTTAACTGTAAAACTTCTTTAGCATAACCATTTTGAATCTTTTCAAGTGCAGCATCAGCACGTAAAACTGGACCTCCTTACATCTGCTAGATAGCCACTTTTCAGGACTTTTGTGAGGTTCAAATATGTGCTATAAATATTTAGATACATACATACATACATACATACATACATACATACATACATACATACATACATACATACATACATATACACATAAACATATACATATGTACCTAGTTCGCACATATATATAAACACATGTACATACATATACACATATAAACACATACGTACATACATATATAATACGTACATACATACATTCATACATGCAGACATACATACATACATTGTTCGTACATAAATATAAACACATGAACATACATACATACATACGTACGTACATACATATATAGTATGTACATACATACATACATACAGTACATACCTACATAAATACTTCTTAACGCTTATTTTACAGTGCCTCATTCAGCACACATTTCATTATATTACATCGAATAGAAGTCACAAGCATCAAGTGCGGCACACATAAAGGAACTTCAGAATGCTTATCACAAGTGAGAGGTTCAATCTCTGCAATGCTCAAAATTCAAAATAATTTGTTTTAAAAATTAAATGATCCTGTTAGGTAGAAAAATTTGTAAAATGTTGCAAGCACTGGAACAGGTAACAAATAAATGAAGCATTCCAAGTCAGGTTCAATATCATTGTTACTTCAATAAAGACAAAAAGAAGGGGTAAAAGCAACCGAAATCCTTAAGATGAGGATCATTACAGAGAAGAAAAGCTGAAGACAACAATGACTGATGTAAAGACTAACCCATTAATAATAACAGTCACGTCAATGGATATCTTCGCATGCAAAAGCAAGATTCAAACTCACGATGCTGGAGCATGAGACTTAAAGTTACCTACCACTAAGAAAGGCTAAACAGGAAGGGCAGAATCAACAGACCTGCCACTGTTTCTTAACAGTACGTCGCCCAGGCAGTGACTCAACTCTTCGTTTGATGGCTGGGAGATTAACCCTCACATTTGCCAGCCAAGATTCATCTGTATATTTAGGCAAAAACAATAAAAAGTAACAGTATATTAATAAAACGCTGAGACGTAATTGAGAAGTTCAAAAAGGTGCTACATGAATGCCCAGATTGTCTAATATAATGACAAGTAGCTGGTGCAGCATGTGCATCAACTGTACTGCATGCTAACATGTCTCGCATGTTAAATAGGTATCAGCAGGAGCCATGATGTAACTGTACGTTAAGCAGATTCGCACATAAATGGGTCGCATGTAAACGGGACTGCGCTGTAAAGTCTCCTTACTTAATTAAAGATGGCATAGGACAGTTAGAATTTCAGAATATTAACTATTGAATGTTAATATTAAGTAGTCTGAAATGCACCAAATTAATGATGACCTTGAAGCCTTCTGATAACAAACTTGGACTTTTTCGTACTTCTATTTCAGACAAGTATGAAAAATGGCAGATAGGTCAAGCAGAATAAGAGTAGTTGCTCCATGGAGTTGATTACGTGGTTAACAGCAAGTAGTGCACCTTTTTCAGTAGTTGTCTCACCCACCATGGGCTGCCTCTCTTTCTCAGTGGACTGCCTTTTTGGGTATAGAACTGACTGCGCCTCGATTATGGTGCACCATCGGTTGATGCCTAGTGTGTCAGGCACCGGCGCTACAGAAGTTGCTAATTAACTAATAATAATCTTCGTCATCCAAAAAATGAGATGATCGTACCACAGTATATATCATGCAGTTAGCAGAAAAGTCAGAATTTTTAATAGTGAACCTTTTACACCAGATAGCTCAGGAAAGGAAGATAGCGCACAGCATTCCTAACATGGCTAAGCACATGAGAATTTGCCAGTGGAGAGCGACCATTAGGTAAGGAAAGCATTCAGCTGACTCTGTCACGTGAAAAATGCAGGTATACTGAGGGACATTGTTTTGGCATCTCTAATCTAAATTTTCTACACACATAACCCATTTTCAAAGAGTTCAGAATACATTAGCAAGAGCTATCACTAAAACTGCAAAATATGATCACATCTCACCAATCCTGAAATCGTTGCACTGGTTGCCATAGAAAAGTGCATAATGTTAAAGACAGGACTAATTGTATACAAGACTTTACATTTCAGTCAACCTCACTATCATCACTCTGTACTGGCTCCCAAGAGTTATCTTCACTCGACCAGTTCTTCTGGCTGTCTGAATCTAACTATTCCGTGGACAAGAACAGCTCTGGCAAGCGTGCCTTTTTCTGTCGCTGGCCCTAGACTCTGGAACTCTCTTCCTGCAAATATTCGCTTAGCAAAGTCTGTTTCAGCCTTCAGATCTCGACTAAAAGCTTATCTTTTCCTGAAATCATTTCCTCCGTAGGCTGTCTCTGTGACTTCTGGACTCCTCTCTGGCTTTTTGACCCGGACTCACCACGGAATTTGATTTGGACAATGATTTTGTTTAGCAGCGACCATCGACTGATGCCTTGAGCATAATTACAGTGGCGCTATAGAAGTTTTAGATGAGATTAGATTAGATTATACAGACTGACACCCTGTCAATGTCAGAGTGGGACAGCAATTACTTTTTATATTTGTTATTATTGCTTATGCTTTAACATTATTTATTATTATGTACTATACATCATCGATGCCTTATTCTTACTTCAAGCTTTGGTGGCACAATGGACGTAATTACCATTATGTGCTAGTATTATTATTATTCACAGTATATATGCAATTAACAAATTAAGAACAAAATAAGAAACAATGGAAGGATATTACAATGAGCATCTACCACCTTTACACTGGGTGGAATATGTCATCTAACCTATAGGAGCTGCACATTTTCTTTGCATCTTCATCTATTGGAAAGGGAAGAACATTATCTGAATAGGGAGTTGCCTGAAGTTGCTACACATCCGAGGACATAGCCAGCGTCACACCTAGCAATATCTACTCAAAGCCTTCGACTCTACGGACTCTGACCTGTCACCGAAAATGACCTAACAACCTTGCTCTTGCGGTCACGAATCGATTAAGCGCCGGTGTATAAGATTACCTCACTGACGCAACATTTGTGCTGCGCTTGAAAATTTTTCAGATTTCTATTACTTCTCGCCATTTTGAGACAACCTTTCTGAATTAAGAAAACAACCCTCTTAAACAGGCAAGGTGATGCGGGTCAAAATCCATGGGTTCATGCGGAACATACCTATTTCACATAAAAATACCAAATATGTCGATCAAACGACATCTGATAATAAGCTAAACGAGTAATTTTATATGTCTGATGTGAAACGAGACTATCAAACCTAAGTTAGTCAATTAAAAATAATTACCAAACGCGCGGCCAATGTTTCTGTGCGCCATGATCGGCTCAAATCATGCTCATGACCTTCGACCACGGGAGTCAGCTGAAATATGTCATATTCAACTCGTTCAGTTTGACCTTCTCCAGATTTTATCTGGGTCAACGACCTTCCCCGTAACTCAGAGTTAAACGAAACAACTAGAGAGTGGGATGCATGTTTATTTTAAAATGTAACTTAATTGTATTAGTAGCACAGTGGTAAAGAACAGGTCGAATTACTGTAAAGTATGGACTATTGAAAGCGAAACTACTTCCTTCTCATTCCGGTTTTTCTGTAGCTTCCAGCGTATCACCATAGACGTTATATATTTCCAAGCGCTAATGTCGTAATCGAGATTTCTACAGCGTCTAAATTAAGTTAATCACGGTTACTTATTGCAGTCCTAGCTCTCATCTCGAGCTTTCTCCGTTAATATATTGGAAGCCTTTTCCCAATCATGCCCTCTCACTTGCGGAATTCAGCAAGGCTCCCTTCTTGGACCTCTTCTGTCTACCCTCTATACTACTCCATTCAGCTCACTCATCGAAACAGTCTCAGTTGACCATCCTCTGTATGCTGATGCCATCCAGTTATTCATCTCTTTCTCCCCAAATTGTTTTAACTAGCCTATAGATCATCTTCGTGTGGTTAAGCAACTCTCATTCTGGATGACATCTAATCTGTTTTCTGCGCTGGCCTTTCACTCAAAATTTAAAACATTACTCTACCAAAAATCTTATCCTGATTCTTCCTCTTCCCCTTATCTCTCTCTCTCTTTCTCCGCCCCAATCCGAACACCTCCGCCGTAGCCGTCTGCCTGTCTGCTTGCCTGACTCCTGGATCTTGACCTGGAACTGAACCTTTCTGCCTGTCGATTTTGTTTTGACTGAGCACCTGTGAATAAGCTGGTTCCCACGACTTGGCTTTCGTTAGGCGCTGTAGAAATCTTCGAGCTTACGATTACGATAGACGCCGAGAAACTCCGACGCAGAATCGAAAGCACCACTATCACCAAAGCATGTTCAAGTGTTCAAAGCAACAATCATTCTAAAACATTAGCCTACAAGAAGCATTAATCGCAGAATTTCTTAACGGCGCACAAAAGCTATGCCAATTCATTAACCAGTCCCTAGTCAAATGCTTATCTGAATAACAGCCCAACCACTTGGGCAATTAATTATCAGACACCGACAGCCACGTTTGTTGGGCCCACAGTGTGTAGTTGTACTTTGAGATTTATAAAGCGCCTCTTAGAGGATAAACTCAACAGAAGTGCTTCTGACCCGAAAAGTAAAGTCACTGTTAAACAGTACAGTCTTCAAGCGCCTGCGGAACATTGAGACGGGGAGAGATAGGCAATTCTCGAGGGAGACGATTCCAGCAAGTGGGGCCAACGTAAGCGAAGCTCCTGGACTGGGCAGTAGCGGTGCGCATTCGAGGGACAAACAGGAGATCCTGAGTGGCCGAGCGAAGAGTGCTACGGCCCGGCAACGAGGAGACCACAGTGCAGAAGTACCCTGTGCCCTAGCTCGCCATCAGTTTCCAATGAGCATACACTGTGATATATGCTGCCTGGGATATGTCTGGGCAGTTTCTGTTAAGAGATGCTGTGTCATAATTAAGTTGATTAGTGTCGTCGTACTCCTCTCCTCATTAAGCAATGTATGTGGTACACCATGCATTACGCTGACTATACATCCCCTCGTCAAGAAATCTTTCCCTGATCCATCAAATCAGCCACCTTCTCCTTTCTCTCAACTAAGCAGACCCCTACTTCTGGACTCTTTTGCTCGCTGGTCTCCCAGCAACTGGATCTTGTTCTTTATACTGTGTCTCTGGATGAACTCTCTCAATTGACAGCACTTGGGAATAAGTTGGTGCTTTCAAGTAGTGAAACAATGTCCATATCAAATATACTTAGATATCGTAAATCAATGACAGGAAAACTGAATTTGTAATTGTAATCATAAACTTTAACTATTAACAATTACAAAATTATGTGTAACTTAAACAAAATAAATGTTTTATAAAAAGCTAAACTTTGAATAAATGTTAAACTACCAACATCAGCTGCTAGAACGCAAGATTATTAGGATATTAGCTGGAATTAATGATAAAATGCGAAATAACTCAGCAGTGCAGATACATCAGACATTATTGCAAACATAAAATCACAAATATTACGGTAATTGAGCATTAGATTTGCATCAGGAATTGAAAAAAATGTAATCAACAACTGTCACAACAAATCATTAATAATCTGAGAGAATATTATAATTTGAATAGCTGCAGGACAACAATTAGTTAAATTGATTATTTTCAGTTACTAAAATATAGCGATACAAGAACCATTCAAAATTCTACATCATTCATCACAAAGGGCCGGCCTGTCTGAAAACTGGTTTAGTCTTTTCAGCAAGTCATATGAATTTTGTTCCAATTTATACAGATAATCTCAAAGACATGGTGTGATATAACCATTAGTAAATATAAGACCTTACGGCATACACACATACATATAAAATATAATATAAACTGCAGATAAAAAATTTGTTTCTCCATGCTGCATATACTGCATGTAAAGCCAAATGACGGCATCAGCGGTCAAGTTTAAACTCAGATGTTACCAAACATGGCACGGAATTTATCAGAAGTAACTTAATCGTAACCATAATACTGAGACTTCTACAGTGACCAACGAAAGCCATGTCATGGGGACCAGCTTATTCACAGGCGCTCAGTAAAAACAAAAATCGATAGGCAAAAAGGGTTTGGTTCCAGATCGAGAATTCAGTTGCAATTCAACGGTAACAAAAACAACAAAGCAGACAGCAAAGGTTGAGACCCAAGTGGGAAGCATGATGTATAGGCCTTTAGCAAGAAACCAGCATTAAGAAGCACATTCAAAAAGTAAACATTGGTGAGAAACAGGGCTAAAAACATGTGAAGTGTAGTTGAGCGACTGGGATTAGCTAAAAATGCCACAGTCCATTTAAATTCTGCTTTGAATTACTGTTAGTTGGTGGAGTCAAATAACGACCATCACAGAAAGACCATGTCTAGTATCTGGGCATCCACATTACGCTTGTAAAAATGGAATGCAGATTTATTCTTGTTTTCCAAAGTCGTATGAACTCTTGTATTGTCATTGCCTGACCTAGGTTTGAATTCCAAGCACATCAAATAAAATTTACACAGATGATGTCTTCAAATGTTTAGACATAAATTCCTTCCTTGTAACCAATAACACATTCCTTGTTAGATATTCAAAGGTAATGAGATACAGTGCGGTCCCATTTATATGCAGTCGTTGGCTGAGAGAGCAAGAAGCTAAACTCCTACCTCGGGCAGAGATGGGCTGTTAGATTTGGGTAGGGGAGATATACAGAGCAGCTTTAGCCATCAACTGTTGCCGCTCTTTGAGACAGCAGTTATAGCTGATACAGGCTGTCAAACATAACGACCATGAGACTGAATATTAGCTGGTGCAATGTGTGTATTGACTGTACTGGGTGCTAATGCGTCACACGTGTTAAATGGATGTTGGTGGCAGCCATGATGTAACCATGTGTTAAGTGTAAATGGGTGGTGCATAACATTTTTCATGCCAGAAACAGACACTAAAATAATGGATTAAGACCTCTATCGCGCCTCACTGCTTCTTTGCCAGTTTAACTGAATAACTGCCACAAGCTACGATTAGCCCTGACAAGGAGTCATTGTATTATAAGAATTCTAATTAAAGGAATCATTGTTCAGCATACATTTTTCAGCCAAAAATGTTTCAAAAGCAAAAGCCTGATTCCTTTGCAAGCAATCTAACTCAAGCAATCATCACTCAACATATATATTTCAGCCAAGAAGCTTCAAAGCAAGACCTCATTCTGTTATTGTAGGAATGGTTGCTCTTTACTGTTGCAACTGTTGGTGGAGTGTGGAACCCGCCATCTTCACAGATATTGCTGTTTCGGAAGCAGCTGGTTTAGACAATCACACTGGCCATTAAAATTATTGCCATATTAAGTTTCTTATAATAAAAAAATTTCAAGTGCCCACATAAGAGACTAAGCCTATAAAACCTAAAAGTTAACAACAAAAAAACAAGGCCATGTCCAGGACTGTACCAGATGATCTTGTGACCACAGCATTTCCAGAGGTTCTTTGAAGGGTGCTATACAAATGCATGAAGAAAAAGAGTGCAAAGCATCTTGAGCCACTTAGTTTAATCTACGTGTCACATAAGATCAGCCTTTGTCAGGTTCTTAAAAGGATTTATTCTACATGTGACATAGGATCAGCGCCTCCATTAGGTTCTTAAAAGGTGCTATACAGGTGTTCAGATACATTCACACACACAAGATGCCACCAAAGCCAGAGTGACAGGATGTCACCATAGGAACTCAGAATAACCATAGAATCGTAATTGTAATCACAAATTTATAAAGCGCCACTCCACGGTATACTCATCAGAGGTGCTCCCGGCTCGACAACCCCGAACCACTGGGGAACAAGTTGGTCTTCAAGCACTTGCGGAAGAGAGTGGGAGAAAGGCTGAGAAGTTCATGCCGCAGGTCACCAGAAATGCAGTTCCAAAACATAGGGCCAGCACAGCAAAACTTCTGCATTGAGCAATGGCTGTTTGAGCCAACAGGAAAGCAAGTCACCCTGATCCGCCGAACGGAGCACTCTGTGGCCGGGGACAGAGGAGATCACAACACAAAGCTCCCTTAGGTAGAATGGGGCACATCCAGTGAGACCATTAAGTACAGCAGCCAGAAGTTTGAATTTAATACCCTCCTGAATAGGCACCCAGTGCATTTCCTCAGACATGAAGGCCGAGATGTGGCCAAACCTAGGGATACCTCCAAACAGGCGAGCAGCAACATTTAGGACAGATTGGCGCTGCGAAGCTACAAGACAGACTAACGCCTGCGAAGACAGCATTATCATAGTAATTTATCGAAATAGAAATTAAAGGATGCTATAGAAAAAAGCAAATCAAGTCAGCTGAAAAGCATGGGTATGACATCATATCTACATACATGTGTATGGCATTCTATAGTCATCCTAAAAATCACACTGGCTTCATGGTTCACCTATTGTATTTGTTATTTCTTATTCACTAACAATTCTTGATTAATAAGTTTCAACCTAGTTGCCCTTCCGTTGTGCTTTTATAAGCATGTATAATCCCACAACTGATGAAATGGTTCCAAAGAAAGCATTCTTTGTTGGTCCAAATTTCCCTGCCCATAGGATGCCTTTCCATGGCAAGAGATTTACAGCAAGGATGAAGTCTGAGATATTCTTCAGCAGATTCCAGTATTCATTAATTTCTTTCTGGATGCATTGTGCAATTGAGGCCTTTGTCGACGAATCTTTCTCTTCACTACAGAAGAAAATAACAAGTACTTTTGAAGAAACAACTTATTCATACTACAATGATTCTCCACTGTATTGTTAAGGAAACTGAGTTTCTAACGGCGGGCGCTATATTAATGCTCCTTAGATAATACATTGCTGGCAGGTAGTGGTAGTGATGATAGTCAATGCGATTGATATTTGGCTAGACCACCCAGGATGTCTGCTCTTTCCCAGGTATATATATTTAGTTTATACATATATCAGTATATATACATAGATCGCTCTCGAAACATGTCTTCGAATTGGGTGCCCACCTGCATCGGCAGGCGATGTCCTGGAATAGGTAGATAGAGCGCGAATCTCTTTAGTTTGCACCAAGGTATCATTGTGGTGAGAACGATTTGAGCAAGAATCGTCGATTTCTGTGATTTCAGCATCTAATTGCCGATAAGTTCGATAGAGTATCGAAGTTTAAGGAAAGGTTGAGTAAAAATGCATTGAAATTCGATTTAGTTCTCGAGAAACTTCGATCACAAAAGAAGTTTCCGCCGACCGTCGGTTACTTGTCGTCGGGCATGGCCGTGCTTAGTCAAATCTACCGCAGAAGACAAGATGTGCGATCAACGCTGGGTCTTCGAAGCCGTCCGTGTAGATCGAATCGACTTTCTTGAGCAGGGAGTTAAATCATTTCTTTTCTGGTCAAATTTATTGTGCTCCATGTCTGAAGGCCTAGAATTATTTTTAATGTAGAAATCTAACGTAGATAGGGACATTGTATAATTGTTGTGTAGATTTTTGTACATTGAAATTGAGATAAGTGTTTGCCTTAGTTAAGATTAAAAGATAAAAATTAAAATATGGCTGCATCTGAATTTGGCAAAGAATTAGTTGCGCCAGATCCCGAATCAGACCTGTCAACAATTGTAGCATCTTTGGCAGAATCCATCACTACGCTGATAGTGAGCCAGACTCAGTTGAGAGATGAATTAATACAGCGCCAGAACGAATCAATGGAAAACCAAGCTCCGTTGAAAGGCTAATTGATACAGAACCAGAGTGAAATAATAAGAAATCAAAATCAGTGGAGAGAAGAATTGATGCAGCGCCAGACAATTCAATTGATAGAGGCAAAGGAAGATTTATTAGTGCGCTTCTCAGATCAAAGAAATTAGTTAGCAGAGAGTGATCCACTCCAACTTTATAGAGCGCCCTATCGAGACTGTAGAGGATAAGTCTGTCGGGAAGGTCAAATCGAACCCTTGTTCTCTTATGGGGGCAGTTTCCTACTCGGGAACCACGGATTTCACAAAGCCTCCTGGTGACGACTTTAAGGCGCTTCCTCCTCTCCGTCGAAGTGTGAGGTTAGGGGAGAAAGCACCAGTCTATTATAGGGAACAAGCCTATAGCGGTCAATCCGCACACCAGACCGTTTCGGGTTCAAATCCTCAACATTTGCTTGCCAAACTGACAGCTTCCTCCTCCAAGGCCTCCTGACAGCATGCCAGTAACAGTATTGCTTTGCAAACACAAACTAAAAAGCGAGTAGGAGTATGCAGGCAATGAACTAGTGCAGAGGTTACAGGAATGGTTATGCAAATACCTCAGGTAAAGTAAATTAATGCAAAGGCCTCAGGAAATAATAATTAGTAACTTCTAATGCACTGGTGTCTAACGCACAAGGCATCAACCAATGGCACACCAAAACCAAGCCACAATCAGGTCAATATTGAATTAAAATGTCATAGATAGATTCATGTGTTTACAGACTGTATATTTATGTTGAAAAAGTAATGTTGCAACTGACATGTTCATTTCTTTAATATAATTCAGAAAATCAAAGACTGTGTGTTTTCTGGAGTTAATGCTATGCTACAAATCAGGCAAGTCAACGGTTTGAAGCTCAGTCAATTGGTACTGCCACAGATCAACATATATGTGGTAATCAGCATGGTAGGATTCACATGTTCCAAGGTCACATTAAGAGTCAGCGAAGATTCAATGGAAGAATTTGATGAAGGTGGACGATTTCAGCTGAAGCAACCCAAGTGATTGCAGGAATGAAGTTCGAAATTCGACAAACAACTACAGTGGCAAGTGACAGCCAATGTTTCCAGAATTCAAGTTTGATTAGTCATTTGTTTCAAGTCACCAGAAGATCCCATCATCGAGAACAAGGAGGACATTAGTGGAGGAAATCAAGATTCAAAAATATGTTACGTGCTCTTTGGCATGTGGCTTAATGACCGAAATTGACAATGATTTTGGAGAAACATATGAATTACCAACTGAGTCTGAAACGATGCATACCTGTGCAGTTTGATAACAAACTGTCAGAACATTTGAAAATTAGACCAAATTATAATAGCAGTTGAGTGAATATATTATGAATTGTTTGGTTAATACTGACAGCTCATCCCAGATTTCTGTGAAAATTGCTAACCGTTGGGAGATTTAACATGAAAGAAAGTTCCAGAAAATATTTGTTTGACAGATGTGCATCAAAATGCTTTTAAAATGTTAAAATGTTGCTTGTGTTTAAATTCTATTTTGGGTATAGTTTGTGTTGATGATGATGTAAATTTGTTTTGCAACAGCATTGATGTTGCAGTTGATGTTGAGTTAACCCAATCTGACAGTGAAGTTCGAGAAAGACCTACTTCATTTATTTGTCAAAAACTGACTGAAGCCCAACAAAAACTATTGAGGAAGCTTATTTTGTTTTATAGACGTTGATTTGTAAACTGAAAGACATTATTTTAGACATGTATATTATTGTGCATACTGATCATAATCTGTTGACTATGTTGTTACTATGTCTAAATCTGCAAAGCTTGTCAGATGGTATATGGCCTGGAAAGCCTTTGATCTCAAAGTGAGATATACTAAGAGTAAATTGAATGTCATGGCAGACTGCCTCTCATGCTTTTAATTAATTGTTTTATAGTTGGGGTGGTTTTGTTAATCAACATGATTTGTTGTGTTTATTGTAGACTGCATAACTTTGCATTGCGTTCCATTTACAAATCATCCTCAGATGATTTGTATTCATTCAGAAGGGAACAAATGCACAGTAATGAGCATGATTTTTCCAATGCTAATTCACCATGTTTTGAAAATGTTGTTGGTACATTCTTTTGTTTAGAGAGTGATTAAGAGATACTGTGCATCTTTTCTTGAGTTAATGCTACATTACGAATCAGGTGAGTAGATGGTTTGAAGCCCAATCAATTGACAGGTTGACTGAAAGATAAACTTATAAAGCATCAATCCAATCTAAAAGAGGAACTTATACAGCACAAGGTAGGCTTGAAAGCGGAATTGAAGGAATATATGTCCATTGTCCAATTTTAGGGAATACATACATAAATTTACACAGCATGAATCTAGTTAAGCAGAGTCCTTTGCAGCAGCATCAAAGAGCCATGCAAACCTGTCTGAAGATTTATCTCGGCGCCTTTCCGCCTTAGAAGCTCAAGTGCCAGGATTTCACAAATTATGGATAACCTGATGGAGAGAAGAAGAAGCCAAAAATGAAGTCAGGTCTGCCTTTAGTGGAGGCAACTCTCAGCTCAAAAGTTGCAGACACCAAAGGCACTTTAGAAGCCGCTGACCATCTGGTCGTGCTGTATTGCTTTGCTCTCCCTTCCAAAGCCTTGCAACTTGTACCACAGCTCTAAGCTAAGTCAGAGGTCTCTTGGGTACTATAGCAAAACCAGTTTCAAGTCAAGGTCAGCAGCACCTATCAGCCAAGGATTGAAATCCCGCTGTGATGAAGAAGCTTGAGTATTCCCTACCAACAATTTCTCCACAATAGGAGGGAATTCGCCTAGGTGGGATCGTGATATTACTATATTCCCTCAATAACTACAGTAATCAGGTGAGTTGTTTTGTGATCAGAGGATCTTTCACAAGTTGCAAAAACAGCAAAGGATGCTCTTACAACTCCTAACTTGACAGTATTTACCAGGATTTGAAGCAAGAACCAAGATGCATGATGACAAATGCCAAAACATTGCCATTCCACCTACAGGCAGATCAAAGTAATTTAAACTTTTAAAATACGGTAGTTTGCCCGTTAACATATATGCATAACATATATTTTACCCTTACCACAGCAAGTAACGTCTAAAAATGTTTCAACAGGGCCAAGAATTAAAGAAAAGATAATTATTTTTAAACGACCAAAGAATTTTTACCAAATACAGGGAAATAATCAGGACAATCCTGTGAATACCTTGTAGGGTAAAGCTGCTAAAAATATCTAAACCTGCAACTGTAACAACCAATATGAATAAGGCTGTCATTGATCAATATGCTTGGAATAGTAGTGCTGCTAAACATTTTGTGCTATAGCATTTGACCTGGCCTTGGCAAAAAATGATTTCCTGAAAATTCCTTCTGAGAAAGTTAGCAGTGCTCAGCACTAGTAGTAGCAGTAGCATCAATTATCAAAAGTAACATCATCTTACGTTTTTTCTAAAGATTCCAGGCGTTTCTGGAGAATTAGTTGAGTTCTCTTTTGTCGAAGCAAAACTATCTGTCGAATGCCTCTGCATAAAAACAATGAAGAATCAAATGTCATTTCAATATGAAATAGACAAATATGAATGTAGAAACATGTACTACAGCTTTGTGACAATAATCAGGTGTTAAAGGCTTAAAGAAAGTATCTACATAATAAAATGCTTAGACATGTACACAGTCCCCAGTCCATTTAGTACTTTAAAACCAGCCAAGAAAACGCCGGTACAAGGTCGCTTATGCAGTCGGACCACTAGAGCCCTGGCTGAACAGAGGCCTGCCCACTAGGGAACAAGATCTGGGAGAGAAGAAGAGATCCTGGGGTTCAAATGGGAAGCCTGGATGCAGCAATGGATCAAGGCATATCAGGGGAAGATCAGAACGGATGGACAGAGAGGTGGAGTGAGAGACGGAGATGATGTGAGAGAGAGACAGGCAGAGTGAAAAGGACAAGGAAGGGGAGGGAGATATGGCATGTTGGAAGGAACATTCTCCCAAAATACTGTATACAGCCTCTTCAAGGGATAGGCTAGTTAAGATTAAATGATCTTGCACAGATATTCTAAGGTTATTTGATGCAAAGATCTTGTGCATCAACATTCCACTCAATGATACTTTTTGGCAGGAATCTTATTCTTATACACACCTATTTCATTTGTCACTCCACATCAAGGGAAGAAGGTACTTTAAAACCCTTAATCCAAAAGTTCTGAAATTTAGTTTTAGACCACAGCAATGTAACCCTTGTCAAAGAAGAAGGCAGATTTAATAATCTACATCTCAGATCAGCTTAGAAAGAGTAACAAGCCAATGTACTAACATTAAATGCACGTCATATGTAGAATTCTTTCGATACCTGGCTTCTCAACTTACTGCATCTTTTTCATCACTGGTGGTTGTTGTGGTGTGGACAATGAATTTACACTCATAAAATGAATTAGCAGAATTCAATAATGTTTTACTGATTTGTCTCATGCTTTATTTCATTTAAGGTCAATGGACTGGCTATTAAGTTTCATACTAAAATAACACTTCAATGCAGAGCTTATCAGAAATCTAAAGTAGCAGTATGAGAAAATTAGTGGAAAATAGTAGTATGAGAAAAGTGACTGATCAACTCCACCCTGACCATTACCTTAGAATGCTAAACAGCAGACTGCCTGCCCAGCACAAAGTGCTGACCCCCCACCAATTTCCTGAATTTATGGTCCACAGCTCACGGTCAGCTCCCCAAGCAATGTGTTCACACGGATAGTAGATCTGGCTGAATATGTTACCAACTATGCAGCTGAGTCGTGAGAATGTGTCCTCGTCCTAAAATAAATCATCCTCAAATATCAGTTGCAGAAAGACGCAATTTAAACTTATGCTTTGAATCTATTTCATCATTCCCTTTGTAACATAGTGTAAACTCTCATAGTTTCCTTGTGAGACATAAATGCTGTGCAGTGTGAAAAGCAGTTTAATGAAGGTGCTACATAAAACATCTTAAAATATTAGATTGCATTTTGTAGAGATTCTAGCACTTTTGAGAAGGTAGAGGCACTATATAAATGCACGGAAATTGTGATTAAAAAATGCTATAATTTGCATTACTTGCAAGTTTCATTTTTTAAACGTCTACATTATCATAAACTACACTAGAATAATTTCTTAAAAGCATATCCATTACATACACACAGATCCAGACACTGGGCCTTGTAAAACAGTTCCTTGTACCAAATTAGGCAGTTTTGATTATTCCTCAGTTCAATTACATTATTAGTGTCAAAATATTAAAGAAATAAACTGAGTCTAAATAGTTTCATTGCAAATGTAAAATTCAATACCTAGACAACATGAACCTACACTGGCTCCCCAGTTTCTGGTTATTTTCCACATTGGAATGTCGTCAAACAGCCGCAGAATTGTTCGTGCTGAACTCAGCTGTCGGGCAAATAAGGTAAGTTTCTGGCCAATCTTCCCCTTCACTGCCCCAGACAACAACATGGCAGTATAGCCAGTTGTTCTGACAATCTTGTCCCGCCCTGAATAAGTCTGCAAAAGAGCCACGTAAGTCTCCATCTCTTGGAGGACTACAAAAGAAATAACGTATGGAGTTTCATATTTGTTCCTCATTTTATATTTTTGGTCTTATATTATAATTAATCCTGCATTTCTCGATTGGCCTATGATTCCTCGCTCAGCTGATGGACATATGATGTGTTAACAAATGTCTAAATGTCTCTTACTCGAGAGCAAGCTGAGCTGAGAGAACCAATCTATCTACATAATAAAGGTTTCGACATGTACATTTCAACAAGTCCATTTATTAAATTTTAGAACAGGTGACATAGAACACCAAAGCCACCTTGCAAATGATAAGAGAACAAATTAATTTCTTTGCACTTGACCACAGAGTAGGAGGGGAGGGAGAGAGTGAGACGAGAGAAAGCAGAAACTCCTTGTTCAAGATGCACAAACATTGTCTGGCAACAGAATTTAAATAGAAGCTAACTTGTGGGAATTCAAGTTTTGTTCCAATGAAATTCACAAGATGAGAGATCCTGCAATTCTGCAAGATCTTCTTTTCATACCATGAGGTTCGAGATTGCCATTAATTCAGTCACATTTCATTGTAAATCAGGAAAAGTATGATGCTTATTTATGTTCGTGTCGAAGATCAATAACCAAATCTAGCCAGTTTAGAGCTGATCAAGTTGCATGGCAGATATCATGTTGGACTGCCAGTCAATAAAATCAGTGACTAAAATCCATTCCATAACCGGAAACATTCTGTGCCCTAGCATAATTTTGTAAACTCGGCTATAATTTCTAACTCGATAAGAGACATGACCATAAATATGAAGACGGCCTACCCCCACTCCAAGTGTGTATGACAACATTTTTCAACGAAATACTCACTCCTCTTCTACAAATCCTGTCCTGATTCTTCCTCTTCTCCTTGTCTCTCTTTCCGCTCCAATTCCAAACACCATCCACCATCCACATCCACCACCGTAGTGGCCTGCCTACCTGCCTCTTGGACCTTGACCTTGAACCGAACCCTTCCTGCCTATCGATTTTGTTTTGGACGAGCCCCTGTGAATAAGCTGGTTCTCTCGACGTAGCTTTGGTTGGGCGCTATAGAAATCTCGAACTTTCGATTACGACTGCTTCGCTTTCCAAAACGCTAGAAAAAACAGATTGCGCGCTCACGTTCAATTTTAAACATGGCTTAATTAACCTTACGACAAACAATAACACTTTAACAAACAAATTTGTCCGTTTTAACATACCAGACAGAGAAAAGCAAAAATTTCACAAACTCACTATGACCGCACATCAGATTGTGAACTCATAAAAAGATCCGACACGAGACCTTTGCACATCACTTCGAATCGATGCTAACCGGATGTTTATACCATGGTTAACCCTTTAGCAACCACCTTTTATCAATCCTTCATACCAACTTAGAGACAAAAATATTTGTTCTGTTAAATCGATCCATTTTTGGTTAAAATTCATTCATCCAAATTCTAGTCGACTTAGACTTGCTTTCCACGGACGACAAGATCGCCAATAGTACTTTAATGTAAAATGTAAATGTATAGGTTTTATATAGCGACCATGTGGCCTCGACCCTGCTCATTTTGCAATGAATTTATCGGGTGAGATCCTTCCCCACCACTGCCCGTTTGAATGGGCCTATACTACTTTTAATAATGGTACATGCATATTAACTTAATTCCGTTTTTGCTTAAGTAAGTGTGGGCCTACCCAGGAACAAGAAATTGGACTTATGCTTACCTGTTCTATTATTTTTCGGTATTTGTGGTGTTGATATTGTAACGTAACGTACAGTACATGGAACCGATGTTTGACCAACGTTAGAATTCTGACGGCATGCCATCATTCGGCCAACGTAAATTCAATGTAAAAACCAATGAACATTGGCCCTATGTTCGCCGTAATGTCAAATGTTACATCGGCATAGTGCGGGGTGTACAACGTAGGCTTACATTCCAAGTATACTTTTCCTTATTAATGGAGCATGTATTTCAACTTGAATCCGTATTTTTATCTAAGTGTGCCAGAGACGCTGAATTATACATATGTGGATGGTTAGTTTTATTTTCGGTATTCATGTTGTAACGTCGTAGATTTTTTCACATTACGGACATGGAACTAATTATGTTGGGCCAACGCCACAAATGAGTGGTTATTGATCCTGCTTTGTGAAAGTTATGACGTTGGCCCCGTATACGGGCAATGTACATGGTACACGATGCATAATGCCGACATAACATTCGAAAGGGGCAACGTGTGTGGTTTTCGTGACATTGGACATAGTCACATAGGCCTACGTTGGTAAGCCGGGTGGGATCTGATGTTTGCCGAACATTGGTTCCATGTACATAACGTGACAATAGCTACAGCACAGACGCTGAAATACTATAGGGTCAGCTTTCGTGGTTTTCTTTACACTGGCTATGTTTTCCCAGTGTAAGTATGCTGGCTAGAGTAGGCCCTGTAACGTCTTTTACGGTAATCACTACTGTTACTTTATAAGTTTCGGATAGCAGTACATGTATATCAGTTATATCTATATAAGTAAGTAAGTAAGTAAGTAAGTAAGTAAGTAAGTAAGTAAGTAAGTAAGTAAGTAAGTAAGTAAGTAAGTAAGTAAGTAAGTAAGTAAGTAAGTAAGTAAGTAAGTAAGTAAGTAAGTAAGTAAGTAAGTAAGTAAGTAAGTAAGAAAGTAAGAAAGTAAGTAAGTAAGTAAGTAAGTAAGTAAGTAAGTAAGTAAGTAAGTAAGTATATTCTTTATTAACCAATAGCTAATCGCACATCGGTTTACAAGTATTTAAGAACACAAGAAAACTTAATATTCATACAACATCCTAACAATAAAACATTTACGCGTTAGATTGTCAGCAGGAGGAATAATACGATCATGGGTGTGGGGCCGAAGGGAATAACTGAGGGTTTTAATTGGTGGGAGTAGCTGATGTAAGACATGATTTGGGTTGTTCAACATTGCTTTAAAGAGACGAGCATCAGCTGTGCCACAGAGTTCATCGAACGTTGGGGAGTTCCCAGGAAGATGGCGGAGACGCACAAGTCTCCGCATCAAAGCCTGGAGCCGAGCTCTAGCCTTTGCCCCAGCATAGCCCCACCACACGGGAGAGGCGTACAGCATCCTGGCCAGTGTTGTGGCTCGGACAACGTCGTAGAGCCGAGGGCCAGTTAGGCCATGTGATACAAGAATTCGTATGGCATATAAAGACTGACGCTATCAACGTCTAAACTTTCAACAATGTTATGAGATGCTCACTGAATGAAGATAACATCAGTGGAAGAAACTAATATTTCGATATACATCATTTTTCATTAAATTTTTTCCATTTATTGTTCCAAGAAAAAACAGCAGCATGAAACATATTACATAAAAATTCATTTGGGATACAACAGGCAGATCCAGAAAGAATCAAGGTAGCCTACTCTTATTTGGGACGCCTACGTCACATGGAATTTTGAAATGACGAATAACCAGCTTAACAGGCCTATAGTCCAACTGGGCTTTAGCAAACAGAACCTTTGTAATAAGAACCAAAAACCTAACTAACAAAATGAATTAATTTGCATAAATTCACTTATTGCGTTCATTCAAATATGCGCGTATATAACGTTTAAATAATTTTATATTGGGCAGAATACGAATGTCATAGGAGATAAATTATTCCACGAAGAAGGACCAACACATTTAGTAGAAAGTAGACGAGTGTTTCATCAGTTCTGTAATACTAACTTTTTTGTTTGTCGATTTTCTTCGGTTTTGGTCTTTTTTGGTTAATATATATTGACTTCGGTATCGGCTTTCTAAATATCGCGATATCAGTTCGGTATCGGTATACCACCGCTTGCAATTTCTGCATTGGCCTTTCACTCAAAACTGAAAATATTCCTCTTTCACAGATCCTATCCTCACACCCCTTCTTCCTCTCATCTCTCTCTCCTCTCCAATCCCAAACACCAATCCCCCATAGCTGCCACCCTGTCTCTCCGTCTGACTTTTGGATCTTGACCTTTTGATCTGAACCAAACCCTTTTGCCTATCGATTTTGTTTTGACTGAGCGCCTGTGAATAAACTGGTCCTCGCGACGTGGCTTTCGTTGGGCGCTGTAGAAATCTCGGAATTACGTTACGATTACGATTACCTACCCAGGACTCCTGTTAGTTTGTCAGTAAAGTTTGTCAAACTTTGCAAGATGCCGCTGATAGTAGAGATGACGTCATTTAATATTATGTTGTCTCTAAATGAGTTCTTTTTGTATGGGTATCTACTAATGACCAATGCCTTCTCATGTATGTAATCGAACGAGAGATTACAGAAAATATTCATTTCATTATTTGGATAACAAATTTGAAAGTCAGCAGCTTGAAAGGAAAAGGTTGAAATATAGACTTGGTTTAAAATGGCATTGGAACAAGGAGTTATGCTCTCAAAGGTTTGCATTTTCACTCTGATGCCAGTCTGTTCGTATAATATTATAGTCTAAATTCGTATTCCGCGGGTGTTTTCCTTTGACGGAATCTTGTGTACCCCCTTTCTGTATTCGGTAACTTAGCCGGTAACGGAATTCGTAATCCTGAACTTTATGTTATATGTTTCTGCTTACTTTCTCTAATATTCACCGATTTTCAAGCCCTTCTGCTTCTGTGTGTCACGTACACGAAGGGGTTCGTCCCACTTCCGCGAAACCGAATCCCCGAAAACGCTGAAAATACACAACAGCCCGATTTCTTGAAAACAGTTTTAGAGAAAGCTGTCGAAATCCGTTTTTCCCCATGTAATAACATCCCATCCCGTAGTGCAGACAATGAGTTAAAAAGTCCTAATTCCAACATACAAATGTTATCTTTTTAATTTTCTGAATCCGGGTCGCACTTAGAAAATCGATTTCGGGGATCCGGTCGATATTCGATTCGGGGATTCGCTTCACACCCACACGAAGGTGGTTATTTTTGAAGCAGTTAATAAGTAAATATTCTTTCATTCTGTGTGTAGGTACAGTGATATGTAAAATTCCGGAATAGGCAGCCAGCTGTGCACTTTTTGAGCTTTTGGTCTTTGTGTTTTGCTTCTGTGCAACAGTTGAAGGGTTCAGTTGCATATTATTTTATTCAGCAAATAATCTTCTATGAAAATCAAGCAGTTTAGGTTACTTGCGCTGTATCTGTATCGCTTGGTTATCTTACTTCTGCTTCGACAATGATGGATTCTGCAGCAAAAGTGGATAGAAATTAACTAATCACATCTATGCAATTCTGGTCATTCAAAACATTTGCTTTGAGTCATACAGCAGTGTTGTTCTAGGTGGGTACTATAAAATGCAAGCTCGACGTCAGTTTTCCGTCTGAACAAACATCATTGAAGCTGAATGTTCATATCCAGCAAGAATAAAAGCAGATTTTGTCAGTGCAGCAGTGAATTCATGTGTCAGTGATGAATGAGGAAGACTATTCTGCCATGCAGATAGCAAAAAACGTTGGCTGCAGTGAGAGTGCAGTAGTAAAGCTACTGCATCAGAAGAAAGGGAATGGATCTGTGGCTGACAGGGCACATTCAGGTCAACCCTGAGAGTCGACTTACCAGCAAGATCGAACTCTGTTTAGCTGTTTAATGGGCAAGAAAGTGCTCAGAATGGACCTGTGAGATGTGGGAAAAGGTGCTTTTCAGAGATGAAAGTACTTTCTGCCTCTTTGGAGATCAAATAAGCAAAATTACATTACTTGCCTTATTGTTCATTCATTGCTAGAGCATTCGTATAGCGCCTCTTCAAGGGCATAACTACTTCGAATCATCAACTTCTAATGCACCAGATCTTAATATTTCACGTGCTGCTAAGGACGCATAGTTGTGAGTAAGTTCCCCAAGACCCTGAATACACAGCAGACCAATTAGGCTACATAAGGCCTAGACTACAGTTCTAAATAGGTGCATCTTAAGATAGGATGAGAATATTTCTTGAGCTGTTTGTGGTGGAAGAGTTCAAAGTTTCCGTGGAAGATTGTTCCATAAGTATGATTCAGTTCATGAGAAAGCAAGTTGTGTCCAAGTCGTTGTATGGTACAGCAGGACTCCTGTTCTCTGTACCTTCATACCCCGCCCCACTCCAATTCTAGATGCCACCCACCATAGCCATCTGTCTACCTGCCTGACTGTTGAATCCTGACCTGGAATCGATTCTATTTTAATTGAGTGCATATGAAAAATCTAGTTCAGATGACTGCTTTTTTGGGTGCTGTAGAAATCTTGAAATCATGAATATGATTACGGCTGTCAGATCCCGGTGAGCCACGCAGTTTTTGTCAATCCAGCTGAGTCAGAACAGGGTTAAGGAGCTCCCTAATGTATTCTGGGGCCAGGCCAACTATCAAGGCCATCACCAATGTCCTGGATGATGTGTAGTTCACGGTCCAGGAATGCCACTGCTATCATGCCCTTGTCAATCTTTGCTGGTGCCCTTTGAGAGCCCAGCCATGTGAACTGCATTTTTATGGATTTGACGGTAATGATTTGATGACATCCAGGTCTGTACTTGTGTCAAGTACGTATGTCTGTACTTCTGCCATGTACTGGTTGTTGACTGACAGTTCCTACAGAATGTCAGTCAGCAAGATGTACATGCCAAGTGCATGTATGTGATTTTGGCATTGGGCTCAAATACACATTCAGATTTGTTTTAAATGTTTTCAACTAAAAATAGATGCTAGAGAAGGCTTTTTGTACAGTAAAATATATTTTTTTGTATTTGCAATTTTTGTATTTAAAATTGTAAAATTTTGTACAGTAAAATACAGGAAGATATGCTGTAAACCTTCAATTCACAATCATTCAGTTTAAAATACAGACTGTGGAACTGTATTGGCAAACGTTTACTCTGCAGAGTCTGTGTTGGCCTTCAGATCTCAGCTAAAAACACGTCTTTTCTTGGACTCATTTCCTTCATGGGGTGTTTCTTTTTCTCTTGGATTCCATCTTGGCTTTCGTTTGGACTTATCCTGGAATTTGGTTTGCATATTAACTTTGCTTAGTAGTGATCGTCGACTGATTTAATCTAATGTATTCTTAGAACACCTATAGCACCATTATGATAATGTAGTTGTCTTCAACTGATGGTGCTTCAAACCAGAACTAGTAAAATGTTCGTGCAAATTAGACAGAGAAACATAGAAGCTCTTGTCAAATCTGGGTAAATGAAGTCCTCAGAAGTCTGGTAAGCCACAACAGATCTGTATATGAATGATGCTCATGCAGTCCTAATGGCTAAAAATGCTCGTGAAAAATGCTGATGACTAATATATGTGTTCACAAATTTGGGAAAGTCACTGAAACTAAGTACAACCTTGTTTACTTGGTTTCCATAAATTTGTAAATGTCTGGAACTACCATTATCTGCCTAAACAACTAAGAACTCTTAAACAGGCTTTCTCTTTCATGTTTGTGGTAAGGTTTACAGCGTTGCCCCAGATTTAATATGAAGGAGAAAGGTTGCTTTTGATGGTGAACAGTAAATTTTTGATTCCTATATGTTGCGTGAAATTGGTAGTTTGGTATCAGACCATGCAGGTGTAAAGACTGCTTGTCCAATGTCCATTGTTAGAATGCAGTAGCAATCTGTAGCAATCTAAGTATAGCTGCTACACTGTTTGCACATAGATTAGACCTCTATCAAGTCTAGCTCTGGACAGCAAGCTGATAACGGGACCTACGCAAGTTTAGGTAATCCAATTCAAGAGTTCTTATGTTTGATTATAATTAAGGGGGTGGCATGTGGCTAAACATCTTCATGTGCTTGATGTTTTGTTTTCAGAATGATGCTTGAGCTGTTTATTCTCTGTTTCCTTTGCAGACCAGTCCTGCTTTCTTGCATGCCAACAGTACAAGCCACACTTGGTGTTTCAGTGCTATTGCTGAAATCATTGGTAAGTCATTAAAACTGTATGACTTCTAAAAGGCATTCTTTTGGAAGCCAATGTGGTGGCCTTTCTTAGTTATTAGAGAAAATTGTGAAGGAATAGGTGGCATTAACTGTTTTGACACCAGATGGGATATTTGTACATCTGTTTTGAGACCCTGGCTGCAGAGAAGATTGTATACCATTACTTTTAAGAGTGTGGACATTTAGTGCAATATATACTCGAAGTCAGTTTTAAAAATCTGAATTCTGTGTTGGCCTTATGAGGCTTAAGATGCATCCCTGGAAGACTACTCCAGATATCCACAAGATATTTCACTAGGCATCCATGGAAAAGTAAAGTTCACCAACAACTGCTTTAATGTTGGTTATAAAAAATTAGCAACAAACAAATTTTATTAAAATCCGATAGATATTTGTTAATAAAGACTAACACAAAAGCCAGCAGATTTGACAACATTACAATGGAAGCCATGTCACTTGAGTGCGGTGCTTTCAACTTTTAGCTTTGTAGTAATTTTTACAAAAATGTGCAATATCATATGGACAACCGGAAAATGGCCAGAGGATTGGAAGAGCTCAATCTTTATCCCTATATTCAAAAAAGGAGATGCGAGAGAGTGTGAAAACTACAGGACCATAGCAATGATATCGCGCATAAGTAAAATACTACTTAAAATAATACATAAAAGAATGGAGAACATAATAGAGAGGGAGCTTCCAGATAACCAAGCAGGATTTAGGAAATCCCGCGGAACTCGTGATCATATCGCCAACATGCGGTGGATAATGGAGAGACAAAAGGAGTATGGACAAAAATTATACATATGTTTCATTGACTATAGTAAGGCATTCGATTGCATTGATCATGAGTTGATGTGGAAAGCCTTAATAGAAATGGGAATACCAAGGCACTTGATACAACTTCTCAAGGGATTGTACGAAGAACAGATTGCGGTAATAAGAACTGAATTTGGAGATACTGAAAGAATCAAAATAAAGAAAGGAGTGAGGCAGGGATGCATTCTGTCCCCATTCCTATTTAACCTATATGCAGAAAGGATAATGAGGATGACGGAAATGGATGGAACAAAAGAGGGAGTAAAGATAGCGGGAAGAACACTGAATAATCTGAGATACGCAGATGACACAACACTATTAGCAGGTAAAAAAACAGATCTGGTAGAACTGATAAGAAGGCTGAAGAGAGAGAGCGAGAAAGCAGGACTATACTTCAATATAAAGAAAACGAAGATCATGACAACAGCTGAGGAGGGCAGTTTTATGGTGGATGGAGAGGAATTAGAGACGGTAACAAGCTTTACATTCTTGGGATCAGTAGTAGAAAGAGAAGGAAAGTGCGATATGGAAATAAACCGAAGGGTGGCGATTGGAAAAGCCGCAATGAATGGACTAGAAAAAATATGGAAAGACAAACATGTGAGCACAGACACGAAAAAAAGATTGGTGAGGGCCTTGATTATACCAACAGTAACATACGGCAGTGAGACGTGGACAATGACCAAGAAAATAGAGAAAAAAATCAATGCTTGTGAAATGTGGATATGGAGGAAGATGCTGAGAACATCATGGACGGAGAAAAGGACTAATGAATGGGTACGCATGGCGATTGGAATTGAGCAAGATGAGACGTTACAACAAACAGTGCTAAAATCAAAGCTGAGGTTCTTTGGACATGTTATGAGATCAGATGGATTGGAAAAAGAAATGATGCTGGCTTGTGGAGAGGGAAAGAGAAAACAAGGGAGACCAAGGAAAAAATGGATGGACAAGATACACGAAGCAACTGGAATGAACTTGGCACAACTAAGGGACGCGACATTGGAAAGAAAGAAATGGAGAAGATTGATCATGACGGTCGCTAGAGCTCAAAGAGCTGACAGCACAAGGTGACAAGGTGAGTAATTTTTATAGCTCATGTTAGCCGTGCTTCACAAATTGTGCAAATGCTGTCTAAACCTTTAGAAAATGAAGCACATTTACCCAGACAAACGAAGGTCACGATCATCTTCCACAACCTGCGTGGCTGTGACGGGCACCTGATTATGTCTGCACTGACTGTTGACATGCTCAGCAAGTCTGGAAGGCTACCTACCCATAGGCGACTACCATGGCTTGTACCTGTCATAGATGTCCAGCTTCTGGCTGATGTGTTCAAAACATTCTGAGACACATCTATGGTGCACTGTGGTCTTGATCTGACACACTACTGTAGTTCTGTATATGTCGTGGGATTCCTTATTCCAGCTCATGAAAGCCAAGCTTGAGTTACTTACTGACATTAACCAGCACCTCTTTGTAGGGAGGGTCTGTGAGGGGCCAACAACCTGGTGTCGGAGTGCTTCGTGGTGAGGACATCATGCAGTACTACAGTGACCCAAACGTCCTTAATGACAGGCTTCAGCTTCTCGTGGACAGCAGGGCATCAGAGAACACCGGCCTGGATAACAAAACCTCAGCAGTTATGGATGAGTTGACATGTTCAGGCCTGATCCCAGCAAAACTGGCACACCACTTAGGCAGAAGCCTGTTTGCTGCTCTATTAACACGCAGCATGGAGAAGCTGCATGAGGAGATTCTGGATCGGTTCCTGCATTAGAAGAACTTCATTGTTCTCGGACAACACGGCCTGGACAACATTCTTTTCATCCCTGCAGTACCTTGACCCAAAAAGCAGTACAGGCTGGTCCTGGTGAAGCCTGAGATCTACAGCAGCATCTTAAACGTTACTGGGGCCAGCAGTAAGCTCATCTACAACCCCAATGGTGGCATAACATGAAAGACAATCACGCTTCCAAAGGGAAGCTGCAAGATCTAACGGATCAGTGCCAGGGTTCAGTGGCAGCTCGAGGTTAATGGTGACTGGTATGCAGAAGATAAAAGCCACTATATTTCCATTGCAGCCAACATTTCCGCCGTTCATGCCTATATACAGATCACAATTTAGGCCACTTTGGCTGCGTCAACCATCTGGCTCATGCTGGCTTTAATCTGCTGATCCTCACATGTAGCTACCATGACATCCTTACGATCAACAATATCATGGTCACCTACTACAATGGCAGTCAGCTTCCTGTCAAACACATAGCTTCTTCCCCACCATGTCCTTGGGGTATACAGTAGGGAATATTTTATACCATTAAATTCCATGCATTATAATTTTCTATGTGTATAAGTGTGTACTGCTTGTAACTGTAATTGTAATAGAGAATTTGTTTGGCACCTTTTAAGAATCTCTTGGAAGCACTGTATACTTGGCTATCAGTCAGATATGAAAAACTATCTTTATTAACCCTTTACCCGTTCATTGAAAATTTTCAAATCTTGCCCTCACCGTTCAATTATTTTTGTATAAACATGCCGTTTTCAAGTTTAACATTGCTCACTGGTTTTAACTGAAAAAATAATATGCACAAATTTTCTTTGTTGTTGTTTGTATATGGCAATTGTCTCTGACCATACTGGAAATAAATATCCATGAAAATAAGTCATTAGTAATGTTTCTTTGTATGATAAATCTCAAAACATGGAACCACGCAGAGTGGAACATCACAATCTGGACAAAAATATTGTCTTTCCCTCCGTATTTTCTTGCCATCCTGTGATGTGTGTGAACAGCAAACTTTGCAACGACCTGTTGGATTCTGTTTAGCTGATGTTGGTGGTATATCCTTAGGAAAATGTCTTCCAGTCAGCCAAGAGGCGTGACATCATTGGAACAAAGACGACCTCGACGCTGCCGTTGCTCTGGCTTGTGATGTTTCACTAAGATTCTCTCAATCAATTGAAGTCTAAAGCTCACATGGGTCTCTTTGTCTTGAGGATTGTCCTTTCTGTAAAGAATGTAAGAATTCAGAACAGTTATACTAATGAGATGTCGAAAAAACTTCTATTCCAAACCTTGTGTCTCTTGCATTCAGCTGGTTATGAAGTCAACATCTGGTCGGCTGTGTCCACTGCTCCCATATTATTGTTGCAATCAACAACCATACATGGCTTTTTCTTTTTCATTCTATTGTTGCTTTCAACTTCTGTGATAGCATCATCGTGAAAGGTTGACAACATTGTGGCTTCTTTTTTATCATACCATTTCAAAGCTAAGAGCTCACGACTGAATCTGGCCACAGTGGCTCCTTTAGCAATTTTTGCCTTCAGTTCACTTGGCATTTGTTTCCTATTCAACGTAACTGTTCCAACCGCATCAGTATTTTGCTCATATAATTGTCTGAACAACATTGGTGATGTGTAGAAATTATCAAACTAAATGATCTTGGAGTATATTTAGAAGAGCAGTTTATGATAAAGTGTAGGTTAATATCAGAGTTTCTGATATGCACACAGATAACGCGTATGATCCGGATGTTGGAGCAACAGAACTTCGAATTGACAGAGTGATGGTTAAGAATGAGGTCTGTCTTGCCTTCTCCGATAATGGCGCTGGAATGACGCCAGAAAAGCTTCATCACATGCTGAGGTAGGGTAACTATTGTAACTTGTATGTCTCAGCTGGGTGCAAAAGTCTTTTCTACTCAGTATATTTTTAGGTTGACATGGTTGCCTTTTAGAAATGCACTGATGAATGCTGTAATTCTGAGTATATGCTTTGTTTCAGCTCCTGAACAATGTGCCCAATGAAATGGGCTGTTTGTTACCAAGGGTGCAAAAACTCTCATGGAATTTTCCACTTGCTTGATATTGTTGTGCTGGTGAATTAAGCTAGGGTCTGTCAGTATCATTATTTTTACCAAAGGTCTATCATCATCATATCAATTAAAAAAGCTTCTCTCAAGATGTTCAACAGAGACTTGCCTTTTTTCCATTACGGGTACTTTCTGGTATTGTTCAGGCCGACATTTCAAATAGTGACGACTTAAAATGTTCATTGTGTTGCAAAACTTTGGAGAGATTCTTAGAAGCTGCCACGTGTTTAGCTCTGTACTTATTAAGTAAGTAAGTTAGTTTATTCTTTATTAACCAATAGCTAATCACACATTGGTTTACAAGTATTTAAAACACAAGAAAAACTTAATTTGCATGCAACATCCTAATAATAAAACATGTACACGTTAAATTATCAGCAGGAGGAACAGTATGGTCATGGGTGTGGGGCCGTAGAGAATAATTGAGATTTTTGACTGGCGGGAGTAGCTCATGTAATACGTGGGTGCATCTTTCTACCTTGGCTATTTTGCAAACACTCATGAAATATAAATCCATTTAGTGTCCACTACAATGTAAAGTGTAAAAGCACTTATCTTTTCCTGTACCGAATAGTGGACTCCGAAGCTGTTAGGGCTCAATGATTTTAATAATTGTAAATTGAATTCGGTTCTAGGACAATAACCCCCTGGACAATTACCCCCCGGACAATTACCCCCGGACAATTACCCCCCATGCAAATAACCCCCGGACAATTACCCCCCGGACAATTACCCCCCATGCAAATAACCCCCCGGACAGTTACCCCCTACACTGATATATTAATTATATAAATATACAAATAATGTATATTAATCATACAGTTTATATATTAATTTATTAGACATATATTGGAGAACCATGCAATGTCACAGTATGAAATTAAATGTGTAACAGAAAATGCTGTTTATTGTTTATTAGTTTATTGTACTTAAAAGGAAAGATTGTGAGCTATTCCACGTAAATAGTCAAGAACATTGCGCTCATTGTAGTTGCTAATGACGGCCAAAATCCGTGCATTGGAGTCAGCATACTTCTTCCTTGGAGGTTGTGATGGGTGACCAGCCAGAAATTGGCTGCAGTGAACTTGCTGTAATGATTGTTCTCTTTGTGCCCAGTTGTAATAATTAGTTTTTGATGTTTGGTAATTCTTTCATGTCTAGTCTGGGCCCAATTGTCTGATAATTGTCTAATAATTAGTTTTTGATGTTTGCTAATTCTTTCATGTCTACACTGTGCCCACTTGTCTAATAATTGTATGTCTTTATGAATTGTGTCTTTCATGTCTACTCTTTACTGTATAGGGGGGTAATTGTCCGGGGGGTTATTTGCATGGGGGGTAATTGTCCGGGGGGTAATTGTCCGGGGGGTTATTTGCATGGGGGGTAATTGTCCGGGGGTAATTGTCCAGGGGGTAATTGTCCAGGGGGTTATTGTCCTGTTACCATTGAATTCCTATTTGCCATCAGTATCCTTAGTTGGGATGGTCAGTGATGGAAGAAACACCAGTTTTGTGCCTAAAGGGCATTTAACTTCCAGTTTGCTATTGAGCATGCCTTGTCTTTGGAAATGCTGCAATGGCTGGGCTCTCACAAGGCACAAGCAAAGATGGACAAAGAGAAGATAGTGCTAGTATTCCCAAGCTGAATGGCAAGTACTGGAACTTTGATGCGCTCTTGGATGAAGATGTATCAATAATGGACCATGTGAACTCTCTCAGCGGGTCCTGCTTTTATGAACTGTGCCAGATCAGGGTTATTCACCATAATTTATCTTATGTCACAGTGGCTCTTGTGAATAAACAGGAGCCACCGTGACGTAATATGATAAATTATGGTTACAACGTGCTTGAACCATTGTAATGCAGTTCTAGCAGGCCTGCTGAACTTTCAGATTTGGTAGCTTTGGTCTGTTCTCAACTTCAACAGCCTAAGCCTCAGTTGCCTTTGAGGCATTCTGAGTATTTCAGAATTTTTTGTTTCCTGGTGGGGATTTGAATGCAGAAAGGTTGCTGGATGTTTTTGGTCTTTACCACTTGTTGTATTATTATCCATGCAGTTTTCTTAGTATTAAGTATCTATTGTATTTTGTTGTGTTCTTTTTATTGCATTTGGTTTTGTTCTTCTACCTTTTTTCTGTGCTTATGATGTCTTTGGTTCTTTTCTTCTGATTGTGTTTTTATGTCCTAGTGATTGTTGTTTTTTGATGTGTTTTGTTCTTATGTTCTGTTTTTCCAGTGCACATTTCCTATTCTTCTTATGTGCTTAATTTTGTTGTTATAGTTTTGGATACTGTGAAAAGGTGGAAATTCGAGGACACAAACCAGTTGGCATGTATGGAAATGGATTCAAATCTGGCTCCATGCGATTGGGCAAAGATGCTGTTGTGTTCACCAAGTGTAAAACAACGTGGTCTGTTGGATTTCTTTCACAGACATTTCTTGCTGCCATTAAGGCCGACACCGTTCTTGTGCCGATCATAACATTTGATAAAGCAACTAATATCCTTTGCTTGTTAACATCCATGACCACATCTGCTGCTGTATGTTGATACTTTCTATTTGATGCAGTAAGTAAAATGAAGTTTACAATTACCTCAGAGCAGCATGTATTTGTTCAGAATTCATTTCATTTTATAGGCTGTTTGCCAGCAAGAGTTGAATTCCTAATGAGTTCAGGACAAACAATTCAGCTTAAGTCAGTCTGTGATATGTTCAGTAGCCATGCACATATTGCTTTCAGGAAACTCTTAGAAGCTTCTGTATGGACGTTTGCTTGCATCACATTACATTACTTAATATTACATTACTTTATATTGCGTCTCTGCAAGAAAAATTCATTTTCCCACAGTCCAAAGCCACCATCAGACAAAATGCTATATGAAAAAGACAAAGGAAGGATAAGAAACTGTTATAGTGTACTCAAGAGACTTGTTATGACTGATTTCCCTTCTTCCAGAATTAGAATCTTAGATATAATAGAGAGAGACTGAGAAATTGCCATTTGGCCACTGCATGACTGAACACTGATTGCAAGTCTAAATGACTGTGTGTTGTATGTGTTCAGGGCATGCAGTGATTCATGATAGTTGCTTTTAGATATTTGTGGTTTATGACATTTCTGTTACCATTATTTTGTCTTCCTTAACATCTTCTTTTAACACCGTGTTGTTTATCGAGATGACACAGAAGGAAGCCTCAAGTCAATATTTTCCCATTCAATTTTTACCACAATGAAGTCAGTTCTTAAAGAATATGCAAATTTAGATGGACATGAAACGGGTACACGAATAATCATCTACAACCTTAAAAGGTATGCTTCTGCACATTTATTGTTTATTAGTAACTGAGAAATAAATGTGTGTCAGTGTTTGTGTGTGTATGTGTGAAGCAGGCTTATCTGGTAATTGTTGCACTGTAAGCACTTAAATAAGTAATGTATTTTTGACATGTCATATGTCCATCGGCTTAATGTAGAATCTTGTCTTTGGAAGATGTGAAAAAGGATTTCTGGAATAGGCATCTGACAATGGTTTATAAGACTTAGGAAATACACAGGATCTGGAAGAACTACTTTGGAAGATCCCACAATCCAGGATGTTTAACTAGTGGGTTATTTTATCCATGACTTCTTTATATTTAACTTTCTCAAATTTTTTGTATGTCAGAGTTTTTCTATTTTAAGGCCATCTTCAGTAGAAAACTGCCTTCATCAAAAGGATTGAATGATCTGTCTTGTAGTAATGTTGACTTAATTAGTGATTTATTATTTTTATGAATTGAAGAGTTAATGAACATCATTATGTTGATTAATTACTTTAGTGTTGCAGCACCCGTATATTCCGGACTATAAGTCGCGGTTTTTGGCACAAACTTCTAGGGGTACATCATATTGAAAGGTGCGACTTATGTGAGGAAATTTCAAAAATTTTCCGAATAAGTTATATTTTCCAAAGATCGATTACAAATTAAATTAAATCACAAAAACTAAATTTACCAGAAATGTTTTTCATGTGTGGTCATCAAAGTCTGTGTCTTCTGTATCACTTTGAAACAGTCCTGCTAGAGCTTATGGGAAATCTGATGTGTGGTCTTCACCTTCTTCATCTGTGTTCTCACCATCTTCTGTTGTTTTTAATTTAAGCCTTCTTAAAGCTAACAAATAATTGCTTGTTTGGACACTTCACTCGATCCAATAACAGGCAGGACCATGCACTCCAAGCCTTGCTCTCCGATTCCCGAGGAGCTTTAAGATACCAGTTTTACATGGGCTCGGTCTGTGGAGGATGATCTTCACCCCACTGTACTTTGGGTGACGAACAACCTGGAGATGAACCCAAGTGCGGATGGTTAGCAGAGCTGTGATTAGAGACAAGCTTACATTTTAGTACTGCAGCCTTGTACGGTAGATCAGTATGGGCGGACAATTGATTAATTCTTGCGGAGGAAGCAGTGCTCTATTTTCTTTCGCAATCTGGGATGGCTACTGTTGATAATCAAGCAGCTGGTGCCATTTCTAGTCTGTCTTTTATTAGTTATCAAAGACAGTGTTAGGTAAACCTGCTGCCGATCAATACACATGATCTGCAGTTGCAAGTTTAATCCAAGTTAACAGAATAGGTGACGCCATACTTATTTATCTGGTCAACGTGGCGCTATAGTAAGCCTAGTATTGCTTTCGTTGTGCATGGTCCTGCCTGCTATCGGACCGTTTGAAGTGTCCAAACAAGCAGTTATTTGTGAGTTTTAAGACTGTAAATCTGAGTATGGGTGCATCTTGTATACCAATGCCACCTATGTATTGACTTTACAAAGATTTTTATGTTTTTGCATCACTGCATCTTATAGAGTGACTTATAGTCCGGAAAATATAGTACGTCACTTGGGTTGGTGCCTAGCTAGTTGCAAGTTTCATTATGACCTTGATGGAAAGTGGAAAGTGTCTTATCACACCTGGCTGCATGTCACTGTATGTCACTGAGATCTTCACAGTTTGAAACTAAGTAACCAGACTGTAAGTAGACATTTAAAACCGTTGGTAAACCTTCCAGGTGATTGTATTCTGCTTTCCATTGACTATGTCAAATGAAAGTGAGTTATTGATCTTGTCTTTGCAGAGGAACAGATGGCGTGCTGGAGTTGGACTTTGATTCAAATCCAAGGGACATTATTAATTCTGAGCACCATGAGTTTGACAACTCCAATGCACGTATCATTAAGGAATACACTCCCGAATACCGAAGATCTCTTAGGGTTTGTTTCAGTCTTCCTGACTTAGTCTTTGTGCATCATTCTTCTGTCTGTCTGTTTGGCTTGTAGTCTGTCTTGTTCTAGTATGCTGTAACAGATTACAGGCCACACAGTAGTAGGAATTGCTGTTTTGCTGTCGGGCACAATGAAGTCTAGCTGCCTGGTGCCAACTAAGTTTTTCATCAGAGGTATTTCCTGTGAATGGATACCAGTGCAGAGTTGAAGCTTATAAAAAGAGGTGTCCTGTCATTGGATTGCCATGGTTGTGTTTGTGCCTCAGTCAAAAGATCCTTCATCCTTGGAATCATGCTTCTGAGGAGTTTCTACAGGGGCATGTAAACAAATTTTTGCAATATTTATGGAGCTTTTAACCTGAAGATACAGGCACATGTTTCTGTCACATTCTTGCAAGAGAATGTATTTTACAATTACTATAACTGTGGGTTGCATTTTGGTCAAGCAACATTTCACTGGTGCTTCCTGGAATTGATTTCTGGTGCTCTATTTGATAATGACTAGAAGCAGTGTTGCCTTGTTAGTTTTGCTTTTTTGAATTGTTAGGACTGCATGATTTGGTCAGTGTATTAAATTAGACATTTCAATCAAGGCAACAGCCTATTGTGTTATTTTTCATCAGGAATACTGCAGCATTCTGTTTCTGAAGCCACGGATGAAGATAATCATCAGAGGAGAGAAAGTGCGGACAAAGCTGATTAGCAAAAGCCTTCAGAAGATGGAAGTGGCCCTCTACAGGCCACGGTTTCTTGTATGTCTACTGAACTCTGAATTTTGGTTACTGGCTTGTCAAATTTTTCAGCACTTAATTTTACTCAGAAGCTTCTCCTGCTTCTGGGAAACATATCAGATTAACAGTTAGCTAATTAAGGTGTAACATTTCCATTAACATTGAATTGATGTTTTTTATTTTTATTCTTCTTAATGTGATACTGTGCCATGATTGCTGACCTCTGATCAAGTGGTGTTGGCACTCTTTTAAGTTTACACAACACATATGATCACAGGGAATAAGGGAAGGCTGGGTTGTCAATACAGTACTTTATCAGGCTGAATTAAATAAAATTTATTGAAGAGTATAAAAGATAACTTCTAAACGAATTTGGACAAAGTGCATGGGTTTGCTGAAAATGCTGAGAGTGATGCTTAAACTGTTCCTTGCATGTTACTTAGATTTTTTGTTTCCAGTCTAAATATTAAACAGTTGATAATGCATAATGCAATGCTAGATTTCATTTGCAAGTCACCAGCAGCAGAACTCAGTGTTCTAATCTGGAAATGTCTCCTGCAACACTGTAATAATGTACAGAACTTCAAACGGTAGTTGCTTGCAAGAAAAATTGATAAACTGCACATTCAAGACCATTAAAGCTAATAAAAGGACTTATTTCCTGTTACATTAAAATGTGCAACACATTGGTCTATTGGTAATGCGTTTGGTCGATGATCATCTGGTTGTGGGTTTGACTCCATGTAACGACCCTGGGCAAGTTGTTTGCACACGCTGTGCCTCTGTCATCAAGCAGTATAATTTGATACTAGCGTGAGCTTGGAAGTTAACGACAAGTCCTGCCATGCACTGGCACCTTGTCCAGGACTTCATGGGATTCGTCCATTGCCAGCTCAAGGGTCTAAAACGAAGGAAATGAGTGCCTCCCCTCCATCTCACTTGTGGGATATGGGATACTTAACTTTTCTACCTTAAAATAGCATGTAGAGATATGTTTCTTAGGTTGAGAATGACTTTTTTATTGTAGTGAATAATGTAAGAAAACTTGTTTTATTTTTGATTTAGGTCTGTTGGCTTTCAGAGTGGCATTTAGTGAAACTGATTTCAAGTTTGTGTGTTATTTATTTACAAAGCAAAATCCGGTGAAGATCATCTTCGGCTTTAGTACGTCTAACGAAGACTTTGGTATGATGTTATACCACAGGAATCGGCTGATTAAGGCATACGAAAGAGTCGGTTGTCAGAAGCAGGTCAGTATGCAGATAGCTGATGGCCATTTTACAGCCTGTTCATGATAGCTTGGTTGAGATTTAGAAGGTCTTTGATTGGTTATAGCTATGATCATGCATGTAACTTGACCAGTACCGTGCAGAATTAAGAACTGTGCATGAGTGAGGGGTTATTAACCATCTTAGAGTTATGACCAATTTAGATTCAATTATAAAACGTCACTAGTGATTGAGAGAGATTTACATACCAGGCGTCGAACTCGTATCAGAGGCTAAAGATGAAAACAGGTCATAATTGGTGGAGTCCTGTCTTGTAGTTAATGCAAGGTTTTATTTGATTGTCAGTTTGATAATAATGAATAAGTAATTATATTTCTGTAATTGCTTATGAATGTAAAGGACATGGCTGAGCTGCTTGATTGTGGATCACTAGCTCTGCATGTTTTCTTAGGCATCTTAAGAATCATTTCTTAAAATCATACTGTAATCAGATTGCAGGTGTTTATAAAATCTTTAAAATCTGCCATGAAAATGTTTTATTAGTTTTAGTTACATATGTTTCCATTAAAAGAAGGAATCCAGTCAAATTTTATTCACCTTGACCAACGACAGTTTAAGTGATGTGTTTGCTGGGTAATGCGTTATACGCACTTGTGTATTAATAGGTACATTTGTGTTCTCTTGGACAGGTGACGAAATTAGTTATTATGATCACAGTGTATGGAATATGTGGAATTTTGTTACATATGCAGTATACAGTCTCTGGATTTTTACATTTTAATTTTTACATTTTACATTTTAATTTCTGGATTTTACAGGTGAATGGGCAAGGTGTCGGAGTGGTTGGTGTTGTTGAAGTTGACTTCCTGGAACCAATTCATAACAAGCAGGACTTCAGTAAGACAGATCGATACAAGTAAGCATGTTTTCGATAAGACAGATCAGTGCAAGTAAAACATGTTGTGTTGCATAATTTATTTTATAATAATAATGACTCCATTAAAGACTTGCTTGAAAGTGTTTATTGAAGAATCCTGCAGTCAAGGGCAAATCCCAAATCATATCTTTGCCTCAGATTTTGAATCTTGAAGCCTCAAATCCCAAACTGCAAATTTCAAAACGAACCCTAAATATTTACCCTAAATACCTCAAATCTTAAAAATCTGAAGCCTAAATCAAAATCTCGGATCCCACTGGAAATGAGTGAGCAGTTTGCTCGGATCAAGTGTTCTTTGCCATTCAAGGATTACATTTCAGCGAATAAACTACCTAAATTGTAATAACTTAGAGTTGTCTTCAACCCTGGATCTTCTCTTCATGATCTTATGCATAACCCAACTTCTGTTAGCAATTCTAAATTTCACTTATGTTTTCCAGACTTCAAGTTGCGCCTTTCAGTAAGACACAGTGATGCAAAAGTTGCAATTTTTTTAAATCAATACAGTTGAAGTTCTTAAAGAAATCGTGGCTCTGATGTTTCATTGGGTTGGAACACCAATAACTATATTTGGCAAAATTACCTACATAATTCTTATATACGGTGAAATTGTGTTGAAATAAAATTTATTCCATTTTTAAATTAAAAACATTGCAGCACTTGATGTTTAATGTCTTCTTGTATGATATTTTGAGTGACTTCATTATAATATTTTTAACCAAAGATACTAAATATAGCAAGGTACTCCATGTGTTGCCACAATTAAACCAAATAAGTTAATATAGCTTAGTTTTTTGTGTCTTTTTAAATTGAAATAGAGTGTTTCACATAAATAATTTGATAATATCCATTAAAGTTGTCCAATAGTACAACATTACTTTGTAACTGCCAAATTATTATATTAGAGATTCTGAGGCAGTTGTGTGCAGCTGATAAAGATTCATATTTATTAACTGGATCCAATGGGGTGACGGTAATGATTATTAACAGCTCAGGTTGGCTGCGCAGTCACCACTGCAGCTAGCTTTTAGCCCAGCAATGACTGCTGCAGACAGGCAGGCAGACAAGGCTGTTAGCGCCTGGTAAACTTGTAGTGCGATCATCATAAGGAAGGAAAGTCAAATGAAATCCCATCTTTACCTTTCAGATAAAAAAAATTTCAAACTGAATCATAAGAAGGATGTAAATTGGAATTTAAATCAAATCATGATTTGGATTTGCCCATCACCGGATTCCAGTCATAATCTTTGTGGTGGTAGTCAATGGACTGTAGGTCAAAGAAATAATGCTGTTAATGCCAATCTTAAAATGAGTCAGTTCATCATTATCATATGTGGCATGCCCTGTCTGTAGAACTACCATTTCCACAACACATTTGCTAGCCATCCCTGTTCGGGGACTGAATCCAGGCTATGTTTAGCCAAAATTTTATAGGTGGATGTCAGATGCCATCACTCTTGTTCATGTGTGGTGAGGGCATCCAACTGGTCTCATTTGACTTCCTCAGGGGCTGGATATCACTGCTTGTGGAGGGTCAGGTATGATAACATTTAGGACTGTAAATCATTACGAAGACGAACCTCCAAGATCTGGTATTTATTGCTACGTCTCATTTTTCAATTTTCAGTGCTTGCATGAATATTCTGGCTCAGAAGTTGAATGATTACTGGCAAGAGAAAACTAATATGACAGAGTCAGCACCATCTGCGTAAGTGATTGAATTCAGTTGAAAGTATGATGGTTTGGCTAGGGATGTTGAAGTTGGAGCACTGGTTGTGATGCTTTTTTATCTACTGTGTTGAATAATTTGAAGTTTAAAAGTTCTGACACAATTTGGGACAGTAGTCCAGTCAAATCTATTACCAAGTATTGTTTCAGCAAAGGTATTCAGTTTTGGAATTATGCAGAATTCTCGGTGAACTGATCTGATGATGGTCTGATTTTACATTTTTAATTTCGATTTAGTACAGACTGAGGAGGAATTGCAATTATTCTTAGTGTACATCTTGATCATGTGCTGTCAGAATCTGGACTAATGTCCAGAATGTTCAATTTCTTGTCTGTTTTTGGAAAACAGTGAACCAGAGGCATTTGGCCATGCAAAAAGATATAATTCACTCTTCCCAAGAATCTCGTTTATGACAGATGATTTACCTAGGTTTAGCTAGTAAACATACCGTGTTTTACAGACTATGAGTCACTCTTTACTATAAGTCGAATTGATGCAAAAGCAGCAAAATTTTTGTAAAGTCAATACATAGGCCACACTGATATATAGTACACACTCATACATAGATTTCCAGTCAGAATGCATATAGCACGTTTGCTAACGATGACCATAAATATATGGTCATATAGCAAATAATTGCGCAAAAACGACGTTGTTGAAATAAAATTATTTCTTGCACTTTTGAAATTAAAGGTTTTTAATATTTTGTTAAGTTAAGTCAAATGTGACCTATAAAAATATGTTTAATAGAAAAATTATTTCCCATAGGGATTCCACAGTTTAAGGGTTAAACACCATTTTGGGGTTGGTTTAAAAGTACCATTATTCTAGACAACTGTCTGTTTCTTTGTGACAGGATAACAACTCCATGGACCTGGGCTCAGTGTGACAATCCTAAGTGTCTCAAGTGGCGTAGAATGCCTTTAGGAGTGACTTCAGAAAGCCTTCCAGACAAGTGGTTCTGCTACATGAACTTAGATCCAACGCACAAGTAAGTTGTCTTGCGTAGCCTTTTGTTGAAATTTTCTCTGCTGGGCTGCAGTCTAACCAATGAACAGACACAGCAGTCAGACAGATCTTGAGTCTCCTATTAATATATGCTTTGAAGGTGTGATTTAATGTGTATATAAATTGTTCCTGAAATATGCAGTCTTTGTTTTCTTCGTTGTTGTTCTGTGGAAAGTTTTAATGGTATGAATGTAGATAGTGAGTTGACTAGGCAGGCCTTTTGTGGCAGGTGAGTCCAAATACTGTACAAGGGGCCCAGAAGCTGAAAGCACATGATCCCACAATTGTCCTTAACCTAAGAATACAGTATTAGAATAATGCAACGATCTAGGAGAGTGATATAGGTTTAGAAATGTGTGAATTTGTGATGGAAGGCTGGTATTCTGGGCTTCAAAAGTCAAGAACGCCATTTTAAACTTGCCACTGAACAGAAAGCCAGTGAAGCAACCAACAGAAGAATTGTAGTAAAAAGGTAAAAGGAAAGGTAGCACATGTTTATGTGCTGCTATAGAAATGGGAGTAACGACAAGTTGGACTTGTTGCTTTGATTTTAAATTCTGCTGATGAAAATGGGCTTTTAAAAACGTTTCAACTTTAATTCATAAATTCCTAGATATTCGTCTGCAGCTTAGCCTATTTTAAAGGCATTACTGTGCTCATAAATGTAGTGATGTTTGAACTGTGTAGTCGCTGTGAAATTGAAGAAGAACCAGAGGATGAAGATGCTCTTATTGAACAAGGAACCACATATGAAAAACGAGTTAAAAAACAGAAGTAAGTGGAGCTCTAGTGGAATTCCTCCACGTTGTAGAGAGATGCTTCTGTGGCCTTGGAAATGTTGCTTCAGTTTTAAAAGAATTGAGAAATTTGTTATTTTTACTTATTTTTTACCATTATCATTAATGAGGAACTGACTGAGAGTGAAATATTGACTGTATAAATCATTAATTGATGGTTGATTATTCGTCTTATGAATGCCATTGTTCCTTGGGGTTAAGTTGGATGCATTGCTGCTCTTGCCATAGTTGTATTCGTGCAACATTCTGGGTGATTTTCTTCGGCTGCTGGAAGTAAGGGAACCAGTCCTTTCTACGTAATTGAGGTTACTGTAAATTAGGTTGATTATTAATCTACACTTCTACCTTTTGGTTGTTTACATACATGTGTAACAAATCAGAGATATTTGATTTAAGATGTAAAATAATTATTTGCTTCTGAAGCTGTTTTATTAATAAAAAGCAAATGAATGACATATTTTTGTTCGAATTTAATTTTAAAAAACTTTATATTTACACTTTTGCTGTCTCCAACAGCTGATGAAGTATATATAATTTTTACATTTCTATGGGGAATTCACAAGTATGGCCAAAAACTGTATCTTGAACTAGAACAGTGGCTAAAAATATGGGACATTCAGTGCTAATTTATAGGAGAATTGCAGTTTTTATTGTAATTTAACACAAGTGATTAATTGATTTTTGTTTGTAGAGCAATTAACATTTGATTAGCATATTAATTTATTTACTGTTTGACAAATTAGTTTGCAGATTTTGCAACTTAATTAGCTATTTTTAGATTATTGAGAGTGCAATAATTTATAGTTTAATTTTCTTGTTGACGTACTGTTTAATTGGTGGCTGCTGTTTAATAAGGAGTACAGAGCAGCACAACCGTTCACAGACGATTAACCAGAGAGAGGAGTCTTTGAAGCAGAGAGAGGCCGAGTTGTTGCGAGTCAAGAAAGAAATAGAAAGGCTTCGTCCTCTTCAAGAGGTGGTTATTTTTATACATTTTTACAGATGCGTTTCTGTCAATACAGAATTTGTTTTGTTGATGCTATATGATCTTGGTTTAGATTTCTTTTGATCAGTTACTTTTCTGTTTATTAAGCAGATTTATTTTATTTGGAAAAGTGAGATGTTGGTCATTTTGATTGGTCTGTTAAAGACATTCATCACTTTGGTTGGTTTGCAATGGTGACATATTCATACAAACAGATCTTTAATTGATCATTTCATTATTTTATGGGGTGTACTTGGAAGAAAAGATTGATATGCTTGTCTGTCATCCCCTTTGAGATCCTAGTATCTTTGTGGCGAACGGTGCTAACGTTCAGCTAGCTAATCTTCGAGGAACTTGGGTCTACTATACCTGGTGGTAATGACTCGTCTGAAAATAACAAGACGTGCCTTTGATTTTTCTTTTATTGAAATATGCCCAATGTATTCACAGCAGCCTTTGCAAAATTTGCAAAACAATTCTGCTTGACCATCGTTTTAGCAAATTCCCTTCTTTTCATCTTCTCTTTTTAACTTTTGTCATTCACTCGCAAGTTTCACCTTTATCTGTCAATCAACCATCTCAGCTCCAACCACTCTCTAATCAGTCAGCTGAAGTCTATGGAGATTGTTGGCTATGGAAATTGTATGCATATATCTGTACATTCTGTACTGTGTTGCCCAAATGCTAGGGAGTTGAGGGGTAGAAGGAAATTAATGCTATTTCTGCTTTATTTATGAGTTGCCATTATTATTGTTATGAAATAAAATCTGATTTTTCTGTGTCACTGTCATGTTTTTGATAATGTTTGTCGTAGAATGGTGCAGAAGGTCTGACTCGAGCAGAATTAGAGCAGGCAAGACTGCAGCTGGAACAGGCAAAGCGACGTGAAGAGGAGCAGAGAAGAATTATTGAGGACCTGAAGCGACAGAAGCAACAGATGGAGCAACAGCAGAAGAGACTTGGACAGGCCATCATGGGAGACACTTTGTCAGTCGCTTCAATCAGTAACATTGCCAGGAATGGCTCTCAGGTGAACATTCCACTTCCACTTCTGTATGCTGCATTCTGGTATTGGAGTTGGGTTTTCTGACTTAACTGCTGTAGCCTCTTTTCTCACCTCTTTTCTGGTGACTCAGTATTGAAATTGTTTCAGTACCTTAAAGGTAGAGTGTGCTGTCTACTTTTGTCCAGTTGTGGTACTTAAAAGATCACAGGTCCCATGTCCCACGTGGATGGCCCTCATTTCCTGCCCTTGAACTGGAAACGGATGAATCCCGTGTTTCCCAATGCCTTTACACAAGGCCAGTGTTTCCTTCTGAGCTTAAGCCAATACCAAATTGTACTGCTTGGTGACAGAGACAAGTGTGCTTGAGCAACTTTTCCACACTTATTACACAGAGTCTGTGCAGCAGAGGTGAACCTGCAGTCTTTTGATTACAGATCAAGCATATGCTGCCGATTAGACCATGGTGTTTAGGTTGCTACTATGGTATTTGAGTGAATACTATTTTGATCAAGAGTACTTTGATAGTATGTAACATATTTCTATACCTCTAGTGACAGTTATATCACTACAACTTATGTAAAAATTCACTTTACTCTTTATCACGTACATTCCTGTTGATTTTATAACTGCTTTGAAAATGTACATGTTTTTGATTGTAGGAGACTTCTGCCACAAAGAGGTATGTTCCTTTGTAATATGGACTGTCTTTTTGTAGGGGGTTATGTACATGTCACCTTTGTGAGGGCCTTAACCTTTCATACATCGCACGTATGTTCAGACTCATACGATGTATGAAAGGTTAAATCCCTCACAAAGGTGCTGCAATATATCTATATTCATGTTGCTATCAAACAGATCTAAAAGGTGTGGCTTGAGGAAGAAGGAGGAAAATACTAGTATATGTTGAACAAGGTGGTATACGTTGGGAAATTGTTCCAGGGTGATGATATAATGCAGGAGAATGCACAGTAGACCTAGTTGATATATGGAATTGAGACACCCCTGGGAACAGTATTCTGTGTTCATTTTGTGAAGCTATTCAGTTTTTGTTAAGTGTTGGTGTTGGGTCAAGTCTTTTCTTTTTGTTTAGGTCTAACGTAAAATACTGTGAATCTACTGTGAAGACTTCAGTAATGCTGCTATCATAATAATCATGATAAAGTTTTTGGTCACTCTTAAGTAAAAATGCAGCCATGTTCATAGTAAAAGACAAATAAATTCTAATGGATAGTGACTAAAGTATGTTTATCATTAATTTTTTAGAACTATCAACTGTAGCCTTTCAGTAGGTGCAGTTCTGATTATGCAGGATCACATTACAAACAGCCGCAACCAAATATACTGCCCTTGTATAGTTCATCAAGGCACTTCACTCACTTAATGTTGCTTGATTGCTTAGTCCTTCCTGCATATTGGGAAACACAGCATTTCTGCTCATCTCTTTGCATTGCCAGTCTTCTTGCCTCATGCCACAGCATCTGCAGGCATTGCAAATCATCTTTGATGTGCTCTGTCCAGTTCCTAGTTGGTCCTCGTAGTTGAGTTTGCCAACCCACTATCTGTCATTATCTTTTGTCCTGTGGCCTCCCCACTGCTTCTTTCCTCTGCTTTATTACTGATTTTTAGTAAAACAGTTATGTGAGAAAAACCATTAGGCAGCAGTAAAGTAATGTAATGGCAAAATTTATATAGCACCTTGTATAACTTTAGAGGAAGCTGTGCTAGATTCGCAGTTTTGTATTATTTTCTTTTGCAAGTTTCAATTCTTGAGGGTTTAAATTTCTGCTTTCAAATAACATTAGCTTTCAGTCCTGCCACTATTCACAAGTAGTCTGTGTTAAGTGTTTGATTTGTGTATGCAAACTTATACATTGCTAGTTTTTGGGAATTTTTTAAACAATGCACCACTTGTGGCTCCTACTTCAACCACCGGTCTATAATTATATGATGTCATTGCAGATCTGTTGTGAATTCAGTTGCAACTAATTGACAAAAACAACCACATTTTTATTTTCAATGGTTCTATTTAGAAAGTCTATTTACAGCCTGCTGTTTACAAAGACTCTTCCTTGGTAATAATTAATAACGACTCCTGCAGAAATGACACCAAAACAAACTGTGACAAAATAAAATAAAGTTCATTCATTCATGCGCTGTAGAAGACTCGGGCATCTGGCATTGCATCGGCTGTATTCATCTTCACCACGAGCGAAATGAACCATTTCATAAAAGGACTTGACTGGGTTAGGATTCTATCCATAGCCACCACTAGCAAAGACAATTTTCGGCAATGGCTGCTTATCACTTGTCAACCAGTCCAATATTCTCCCTCATGAATTCTCCACACTCCCAGCTCACAGCTGGTACAGCTGCAGCATCACCAGCTTTATAATTTTAAAGTGAGCAGGATCAAGGCCGTGTAAAACTGTGCACATTTACATTTACCACCAGTACTGGGGAAGATGAAGACTGGGGCAAGTTAAATGCTTCTCAAGCTTCCTCCACTTCAGTTACGACTTCACTTCTCCAGTCTGCCAGTTTCTTTAGCTCGCTCTGTCATCCACCAACTGACTTTAGACTGCCTGTTTCTCCTTCACCATGCACAACAGCCCATCCTACCTTCTCATCAGCAAGATAAGGTATCCCACGCATCAGGTAAGGTCTCAGAGTATTTTTTGACAGAGGTTCCTGACCTGATTCCCAAAATATCGTGCATTCATTCACTCATAATTCATAGCAAAACCCAGTTTCTATTTTCAGTGGTCCTATTTACAATGTCTGTTGACAACTCGCTATTTACAAAGACCTTTCCTTTAGTCATAATTAACAGCAACTGTCGTACACAGAAAAAACTCCAAAATAAACGCTCACAAATATGAAACACAGTACATGTAATACAGACACAGTAGAAGACACGGTCATCCGGCTTTGTCTCAGCTCAGTTTGTCTTCTCCACCAGCACCATCATCCACTCCAAATGGACTTGACTGGGTTAGGATTTCATGCGTAGGTGCCACAGACAAAGACAAGTTCAGCAGTAGTTCGGTGTCACTTGTCAACCACTCCAAGAGCATTGGATCCACCAAACCACCTGTATCGCCAGTATCTGGGAAGGTGAAGGCAAAAGGAAGCTAAGCACTTCTCCGCTTTAAATCTTCTTCCACCTTAGTCATAGCCTCGCTTCTGCAGTCTGTCCAATGGAAAAAACGTTCAAATTCTGAATTCTTCAACTTGATTTGCTCTGTCACCCAGCAAGTAACTTAAGACCCTATATACATTCAGCCTGTTTCTCATTCACTGTCACAACAGCCCATCCTACCTTCCCGCCAGCAAGGTTGGGTATGTCACACACCAGGTAAGGTCTCAGAAATATAGCACATTTAGTGACTGGACCTGTCTATAGTTATATGATGTCACTGCAAATCTGTGTGCATGTATATCTTACAGTTCATCTAATCTCGGGCCTGTGATGTTACAGGAAACGCAGAACAAGTGACAGTACTCCACAGACCTCCAAGAAGCATTGTAACCAGAATGGTGCTCCAGCAATTGTTGAAGATGATGAAGAGACACGTGACGTAAAACCAACATTGGTAGTGAAGTTAACAAAGAAGTCCAAGAATACTGGAGACGTCATTGTCATTGACTCAGGATCTGAGCACTCTGATACTGAATTGTTATCGCCATTACAAATCAAGCATGAAACTGGAATTGGTGATGAAACCTCTCATCAACCAACTCCAGCAAAGAATACCCACAACACAGAAGTCTCACAAAACAAAGAGTCAACTTCAAAGAAACCGAGGGGAAAAAATAACACTGGTCAAGACTCTGAAGCAAATACAAGCGTCACTAATGTCCCACAGGAACCAACCAAGAGCACACGAAGTGTGAGGACTCAGACCTTATTTCCAGACGATACGAGTGCTGCAGTTCTGCAGCTGAACAGCTTGCGGCACAACGTTGCTAAACTATTAAGAGTTATTCTGCCAGACATGGATGTGTTTGCAAATATTGCTCTAGAAAATGTGGACAGTGCACTGATTGAGGTGCTACGGGTCAATGATGTGACCAGCGATGACCAGTCTGTGTCTACTGAACAAACAACAGAAACCAAACTTTCAGTGACTATGACAGAAAATTCAAAAGCAACTACAAAAGCTGGTCCTAGTGATACCAAAAAGAAAAGCTGATTAAGTCCTACTGCTTTGTTTGGTGCATTGACTGTTATTTGTGCCTCTGTAGTAAAGACTAAGTTCCAAAAATTTTTTCCATAAGTGTATTGAAGACAGAAGTCTGTTAGATATGAGATTTATTCAAAATTAAGTATTTGACTCAAAAATTTCACAGTTAAGAAATGTTGACTCTATTACTGTATTACCTGTAGATGTGAGGAAGGAAGTTTGCAGGAAAAAGTTCAGCAGTAAGCAAACACTGCTTAACTAGAAAAGTCATCAGTGGCAGTCTTGTGCATACATGTAGAACCCAGCTAACAGAGTTGATGGTTTACTCCAGGTTCAAAGTCCCAAGGACCACATGGGTACAAGGATGAGGAATGATGATCAGTGATGTGGTCCACTGCCAAACAGTTCCGTCGCCGTTCATTAGTAAATTTGTAAAAGATTTTGAATTTAAAGTTCTTTGATGAGCATCATATGAAAACCAGTTTCTTGTAATTACGACTGTAAGCATCTTGTCACCAACCACTGCAAAATGATATGAAATACACTTATTGTTTTCTTGTTGCTGTGATTCTTATTATTTATTTTATGTGAGGTGTATATGATTCCTCAGTAACAGAAAATATGCTCCTCAGTGCAATTTTATTGCCTAAGTAAGTGTGCAAAGGGGCGTAGAATTGGACATTTGTTAATACTTATATATTCTATTATTTTCAGTATTTACGACACAGGTATTGTACATCGAACCAGTGTCAGGCCAACATGAGAATTCTGGTGGCATTCCAACCAGGTTTGGTTTTACTGACATTGCTCTCCTCTGGATACAATCCTGTCTCTCCTCACGCTCTTTCTCCTTCAAAATATTGGAAGCCTGATCCCAATCATGCCCTTTCACTTGTGGAATTCCACAGGGCTCTGTTCTTGGACCTCTTCTGTTATCTTCTACACTACCCCACTCAGTTCACTCATGAAAGGAAGCAGTGTCGATCATCACTTCTACGCTGATGACACTCAACTGTTCATCTCATTCTCTCCATCTTAATACGGTTACACGGATCTCCTGGATGACATCTAATCTCCTGTGCTTGAACCCATCCAAAACCGAATTCGTACCTATAGCCCTACGTGACCAGCTTAAGAAAATTTCAGATCCCTCTATCTTTTATCCTGAACGCTGCCTCCACACACACCTGTAACACTAACTCTTCTGTCTGTGTGATCTTCGACCAAAACCTCAATTGCCCTGATCGCATTACCCATCTCTCCCGCTCTTGCTTCATGCAGATTCGTGACCACAGAATCCGCCCTATGCTTGACCTTAAAACTGCATTAACCATCGCGACATCCATGGTCCATGTCGTGAAATCTACAACTGTTGGCCCCGTTCCCCCTATGTTGTATACAGTATACTATATGTTGGCGTTATGCAGCATGTACGACTTATATTCTACATATAGATTTTCTTGGTGATGGCACTTGTATATTAACTTAATTCCGTTTTTGGCTGAGTAAGTGTGCTCAGGGACATGGAGTTTAACGTATGTTGAGACTTATGTATTTATATTAATTTCGATAATTATGATGTTCATGTTGTCACATTACGTACCTGGAATCCATGTCAGGCCAATGTAAATAACCAGCCAGCCTACTAGCATTTGGCCACCATATATCCATTGTCACAAAAAACAGGAACGTTGGCCCTATGTTCGCCCTGTGTCGAATACTATAAGATGTCTTCCATAAAGGACGTCCGCAAAACATAACCTACTCTGGACTCCGTCCTCCCCTTTGTCCGCATTTGGCCTTACCCTCCTCTCCCCTTTGCAGACGTCCGCACTCCAAAGCCAGTGAACAATAAAAGGTCAACACGTGAAGAACGTCATTAATAAACTACACTACTCGTGCCCCGCGTGTATCTGCTGGCGCCCCTCAGACCAGACCCTTGCATGGTGGGCTGCCAGAACGGGTGCCCCTCTGGAAATCTCCTTGCCCCCCACGCAGGTATCCTGTTTCTGCCACTGATGCTGCTCCCAGCAAAGTCCACTAATGTATGATGTATGTACGCAAACTGTGTACGTATCTGGCTAGGCTACAATATGTTAGCTCTTCGCAAGAACCTCACATTGGCACCATACATGGCTACCTAACAGATCTAAAGAGATGTGACTCAAGAATTTAAGACAGGTTGAAAACTTGAAATGTTTCTTTAGCTGTCTGCAACGGAACATTATTATTTATAAACCAATGCAACGCAGTGTCTGCCATCTGACTGAAGTTGGTGTTTAAAGCAGAAGTTGTACTAAAAGCTTTGTAGGCCTACGTGTATCAAATTGATATTTGGACGTCCGCATAGGCCATAACTCCCCTTGTCCGTGTTCGTTGTTATTTGCATGACCCCTCCCTCCCTCTGCGGACGTCCTTTATGTGCGTACGCTAAGTAAGTGTGCCCGGGGTCACCGAATTATACACATGTTAATACCTATATATTCTATTATTTTGGGGTATTTATGATGTAGATATTGTCAAGGTTACGTAAATGGAACCGACATTGGGCCAATGCCAAAAATGGTTGGCTGTCGATCGTCTTTTATTTAAGTTGCGACGTTGGCCCAGTATATGTTCGATTTATATCGTACACCCTAGATTGCACCGACATAGAGTAATCGACATTGGACAAACGTGGGGTCAACGTTTCCAAGCTGTGCCTAATCTCACACAAGGTTGTGAATGGTCTTATTCCAGGCTATATATCCGACTTCTGCATCGAGCAGCAGAAAACCGAAACATATCGGCTGCGGTCCTCATCGAAGAATCAGCTGCATGTCCCGCGGTCTTCCACGAGGTTCGTTGAATGTTACTTCTCTGTCGCCGGACCCACTGCGTGGAACAGTCTTCCTGACCATGTGACAAATGCCCCATCCTTGGACACATTCAAGTCACGGCTCAAGACGTCTTTTAAAGATATCTTGACTTGATTTCTGAACTCGAGTACAGCGCCATTTTCTTCTGCCGTGGCCCTGCGACGGCGCTATATAAATTGTCTTATTATTATTGTTGTTGTTCATGTGTTTATGACATTGGATATACATTGTCCCAATGTTGGTATGCGGGTGGGTTCACTTTCGGGTCAAGATCCAAAGGTCAGGCAGGTAGACAGACGGCTACAGTTGATGGTGACTGAAGACATTGGGTTTTCGTTTAGGGGAACGGTCTCCCCGACCTAAATCCGGAATGAAAAGCCGGACAGCAACAGCAGGACAGTCGCAGGAAGGCGCGGCGTAAGTCCCTCATAAAGCATGCGTAGATGACGGGATTCATTCCGGAGTTGAGGTATCCGAGCCAGGCAAAAACCCGGAAGAGTAGGTCGGCGTTTCTGACGCAGCCAAGGTGGTGGCAGACGGCGAAGAGGATATTCGTGACGAAGAATGGGACCCAGCACATGCAGAAGACTCCCATGACGATGCCCAACGTCTTCGCCGCCTTCTGTTCTTTAACAACCTTACTCAGTTTTCGACTGACTGCGAAGTTCATCCAGCGTCTTGAGATCATCAACGAGGGCCGGCTCTTTCGAAGGGTAGAGACACCGACCGGAGTGTAACGCTTCTGTTTCGTCCGAAGGGCAACGCCAACGCCGGCAGCAGCAGGAATGGGGCATTCCGTGGAACAACCAATGAACGATGTCGAACTCGACGAATTGCTGCGGCTGTCACAAGAATCTGGCGTTCTACCGCCGCCACGATGTATCCTCAGGGTCATGGCCTCTCCGCTGACCCCGTTCGAGGTCATCATGACCTTGGAGCCGCGTTTAAGGCTGCGGATCTGCTCAGCTGCGGCGCGGTAGATGCGATAGTAGGCGAAGAGAATGATCGTGACGGGAAAGTAGAATGAAACTATGGACGAGAAGATGAGATAGCTTGAGTCCTCCGTGAACAAACACGTGTCCGGGGGCACTGGGTCACGCACAACGGAGCGCCACCAAGCGATGGCAGGAAAACTGATTGCAGCCGAGCAGATCCAGACGAGTGCGATGAGTACTAAGGCTCGCCGTGCGGTCATGCGACCCGGGTAGGCGATCGAATCTGTGATGGCCAGATAGCGGTCTAGAGCGATGACAGACAGGTTGAGGATGGACGCGGTGCTGGCGAGGACGTCGAAGGAGTGCCACAGGTCGCACCAATCGCCGCCGAACATCCACCGATTGTTGTTGATCTCGAGCGTAATGCTGAACGGCATCACGATGGCACCGATCAAGAGGTCTGCCGATGCCAGCGAAACAATGAAGAAGTTGGTCACGGTTGAGCGCAGGTATCGATCCCTAGCGATGGCTACGATCACGAGCACATTGCCGACGACTGTGAAGACAGCGAACAGGGACAGGACCATACCTACTACTTCGCCCGAGTGGACGTAGGACGACTCTGCAGGGCCGGAAACCGGGTCTCGTGACACCCCTCCGTCCGTTCTGTCCAGGAGAACCAGAAGCAGCAGCTCGGTGCAGGTCGTCTGGAGTCCTGCTTCGTCGTCGTCGTCCTTGTCGTAGCCAAGAGGGAGGTGGCGGGCATTTGCTGGCTCTGGGTGGTCACGGACATTGATGGGTGCGGACGGTGACGACGGTGTTCGGTCTACAGGTCTGTTGTTGACGACGTGGCAAAGAGAAGTCATGACGTCAAATGACTCAGACGGCGCATGACTCAGATGATGACAGCAACTGCTGCACAGCAAAACGTTTCTAAATTCAATCAGATGACACCAAATTATCCAAAGGTGTAAAAACTACAAATACCACCAGTATTAAATTTGATTTATTATTTTTAAATCAAGGGCATGTATGGTTGTGAAATGATTTGCTTTGGAGCATATAGGGATGTACGACCCACGAAACGGGTAGCAGGTGTGACTGCACGGGGTATGTGTAGGAGTGTTTTGTGTAGATATGCGGTGCAGTCAGATTTCAACTTGTGTAGTCTAATGTTTCGTGGATAACTTGCAAAAGACGTATTTTAAATAACATGTTATACTTACCTGCAAATAGAACAGATTTTGTATTATCGTTGACATTTCAGTCACATTTATGCCGTCAGTGATAATATTAATTATTCTATCAATTTATCAGACGGAATATTGTCTAAATCTATGATATCGTAACACTACCGTTGGTCTGATAAATAAGTGACATGATCATTTGAAGATTTGATGATTGAATCCTGCTTTCCTCACCCCGTAACTTGTTTGCATCTTAATCGTCTCATTCCTGTGCGTAAGGCTCTGCACATATTGTAATGCACTGGGGTACAGCCAGTGGCGTCTCTCTCTCACGAGGCCAAAAGACGCATTCCCACTCGAACGGAAAAGTGTTTATAGTTTTTACAGCCACTGATGGACCCAGGTCATGCAACAGACCAGAGGCCATGACTCAGTAACCAAGGCTTTTATCAACGTAGCCTACTACTGAATGCGTCTTGCAAAACTTACCAGAAGCGACACAATGCAGTAATTTCACTAAGTGGTGTTTTCTGAAACCCTTCATTCAATTAATTCTATGACTTTCATAAAATATAATGACACAATATAAAATTATTAATGTGATTAACTGTAATATAGGCCAAATAATGAATTAGTTATTAATTTAGCATACACTTACTCTGGAGTTTGCTGCCTTTTTATACGTCCGTCTCAATTGGAATCTCATTAATGGCTTTTCGGTGTTAAACTTGCAGGTGTACCACGATAAACTCTCCCATCTCGCATGGTAGAACCTACAAAAGGCATTCATTTTCTTCTCTCAGGCCATTAAGTCGTCAGGGGTGAAACGCAATGCCCTAGACCTTGAATCGTTGCATCGCAGGACTCCCCGCCTTCTTTCCAACCGATTCTGATATAAATAATTATGTTGTTTCATGGCAGAGGCAAACAAACAACTTGTCCAAGGTCATAGCAGCAATCTTTGGATAATAGACTGAGCGTGCTACCGAAGAAACTGCCGGATAGGATTGCATACCATAATAGCCTAATGGTTCATCTACTCAGGTATTCCATATAGTGGGTTCTGAATCATTGTCGTCTGCATTTAAAATCCGTGCAAGCAGTGACGTGCAAATACTTTATAAAGTATTTATAAAACACAAAATAAAATAATGACCAAAATGTATCTTGAAAATGCGAAATAAAATATTTTCAAAAAGTCCCTTCACAATACAAACTAAATACTGTTTGTACGGTTCGGCTGTAGATGTTTACCTCTTCTCCAATAAGCTTTTAATCCCGAGGGATCATATGTACCTCGGGGAAATGTTGATAATACTTTATAAAATAGTTTTAAAAATACTTGTACAGTATTCTTCACATCATTTTCTGCAGTAGGCTACTTATATTCTGTCTTTAATGGTTTAATGATTAATTAGGCTGTTCATTGTGTTTAATTACTGGTTTGTTGTAGGCTTATTTCATGTCATTTCACGATGTTGACATCAAAGTGAAGTTCAAGCGTTTTACTTTTGACAGGCACAATGTAATTGGCCCATTAGATCTTTGTACTGTCTAGAAGCAAATTCTGAACTGTGTTAGTACACTGTGCATGGCTTGACGCTGACTGTTGAGTACTGTATATGAATTCCATAGTAGGCCTATACAATTTAGTATTACTCAGTTCACAGATTCAAAACTTAATTCAAACAATTAAATTTTAGTAAGCCTAACTGAATTAATAATACATGGAACGGAGTACCAGAGGATCTATCTATTATCAGATTTGTGCCTAAAATAAACTAGGCCCTAGCCGCCCTATAATCGATCTGATTGCCTCTTAATTTGATATAAAATTATTTACTGCAACAGCTTCAAGTTTCTGCCATCCTAGAATACATATGACCATCGTTATTCTCTTATGGTAAACACAATGTTGTGTGCTTCGGACACATTTGCATACAAGTTACGAAATTGCGGTTTTGCAGACTCCGCAGTTTCTTCCCGTCGAAGCCTTCAGCACCCAAGCCCTAAACGATGACATTGTGTTTAATACCTTTGATTTTGCATATGTTGGATCCGCTTGAGCCCGTAGATGCGAAATTATTTGCTTAAATATGCACAAATTATAAATCGGTGATGCTACATATGTTGATTGCAAAGCAAAGTCTGTTTTATGGAACCTGCCTCTAGGCAATGGTGGTTCAAATTCTGGTTTGAAATGTGAAATGGGTAATTATGAAATTAATCTATAGGCCTAGACAAGTAAAATCATTGTAGCAGCGCTACGGGGAGCAATTTGTGAGGTTTAGGCCTACTCTTGATATCATAAAAGGCTCACTGAATTCAGGATGAGCTGATAAAGAATTAACCGAGCAAGGAATCAAGCTTAGCTGGACTGTTCTAAAGAAAGACACCAGTTTGAAATGAGACTGATACCGACAGCGTTCTAACGATGAAGAATTTCTGCCCGTTCGACCAGAAATTTTGGAAGACTTCTAAACAGTTTTCCCAAAAAACCTTTTGCTTTCTAAACTGGCTTCTGTTCTGCCATATAGAGTGAAAATCCGCACATATGAATAAATTTGTGGTCATATTAGTAATAGGCGAGTATAACGAAGAATACATTAAACACAACCCACCCTAACAGCTCCTTTCCTCCTCTCTCTGGTCTTCTGGCAGCGGGGCTTGGTTCTTGGCATGGCATCTTTGGACAACCCCACTGACGACGCAGCGCTCTTGAATAAGCTGGTGCCCTGCGTTTAGCTTTTAAGTAGCGCTTTAGAAATTTCGAGTTTACGATTACGATACATGTGTGGTGTAATATAATTTTCAGCGCTATTAGACTCGAAATGCAACACTCGGTCATGAACGTCTTGGCCTATTCCCCGATCAGCTGCGTATATATTGCGGCATGTTCCTTTCGCTAACTTGACAAGGTGCGTTCTTCGTCTATGCAGTAGGAGAGTTTAGAGTTGGGTCAACATATTCTACGCAGCAGCCACATCGGCCAACCTTCCAATCAGCCTCGTCGTCTAATTGCATTTACAAGAGATTTAGAAAAGCAGAAATTAAGCCGTATAGAACCGGCCACGATATATCCTTCGACACATTGACTCAGGCATGCGACCATCCTATGTGCGTTTGACCAACAGACGAATTCGTATTGCGCCAGGACCCACATTGCTCATTCATTCACTCGTTCTGCTTCGGAGTTTCAGCCGACTTCCGAGGTAGGTAGGCCTACATGAGGATGAATTCTAGATCTCCCGAAGGACTTACTTAGCCACGTATATGCAAAGTTAACAAATGGCCTGGATTTAATTAAACGCCATTCTTCCTGTCCATTGAAACTGCGTGGGTTAGAAAAACCTGCGTACAGTGCGCAGCGACTTAAGCAAGTAAATACGCCGTCCAAACCTTTTTGTTTAAAAACCATCAACAGCTCAACGGAGGATTGTAACAGAAAAGTAACTGCAAATTCTCCAAAATGAATACAGTCTACACTTACAAAAATCTTGTGACATTTTAGCGTTTCGCATACCAAGGGTGTGTCCAGAGGCCAACTGTTCACCTGGCAACACTCGCAATGACGGGTAAACACTTTTGAAAAGTAATTAAAGTACAAGTATAAATACTTGATCAGAAAATATTTAACATAGAAGTAAAAATACGTTTTTTGCAAAGTAAGCCCTATTTTAAAATTCAAGTAGTATAACTGGTTTGAAAAAGTATTTCAAATACTAAGTACAGAATACTTCAAGTTAAATTTTATCCCACACGATCAGTATGTATCGAATTATAATGACCAGTAGGCCTATGCACTAGCCTACCAAATTAGCACTTTAATCTTGACACGCAGCTTAGTATTTGGGTCTACACATTTATGTAGCCAAATTGGCCCCCGTTTCTTGCTTCTCCTTTCCTGTGAATGGAATAGTTCGTCGTGTTCCGAATTTGCTCGATAATTCTATTATGTTCGGACTTCTGATGTGCTTGACTGAGCATTTCGGAGTTAACATCAAATGTCTGATCTGGATAATGTGCGTTTTTGGGCATTAGTTGGTTGCATATCGTTGGAGGCCAGCTCTCATTATGAATCGTGCACCTTTCACAGGTGCATTCACAGGAAAACTGGTTTCTGCTTAGATTGTGTCGAGCCCAACACTTATATATACTGTCTGCTTCCTGAAAATCTCGGGTGTTAGTCACCGAGATGTTTTACGGCCAATCGGTCTCTCGCGAATTCGTTAGAAATAACTGAAAAAAACCGATTTTCTATTTTCTATTTACAATGTCTATTCACAACTTCCTATTTACAAAGACTCTTTCTTGGTCATAATTAACAACGACTGGCATACTGTCCTATACAGAAGACACCAAGACAAACTTTCACAAAACACGCAAGCACAATCATAAGCACGGCGCTATGTCAGCCCTGTTCGTCTTCTCCACCAGCGGAATAAGCCACTCCAAAGGGACTTGACTGGGTTAGGATTCCAATCGTAGCCTCCAAAGGCGAAGACAAGTTCGGCAACAGACATGTACAACCTAAGAATCATGTGTGCCCTAACGAGTCATTCGCAACTGAACAGTCTAAAGGACCGTGTTTAAATAGAGGCATTACCAGTAAAGGAATTAGAATTAGTCAGTTTGATGGCACATGTCACTTGTAGACCTGTTTAAATTGTGGCTTCATTGTATTGTATTTGCATGAAAAACCAAGTGCCGTCCGACTGACTAACGTATTTTCACCTGTACAAGCAGTAGAATATCTATTAAGATGAAGAAACGAATAGACAGACGGACATTATGGCGCTGAGGTCGAAGCAATGTAGGTCCAATACAGAGAAATTATATATCAGTTATCGATTTAAACTTCCCAATCCTGCTCCTACTTCGTGTACTTGTTGGTAGATCAATTCACCAACTGCTATTCATTCTTCTCTGCTTCCCTTCCTTCCTCTTTGATCTTCAGTGGTAAGTTTTCTGTTACCTCTCACGTAATGCTCTTAAAATCAAAAAGATAAATATGGCATGCTTTTACAATCTGTATTCGTACTGAAATGATAATCATACGAGCTTTAAATCTGCTCTGTGTGATGTTTAACTCATCGCTAGCTCAAAGCAAGACACCTGCGCTATCTGTTGACAGATGTCCACTCCCAGTCAGATTCCCCGACTGACATTGTCTTCAGATCGGATCGCAGCCGACGTTAGGGTTCGAATCAAAACTCTAAAATCCCGTCTTACTCTTCACTTCACCGAATAAGCAAAGAATGGATATTATTATTAGTAACTTCTCTTGTTCTCGAATGCTTTCACTAAAGCTACACAGCTCATGTCTTTTTATAGTCAAGTTCAAGTTTCTTCATTCCCTTAGGTTGATTCCCTTTTTCAGCAGACCCACTTTCTGTATAATGACCGACTGCGGCTTGACTTTGCCGTGCCATCGGTTGATGCCTTGTTGCAATATTCATCAACGGTATAGAAGTTGCAAAATACGAATTACAAATTAATTTCTTCATCGCTAATTCGGTCATGCCGTTCTCTCGATTGTGATTTCGCTGGATGGCAGATTGTTCTATAAGAGTCACAATTACTAAAACTTTTTAAATTTCTTCATTTTTACATTTAAAGCCTCACACATGCTCTACTTTTTCTCGACTGTGCCAACTATGAGCCTCCGCGTGCTATCATCTTTTCTAGATACATGTACCTGATAATTTATTTGCTTTTTGCTGAACTCGATTACAGTATTAACTTACTTTAGAGAGCGCCTCTGATGTCCGACTGTCGATGACGTCATGGTCATTACCGTTTTTCGAATGTTATAGTTATGATTTGCGATTTTCTCGCTGTGATTAACTGCGATTTATCTCAAAACTGCTGCGTCAATTTGTTCGATATCTGCTGCGACCTTCGCGTCGCGATTGTCGGCCTATGGAGGACGTGGAAGGAGTCGGTTCTGCTCCAGCAGAGTCGACCCAGAATGTCCGCCCGCAGCAAGTCAAGGTAGGACAGTTTGCTTGCTTCCAGGTCGATGAGATGACTGGCGATGGGCGTGTGCCAAGTCTGAGCCCGATGATGTCGCTGATAGACCCTGTGACTTCTTTGAAATCCTTGTGTTTACTGAGCGGACTCGTGCCAAGTTGCTTGGCATATGTAAGAATCATCACCATGACACCGATGTTTTCACTGATGGTCTCTGTGACGTGTTTAATGCGGCCAGGTTCAAAGAATAGTCTGTCCAGTCGAATTCAAATCATGCCAATACTGACCACTGGGCGACCATACACAGCAGTGACAGTGACACAGAGGTTTTGGACGACAGTAGACACGAACCTATTAACAAGTTTGATGCCTTTCTTCGGAAATGGCCTAGGATTGAGCTGAGTTACATCGCTAGTGGTCATGAGGATTATAATTTGGATGAGGCGTACAGTGTCGGTGCAGAATCTAGTGTTTGGTCAGATCCTGCCGTTCTCGACAGAGGGCCAAGTTCCGAGTTTGACTATAGTGCTGCTACCGGCGAAATGGCTTGTGAAAAATCTAATGCTCAGACTGATGCTGACCACAGTTTCTCAAGTGTCAACGATTTGTCTGATGACGAGTTCAGTATTAATGACGACTTAGAATCAGAATCGACCAGTGATGATTATCTTAGCGAGTCTGATTTGACAAGCGTCAATGAACTATCTGATGACGAATGCAGTGATTGGGAACTAGAATCGACCAGTGATGATCTGAGTGCTGAGTTTGATGTGCCTTGTTTCAAGTTTGATGAGGATGCAGTCGTTGTTGACGAACACCCAACTGCTGATGCAACTAGTATTAGCTCTTTATCTTACAAGTGTCAGTGAAGTGTCTGCTGACCGCTGCAGTGTCAGTGAGAAATCCGACTTCAACAGTGACACCGATCCTTGGTCGGACGTGGAAGAGGATTTTATCTGCATACAGTATTCGCCGTTCTGTGACACAGACAGTTACGAGCAGTATTTTGCTAAGGCGGATGTTACCACCTACTGGGACGATTCAGACCCCGAGGTTTTTGCTCCCATTGTCAGCAATGAGCCTGCAGATGACGTGTACGATGCGACTATCGGAAGAGAGGCTTCTGCTGACTCTGCTGGCATTGTTGAAGGCAAACGGTCTGTTGTCGACCTTGAAAGCCTAGAGATGAACCTCGTGAAATAGATTGGAATGTGCTGTTGCATGCCAGCAATGTCGACTGGACAGTACCTGTCGTTGTCAATGAAACAGTTATGTAATATAAGAACGCCGATGACTTTGGCCCCATGTGTGACATCGATTCGAAGTCACCCACGCGAAGCCTGTTCTGCGGCTGTTTCCCGAGGCCTGAACTCCGACCGTTACACCTAAGCCGGTCGAGTGTTAAGAAGGCGATGATAGAGGAAGTATCCCATGAACAGGGAACCCAGGACAAGGAGTCTGTTCAGACAGCAAGGCCCAAACGGTCAATCAGGTGTCTTTTTCATCTTAACTAATTCTCGAGTCTGTATCGGGCGAAGCGCCCATAGAAGAAACGCAGCATAGAACTGAGTGTTTTCATACGTATTTGGTATTTTCTGTTGATGACTTATCGGTTTCCAGTAACCGAAAGTCTGCAGGTGTAGACTGAACTTTGGAAAGCCAAAACTTTCTGTTGGGAATTGTCCGATTTTCGTCAATCTTGGTCAGTCAGAAGCCAAAAACTAACCAAAAATCTTTGACTGGAAATTTTCAAATGTGGTTTAGTAGATGAAGGAGATGTTTACCCTTTCGTTGTAAGAAACTTTAGTGGTCGATGATGGACCGGATCACTTTCGGATTTGATTCGAATGCTTGGCATATGTAAGAAACATCACAATGCAGGTCCTTCTGATGTTGTACGAATCTCGTGAGTCAAAACTTCTTCTCCTTTGGGTTAAGCTGAGAACACAACCTCGCAGTCAGGTCATCCGCGACCCTCTAACGTGTGAGAACTACGGGTCTGGAGCAGCTAATCGAGACAGAAGGCCTTGATTCACATGCATGAAATACTGATCATAAATGCAGTCGTTCGCTGAAGACAACTGAAACTTCACAAGAAGAAACACCCCTGCGCTCGACTGGACTGGCTAAGAGAGAAAATGAAAGTCTATGACCTTGAAATTCAATGAAGACTCTGCATCACTTCCTATTATCATCGAAACATCTGTGGCTCCAACCAGGTGATGAGCGAGAATTTTATTAACCTCAACAACATTCTCTCTAACATGGGAGAAGACTTGTCGATGGGTTTTAACAAGACACTCTCCAGTGGCTTGTGATCTGTGTAGACAAGCGTCTTTGACCCATAGATATAATGGGAGAATTTTTCACAAGCAAATACATTTGCTAAATATTCTTTTTCAATCTGAGCATATCTTGTTTCAGTTTTATTTAGAGCTGGGGATGCATATGCTATAGGCTGACCATTCTGAAGCAACACTGATCCTACACCTGTAGAAGATGCATCAGTCTGTACACAAGCTTGAGTTTTAGGATAAAAGAACTTTAGTACTAGAGCTGTTGCAATGGATTTCTTCAATTGATTCATGGCTTTTTTATGCTGAATACTCCATGTCGATTCCATGTTTCGTTTCAACAATTATCTCAAAGGCTCAGTGACTGATGAAAACTTTGGTATGAACTTTGAGATGTAAGTGACCATGCCTAGGAAGCGTTGTAAACGTTTCTTGTCATTGGGTGCTGGCATATCCATTATGGCAGACACTTCATCTGTATCTGGAGATGCTCCTTCTGCTGAGATGAGGTGCCCCAGTACTTAACACTTGTAATACTTAACACTTGTAACTTTCAATTGCAATTTGGCTCTGTTGAAACGAATACTGGCGTCTCTGGCTCTTTCCAGAACTTTTCTCCGCAATAAATCAGGTTGCTTTTCGTCCTTAGCAGCAATAATTAGATCATCAAAGACATTGAATACACCCTCAATATCAGCGAAGATCTCAAGACTCCGTTTCTGAAACACTTCTGGAGTTGACGATATTCCGAAGGGAAATCTCCAGAATGAGAATCTTCCAAAGGATGTATTGAATGTACATAGTCGACAGCTGTCATCATCCAGCTTCACCTGCCAGAATCCGTCTTTCATATCAATAATACTGAAGAGTTTTTTTACCACAGAGCTTGGGCAAAATATCTTCACAATCTTGAATGGAAAATGTGCTTTCTTGATTGCTTTGTTCAAGACTCTTGGGTCTAAACACAATCTTAATTACCCATCTTTCTTTTCAACAATTAACAAACTATTTACCCATTCAGTGGTTCATCTCTTTTTTCAATGATTCCAGTTTGAACCAAACTTTCCAATTTGCTTTTTAATTTTGGTTGAAGTGCTAATGAAACTCGTTTTGGAGGATGAATTATGGGTTGGACTTCTGGATCTACTGATATGCAATGTTCTCTCGGGAGCTGCCCAATTCCTCTAAACACATCCTCAAAATCATCCAATAATTTTGTTGGCTTTATTCATTACTGGATCTGGAGTGAAGGAATCTATTCTATGCATTATTTTCAAATGACAACAAGATAATAAACCGATGATTGTTGGTGCTCAAGTATCTACTATGCAGAACTCTAGAATGTGCTTCTATTTATTTCAGTCTCTAATGCTGTTGCCATAAGCAGTAAGTACTGTTTTAGTCTTTAGCAGCTTAGGCTTGCTGGGAATTCTTTCAAACACTGACACTGGCATCAGGTTCGCTTCTGCCTGTGTTGATTTTCCAGCTGATTTGTTTACCATTGACTACTATACTATAGCTTTCCACCAACTACTTTTGGAATCCTGATCCTTAGAACAAGAATTTATTTCAATTTCTCCTATATCCAGCTCATTCATGTCATGTTCTAGTGAGTTTACAGCTGATCCTGATGAGCTGCGGTGTGATTCTTCTTGATTTGTTTCCCTCTCGTTCCTCCTGTTGGAAGATCTACACATCTTTCCAAAATGGTTCTCTTTTTTACATTTAAAACAAAGTTTTTCCAAAGGCTGGACACTGCTTTGGTGGATGTCTGATTCTACACTTTCCACATATGTTTCTGTCTGAGCTAAATACTCTGTTGTTCCTTCATGTTGAGGAGTCTTTCTCTAATTTAATTGCATTTACGGCTGTTGTGTCTTCACCTCCGATAATCTTAAGTTGTTCTGCATTAGCGTCTGCTGCTTTGCAAATCTGTAGTGCGTTTGTCAACAACAGATCTGGTTCTCTAAGCAATCGCTCTTGTATACGAGTCTGTACATCCTAGAACCACTGTATCCCTAATTAGTGATTCATCCTGATGCCAAACTCACAGATTTAACTACATTTTTTTCTTGGTGAGCAATATTCTCTAAACTTTGCTTTAACTGCCTCAATTTTATTTTTGTCCTCTTCCGGTTCAAATTTGAATGTGTTAAACACATGGAGTCCTTCGTCACCAATCGCGCTCAGGAACATGGTTACTTGAATTTTTCTGGAAGTTCATCAGAGCGGAGGCAAGAAGGAATAAATCAAATTTCTGTAGCCATACCTTCCAAGCTTCTTCTACACTTCCTCCCTCTAGTTTTAGCGCCGTGGGCGGTTGAAATCCTTTGTAACATGCATCGGCCGTTGTTCTAAACTTCGATTGCAACGTTTTCTTTCAAAATGTTCACAGCGGTCCAAAGAATTTCGTATTCTGATTCTTACCCGAATATCCTGTGGACTGCGCCATGTAATGTTCGCTTTAACACCCTTTTATTGATATTATTTAATATAATGTTACATATACAACGTCACCCAAGTTCCGTTAAAACCACAATGTCCGCCCGACGTCAGACGCCCCCCAGACTACGAATGTCTTGAGTCCACATCTATAACACATGGAACACGGAAGTCTCAACAGGTGATCCATATTACGGTACGTATTAAGGTATCGTATCAGACTTGGGTGAATTGTAATTGTAATTGTATTTCAATTGTAATTAATTACAAATTGATCATGTAATTGTAGTTATAATTGAATTGTAATTGTCATGTTGTAGGCCTAATTGAATTTTTTCAATAACTGGTAACTAACCCATGACTGTGTAGTCTTCTTCTTAATTCCTTAAAGTTTATCTTACTTACTTGCTTCCTTAAATATTATCTTACTTACTGTAATTATTAGACTTGGTGACTGTCTCTTTATCTTTGACGAAATAAACATACAAGCGCTGGAGGGCAGTAACGCAATACTCGAATGTGAACTTAAGGCGTAACTAAACAGTTGCTGTGATTGTAATTGTAATTGAATCTAATGTAATTGTAATTCAATTGGCCAAGACTGAACGAGATGTAATTGCAATTGTAATTTAATTGAATAAATGAAAAAGTAATTGTAATTTAATTGGATTTTTTATGTAATTGACCCAAACCTGGATGTTCTAGGTACGTTGTGTTTGCTGGTATCCAAGAACATAAGCTTCAGTCAGTGGTGCTCCTGTTCACATTGCCACATAGGCACCTTATGTGTTTACAGCTTGCCCAAAGCTGCAATGCCATATGCAAGAGGCTCTACTGATGTCAAATTGAATCCTTTAGACCTCGTGTATTTTGATGGTGTAATAGTTAGGTCATCAACTAATGGAATTCAGTAGCTAATGAACCTGAAGTCCACAAAGACTAGTTGCCCTAAACGCACCTACTGGCTTCTCTACTGCCAACATAAATTAAGGCAAATAATCGCCATTCCATATGGCACGAGGACTCGGCACGCCGGCCCACATCAGCCTCCTTAGCACGATTTCTCATTGAAAGCCACCAGATGGTTTCAAACCGCTACTTTACACCTGCTTCTTTCTATCTCATAGTTCTTCTTCTTCTCCTCCTCCTCCTCCTTCTTCTTCTTCTTCTTCTTCTTCTTCCTCGTCTTCTTCTTCCTCTTCTTCTTCTTCTTCTTCTTTTTCTCCTTCTTCTTCTCCTCCTACTGCTACTCCTCCTCCTCCTCCTCCTCTTCCGCATAGATGCATGTATGTATGAAGAAAATTACTCAAGCATTGATAATATAAAAAAGTGTGAACTCGCGTACTTATGAGAGAATATATATTATACGTACTATTCTATACTATGTTATACTAGAGAATAAATTATATTATATTGTATTGCAATGCAGTATAATATATTGTATCATATCATATCATATCATATCATATATTATATTATATTATATTATATTATATTATACTGTATTATATTATATTATATTATATTATATCATATTGTATTATATTATATTATATTATGCTATGTTATGTTGTGTTATGTTATGTTGTGTTGTGTTGTGCTATGTTATGTTATGCTATGCTATGCTATGTTATATTATATTATATCATATTGTGTTGTATTATATTATATTATGTTATGTTATGTTGTGTTATGTTATGCTATGTTATGTTGTGTTATGTTATGTTGTGTTGTGCTATGTTATGTTATGCTATGCTATGCTATGCTATGTTATATTATATTATATCATATTGTGTTGTATTATATTATATTATTTTATGTTATGTTATGTTATGTTGTGTTATGTTATGTTATGTTGTGTTATGTTATGTTGTGTTGTGTTATGTTGTGTTGTGTTATGTTATGTTGTGTTGTGCTATGTTGCGTTGTGCTATGTTATGTTATGCTATGCTATGCTATGTTATATTATATTATATCATATTGTGTTGTATTATATTATATTATTTTATGTTATGTTATGTTGTGTTGTGTTATGTTACGTTATGTTATGTTATGTTATATTATATTATATTATATATGTGGTTAATCCTACCTGGAGCTTCATAGAGTAGTTCGTCCTGTGGGGTCATAGGGGTCATATGTGCGTCGTCTGGACATGAATTCTCTTCTGCTGCGCTCAAAAAGAAGCAAAACATTCGAGTCGCAATCGAATTCCGGGACTTGTTATCGTCCGTTAGCGACCTGTTAGTCAGTCGGAATAACGATGATGCGAAGTGTAGCAGCACGATCGTCCGAATTCCCGCGGGCACTTGGCTCATTTGACGCCAAACGACGAGATGGAGTCTCGGCAGGTGCACGCGTCTATGAAGCCAACGGACGGACGGACGGATGGACGGACGGATGGACGGAAGGACGGACGGAAGGACGGACAGCCTGTCTATGCGACGGCGCTTGGACGGACGCCAACTGAGAGATCGATGGAAGACGAATGAACGACGAGAAACTTGCGGAGACCGTCTAACGCACTGAGATGCAAACGAACACAAAAGGAGGGGGAAACGAAACACACAGAGACGCCTACAGAGACACGAAAAGTGACGAAAACTCATAGAGAAATACATCGGAACATCCGGAAAAGAGTGACATTTATTTGTAGGCTGTTGTCTACATAGACTGCCGACTAAAAGTCTCAATGTGGATAAAGAAGTATGCGCATTGTACTTCGACAACTGGCCATTTCTTAATGACAGTCGTTTTTTGCGTATTACTTTATTACAGGCCTTCAGCCTACACAACGGAGCAATTTGTCTGTAAGAAACTGCGTTGGCATCAATCAACAAGAAGTCCGTTTCCATGCACTCGATAGGCCAGTTAGCAATCAATTGCGCGCACTTAGGCATATTCGCTTGAGAAATTGCATCTATACTGGGTGAACTGTTCATTGCATGCACATATGCATCTAAACACTTGTGTAGCGCCTATAGGAACCTGACAAAGACTCACGGCTAATCTGTAACAGGTCTTCAAGGGCGCGTCCTAAACGCGCGTAGTTATGCGTGAGTATGCAATGTATGCGTAAATTATTATTCTACAATTGCATATGCAATAATATAAATTTATATGGCGCCAAAGTGAATGTTTTAGATGCTTTATATGCCGTGCCAGTCAGATGGCATTTAGCCGTTATTTTTCCTCGGTCATTCATTCCACTTTCTGAAGACTTAGGTCGACATCGGTTTGTACTTATTGATTAACTGCCTGTAGTCGTTGAATGTTGCCTCTCCTGTTATGTTGGCTAGAGCAGCAAACAGCATCCAAAGTATAGATTGGTTCGTGGTCCATATAATTTACTTCGAATGTATGTATCTATGTTCGTGAATACATGCACGTATGTAGATATATATGTATGTATGTGTGTGGGTATGCATGTGCTTAGGGGGATAAGTCAGTCGCCCGGATGTCGGGATGCTCCACCCAATAAGAAGATGAGTTTGTTAAGTCGTTTATTCGGGCCCAGCGTCCGGCCAGCAGCAGCAGCAGCAGCAGCAGCAATCGTTTGACAGAACTTAGACAACAACAGACCTTTTATAAATACTTCGCGATCTGTATGCTCCTCTTGTGTGCTACTTAGTCGTAGTCTCTTGCTAATTCTCTCACCCTTCTATAACTTGGTAACGATCGGTTTACTGCTGGCGCATCCAGGGACATCCAGTATATAGCCTGCATTTAGTTGGCCCTTTTCAGACCTATTTTCTCGAAATAGCGTTCAGCCCACACGCGTTGACCGATTTTTGCGGGCGATGGCTTATTTGACACGGTTTGTCGTGAGATGTGTATTTCTTATACTGAGAGCGTTCAAATCTGACAAACATTTATCCCTAGAGCATAAAATATAAAGCGATAAAATTTTCTCGTCTGTAGAAAACTTTTGAACACTTTCGAACACTTTAGGCTACTAAACCAATGCAAAAATGCATTACCAATTAGAATGTATCTCAAAATTCGATCAAATTGTAAATTTAGTGCACAAATTTCCCCAAAATTTTACCTAAAATTTTGGATTTTTAAATTTTCTATTTGGTAAATTTTGCTTTTGGTAAGTAAAAATATTTCCAATGGTGCCAGAAATAAAAATCATTAGTTTGAATTTTCAAAGAAGAAAGATAAACAAAATGTTGAATTTAGGACAAAACGCGAAATATTTTCAACAACGAAATAAAATCTACGTTTTAGCCGTTTTTGTGTTACAGATCACATGATAGGAAATGCAAAGCTGCATAAGAATGTCTTTTTATATTTTTGATTTCCTAAAATGAATTTTTGCGAAAAAAATGAAGATTTGTTCTTAAAATATGCATACCCAAAGAAGAAGAAGAAGAAGAAGAAGAAGAAGAAGAAGAAGAAGAAGAAGAAGAAGAAGAAGAAGAAGAAGAAGAAGAATGCGAAAAGGAAGAAGAAGAAGAAGAAGAAGAAGAAGGAGAAGAAGAAGGAGGAGGAGGAGAAGAAGAAAAATGCGCAGAAGGAGAAGAAGGAGGAGGAGGAGGAGAAGAAGAAGAAGAAGAAGAAAGAGGAGGAGGAGAAGAAGAAGAATGCAAAGAAGAAGAAGAATGCGAAGAAGAAGGAGGAGGAGGAGAAGAAGAATAAAAAGAAGAAGATGATGAGAAGATGAAGATTTGAACCTCCGAACTCTCGATTGACAATCCATCATGCTAACCACTATACTATCACACAGCCGGTATGTCTGTATAATATACAGTTAATTAAGAAGCGTCACATTTTCGTTGTCTCGAGCGAGAATTACATAATTATGTCGGTCGTCTGATTTGATAAATCATTTGACGAGATCATAATGAGACTCGGGATCGCCGCATTTGTCAGTTATCTCTTCTTCGTCTTCATGTCACAATCTGATTCCATCAGACAGACAAGACCAGCATTAGCAGCAGCAGCAGCAGCAGCGACAGGATCGCCGAATCTGATGATCGAGTGCCTGTCTCGAAATTAAGCCGAATTGGAGAAGCAGAGAGACAAGAAGAAGGATGCCTCACACATCTCAGGAAATCGAATCAGATAGCATTCCGACATCAGCCCAATATTCATGCAAAGAAAGCAACGGCTGACCAGGGATTCCTCATACCAGTGGGGGTTAGTTGGTTGATGCAGCGACTAAAACAGTTCGTTAGACAGCTTGCAAACCCGAAAATTAACAAGTCAGTCAATCTCCCATGCATTTGGCCGACCAACCAGACCGTAGCTAAAACATTTCTCAAGTTAGGCAACCTGTCGATTTGCCAGCCCACCTACCGGCCATTCAGGAAACAAGTCAATCACCAGCTTATACTGTAGATGCATCAGCTTATACTGTAGATGGATGGGTAAAATGACTGCCGACAGAGAACGGAACAGATTGGGAGCGGAAGGGTGGAAAACGCAGAAGAGACGGAGTGAAAGTGAGTTTTTGACAAGATTTACGAATGCACGGACTAAGCACAGCTTGGAGACGAGCCCACATTGGAACCGAGTGGCAACATGCTGTGAAAAGGCAACGCTCCGGAGAGGGGCACGTCACAAGTGACGACGACGACGATGATGATGATTATGATGATGTCGCTGATGATGATGAGATTTGCCTTAGTTGTATTGAGTCAAAGGTCATAAGGCTCTACCACCAAAGCACACTAGTGACGACTGTTAGAAGACACTGCACCTGAGTGTAGACTTGTATTATATTATAAATACAATCCCGAAGAGAGAACGCAGAAGAGTCAGTTATGGGTTAAAGAAGATATACGGTCACCCAACGGTATCCAGTAATGCGGTAACCATGGATGATACAGAGCAGATATGAAACAACCCAGACATACATTAGTTTAGTATAAACTTCGCTCTTCGTTTGTCTGAAGTTTCGCCTTTCGATTAACCTTCCGCTTTTCGACTGTGGTGTCGTCAATATAATACAGACTAATACAAGAGGATTGTCCTTTCCCATCCGTCTATGTATATTATGATATTAAATATTGTAATTTTAATCATAAATTTATTTAGCGCCACCTTCAACAGCCAGTTGGTCATTACGGGTGACCTCAATGTCCATATGGAAGATACTAACTGTTCCTGGGCCGGGCAGATGGGGCAACTTCTTTCGAGCTTCGGCATGCGTCAGCACGTCGACTCGCCGACCCATTCTCACGGCGGCTGGTTGGATTTGGTGTTTACCCGCGATGACATCGGGCCGATCGGAGTTGCTCTGGAGCCGCCCTCGATTTCCGATCACGCCCTCCTGAGCTGCACCATTCCGTTTTTGTACACGGTACCGTTAGTCACACAAGTCACCTTTAGAGGATGGAAAACTCTCGACAGGGATGTGCTCCGCCAGCGCCTCAGAGACAGTCGCCTTTGTCATCTTTCCTCTGAAGGAGATCTCTCGTCTGTTCAGTTGTTTGACTTGTACGATACCACTCTTCGCTCTATTATTGATGATCTTCTCCCATTGCGATCGGCTCGAGTAAGAAGTAGTCCGACCACTCCCTGGTTCGACTCCGAATGCAGAGCCGTGAGCAGGGCAGTTCGGCGCTCCTAGCGGCTCTATAGGAGAACTCGGTTGGCCCAAGATCGTGCTGATTGGATTCGGCTTCTCCGGGAAAAACACTCATTCTTTATGGACAAGGAACAGTGTTACTGGGAGGCTATGATCGACCGCCACACGAAGGACAGCCGACGGCTCTGGAGGGACCTGTCCTCTATGCTTGGTCGCAAGGAAAACTCACCAAGTCCATCGTTCACAGCCGACGAATACATGTGTCATCTGATCAAGAAGGTTGCTGATGTTCGACGCGAAACGGAAGGCTCTCCCTCAATATCTACACGACAAGTCAGTGTCGGCTAGATAACTTCGAATTGGTTACGGATGCTGATCTCAAGTCACTTCTCCTGTCCTCGCCGCCCAAAACATGCTCGCTCGACCTGATCCCGACGTTTCTCCTCCAGGAGATCGTTGACGAGCTCCTTCCTTTCCTGGTACGGCTATGCAACGCCTCTCTATCCGAGGGGCATCTGCCGGAGGGCCAAAAACGCGCTATTATACGACCTTATCTCATGAAGCCCGGATTGGATGCCAGTGACACCAATAACTATCGCCGATTTCTAATCTCTCGTTCCTTTCTAAGATCGTTGAGAAAATAGTCGTCCAGCTAGTAGTGCGTTATCTCGAGTCATTCCACCTCATGCCAAAGCTCCAGTCTGGCTATAGGAAGGGTCACTCGACGGAGACAGTCATCTTCCGTCTTATTTCCGATATCTACGATGCTGCGGACGCCGGGAATGTCACGCTGTTGGCTCTTCTCGATGTCAGCGCAGCGTTTGATACTGTCGATCACGACATACTGCTGACTCGACTTAGCACTTCTTATGGACTCGTTGATCGGTCGCTAGAGTGGCTACGTTCCTTCTTGGATGGGCGTGCCATGAGGGTGGAGATTGGCACGAATACATCAGATTGGGCATCGATCCTGCATGGTGTTCCGCAGGGTTCCGTCCTTGGACCGCTCCTGTACATACTGTATACGGCTGACCTGACAAGGTTATTATAGCTCTAGGGGCAATGGTCCATCAATTTGCAGACGACGTTCAAGTCTACCAGTCCTGCCATCCACTCGATGCTCCATCTTGCGTCTCAAGGGTAAGGGCCATAGTTGACACTGTTCGGAACTGAATGTCGTCAAATCGCCTACGACTGAATCCTGCTAAAACACAGTTTATTTGGCTTGGATCTCGGCACAAGCTGCCAAAGATCGACAAAGCTTCAATTTCGGTTACATTTCCAGGCTGGGCATCACTACATGCTGTCCGGGATCTGGGTGTCATCTTGGACGAAGAACTCTCGATGGCCGCTCACGTCAACTTACTTTGCAGGACCTGTTTCTACGAGCTGCGTCAGGTCAGGGTCATACGGCGCAGTTTATCTCACGGTGCTGCGGCCACCCTAATTCACTCTTTCATCGTGACGCGCTTGGACTATTGCAACTCAGTCCTAGCAGACCTGACAAAGTTCCGAGTTCGCCAGCTGCAGTCAGTCCTCAACAGCGCGGCCAGGATCTTGGCCAACCTGCCTAAATTCTCGCACATCTCAACCTATATGCGTGATACTCTGCACTGGCTTCCGATCGAGAAGAGAATCCAATTCAAAATACTTCTAATAGACAGGACGTCGATTGCTGGTTCGGCTCCAGAATACATCAGACAGCTTCTCATACCTGTTGCGAGCCAACCGGGTCGTCAAAGGCTGCGCTCTGCTGCTCGTGGCCAGCTCACAGTTCCGCCCTTCTGCACGACGCCACGGGCTAATCGTGCTTTTTCCTGTGTGGGACCGCTTCTCTGGAACAGTCTGCCCCAAGAAATTAGATCTCTCGCCTCCTCAGCATCTCAGAAAACATTCTCGGCTCGTCTGAAGACGCATCTTTTTGGTAATCTTCGATAGCCACCCTGCAGCGCCTTTGTGAGTTTTTTAAAACGCGCTATACAAGTGCCTGGATACATACAACTAATCAGAGGCGCTCTCTGTGCCAGCCTTAACGATATCAAGTGTCATTAAGAACAGAACGATTCATCCGTAGGCAAACATTGCTCAGACAACTAAAAGAATCATCAGTGGCAAGCTGAGGCACACACCCAGAGCCCTACCAACTGAGGTTAAAGATGACAACACGTATTGTGTGCGTGTATATATATATATATATATATATATATATATATATATATATATATATATATATATATATATATATATATATATATATATATATATATATATATATATATATATATATATATATATATATATATATATATGTTATTATTTAATGTTCGGTCTGACCAGGACTTCATTTACTGGACCCAGATATCGCTCATTCATGAGTGACATTATCGGTTGGCATTAGTGTAGGACGAATTTAATCGAGTATAAAAGCGATGTTCTTACTTTCTTCCTGCCTATCTTCCTTCCTTCCTTTCTTCCTTTCTGCTTTCTTCCTTTCCTGATCTGAAACATCCCTCGTTTCTCAACCGTCTGTATGAAAGAGTGAAAGGTCGTCGCGTACAGTGGCACTTGAGAATCGTTAATCTGGACCTCTCTAGATTTGCTAGGATGTCTCATCCATAAAATTCCACCTTGTGAGTTTCGCTCTCGCAGTTTCCGATTATCCCGGCATTAAGCATTCGGTCTCTCAAGCACGCAGAAATAAATTAACAATATATTTATTTATATCATATATATATTTATATGATTACCATAAATCATGTCCTGCGCGAGGCACAGCTCACGGTGTTTGGTTATAACGGATTCAGCCCGATTTAGTCCAATGCAAAAATTTCTTTTATTGGCATCTAATGCATAGAGTACCTGATCTAAAGGCATTGTACGATGGCGCACCAAAACCTAGTCGCAAGTCGGTCTCTTGCGAGGAGGTCCGTGAACATTGTGGGTGGATCTTACTAGGCGTTTCAGGTATGCGGTGTAACGATAGAGGTAGATGGCTTGAAACCATCGATAGACGTTCCTTTGCTGGGGATCGGGTTAGGGTTGGAAGAAGGCAAAGGTCAATGCTGGTATTGGTGTAGCTGGGCCAAAGACGGGGCTTAGGACGGTCAATTAATATGACATTGGTTTGAGATCTTCCCTACCTAGAGATAGATAGATAGATAGATAGATAGATAGATAGATAGATAGACAGACAGATAGACATACAGACAGATAGACAGACAGACAGAGAGAGAGAGAAAGAACAGATACAGAGAGAGAGAGAGAAAGAGAGAGAGAGAAAGAGAAAGAAAGAGAGATGTGAATGGGAGCCGATATTAAGTTATTTCTGACGGCCTTCGAAGTTTTAGTTAGGTTTTAAAGTTTAAAATAAAGGCAACTGTGAAAATCTCCCTGTGGTTTGTCGTGTTCTTATACGGACCACAATTAGTCTAATTGTAACTAGAGGTGATTGAGATCGGTTGCCGGAGGGAAAGCGTTCTTCTCTCGCGACTTGTTTTGTTGAACCATTTAAATGCCTAATCTCCGGCGCTCCCTTTGGTGTTCATGAGGCCACCAGCAGCCACTCTTCTGTGTCCGATTGCTCCATCGACCTGCAGAGCCCAGCGGAGACACGGCAACTGTCCGACGGTCCTAGTGGTCCCAGTGTTTAACGACATGTTATGACATCAAAGGTCGTTGATCCAGGCTTGGGACTGGCACCGCCCGAGTACGGCAATGGCGGAGTTTCTGTCCGGCGGCAACTACTGACCACTGGTCATTCGCTTTGATTTACTAACTGTCACAGGCAGCTTTATAGCGGTCAGTTTCTTCCTTTACTGATTGAGGTCGATCGGTTGCAAGACATCGATCGCTTCAGCAGCTGGGTGACGAATCATTTGCACGGGGTAACGTAAGGGGCCGACCATCTTAACATACTGACCACATCTAAATCGAATGCCGCAAGTGACTCTAAAACTCGCACACTTGATTCTGCAGCAGCGAATCTGAGCACTTTCTGAACTGATAGTCCTGTTGACACTGGAAAACTTTTCGTCCAAGCCAAATGCAATTCCGAATGTCCTCTTACACCAAATGAAAGGCGGCTTTCATGCAGCGTAAATATACTTATATATCGAGCTGTAGTATCAATGGCTTTTGAATGCGAAAATAACTGTGGAAATTCTGGGATGCCCATTTCTAAACTTCTACAGAACATCACCTCCTCACGAGCAAATTGTTTATTCCAACCGATGGGAGATTATTTCATACTGCCCATTTCAGACTCTTTGTTCTGTAAGATAATGTGTACAGTTTCAGTCTTGACCATTAGAGGTTCAGACTTAAGCCAAAATGCTAACCGTAATCATCCCACACTCACTGCACTCCGTGTGATTGTCCGTTTCCTCAGCATCTGCGAACGATCGTCCGCACTCTTGTCTCCGATCGTCCTTTTGTGAGTCGTAGCAATTTCGAATCGCAAGTAAATGGGCGTAAATATCCACCCATCATATTCCGGGTAACTTGTATGTAAATTGTGTAATTTATGAGCGAGCAAAATGGCCGCACATGAGGAGACAAACCCTTTTTTCGACGGCCACTATCGGCCATCCTGCGGCCTCTTCGGACTAGGCCTAGTTGCGTATTTCGCTTTCTTGACCCAGATGTCTCTAGAAACCTTGTAATGAAGAACTCAGAATTTCTGTAGAGCCAACATTTTAACACAGTCATTCTGAGGCAACCGTTTTTAAGGCAGAAAGTTAAGGGCCGAAATTCAGGTCATTTAGTAAAATATGAACGTTAGAAAGCCTGTACTTCAAAAATTTAGGTGAATTTAAGTACGAGTCTTAGAAGTTGTGATGAAATAGGGTTTCTTAGGTAACCAAATAAACGCCTAAGTTCGAGTGTTTTGTTTCTCTTTTGTTTGTTTATTGTTTCATTCATTTATTCATGCATTCACTCATTGTGTGCTTCTCTCAGTGTTTGATGGATTTAATGAGACGTTTATGATGATTGAATATGTACTGAAAGCTGACTACCAAAGTTTTTCACAGTTCAGCATTGCGAACTAGTCCAAGCCTGCGTCGACTTCACGTGATGTCACCAGAAATTGTCGCATAGGTGAAGGCCGACGTTTGGACTGCAGATGTTCCTTCAACCCACGTGGGTCTAAAGCACTTCGTTCCTGCAAATGAATAGCTCTTTGTATGGCTATTTGTCCTCTCACTGTCCTCGGTACAGTGCGAATGTTTCCGCCTAAGACAAAACGCGATGGTGCGTGACATAGTTGTTTATATTGTAATTTTACCTGTGACTGTAATTAGAAAGTCACGGAGCACCGCTTCAAGATGGAGCTGTTTGGGCTAGTCTAAACGATGTTAAATGTCATTGAAAGAAGAGAAAGTTCATTAGCTAGCAAGCCGTGCTCAGACCAACCAACCCAACCAACGAATTCCCATCCACAATTGATAACTTACAGCATGCTTTGAGTTGCCCTGCAGCAACGCGACCCAGGAACTCTGCATACGCTGTCAACTATCAAATGTTAACTGTTTTGCAGTAGTTAACAGAAGTTATCAAGCTTTAACTATTTTGGCAATCTTGTGTGTGCACGACTTATTTCAGCTGTCTGTTATACATGACATTCTTCTTAATAACATACATTTCATTACGACTGGTCCGGAACATGATCATCACTTTCATATAACGGGTTGCGTAGTGTCAGACTGAGAGAGGTATAGAATGTCAGACAAACAGATATACAGGCAGGCAGACAGACAGACAGACAGACTGAGACACAAACACAAAGAAAGATAGACACCGACATAAAAATAGAGGCAGAGACAGAGACAGAGTAGAGTGGGTGTGAGGCAAAGACAACGTGTAGAAGTCAGAGAGACAGAAAGACTAGGAAGATTTATTAAGGGATAAAAGTAAAGTGACACAAGAGTTTCAGAATGACAGGCAGCGACAGCGACCGTGAGTAGCTACGTAGCAGACAGACTGCAACGCGAATGGAAACATGCGTCATCTAGCGAAACGAACGGGGATAAACTAGTATATGCCTGGAATGAGTTCTAAAAGCCAGCGCATGCTATTATACTTGTTCAGTTGATACAATCATCCTTTTCGGATCGTTAAGTTGCGGGCTTCTAGTTTTGAGGTCGTCAGTTCAAACCGATGCCGAGACAAGAAGATGCATGTATGTGACAGCATGTCTCGAATAATTCCAGTTTGGCTTTGCACAACATTCTCCTTGTCCGCTCTGGTGAATTGTGATACAAATTATAAACAATGTCAGATACTGTAAAAAAGGAGCAAACAACGCAAAAATCATAATGTAGGAATAGGAAATCAATCTAGGAGTTTAGTAGGAGTAGTAGTGGAAGTAGTAGTAGTAGCAGCAGCAGAAGCAGAGGAAGCGTAGGCTATACATTATAATGTACACCTCGCGTAGGCCCTATCTCGCCCAACTTCCGGACTTAGCAGACTGGCGTGTCAGCTAACATTCTGGCAAATATTATAAACAGAATTATTTTCAATCGGGGAGGCTTAAATTAGCCTTATAAGTACAGTAGGCTACTTTATATGCCCATTTAAAATTGCAAATATTGATATAAGAAACTTTGCAGTTTAAACATCAAATATTAATAAAGGGAATACAAGTGTGCAGCGTCGTAGCCTACATTGCCCCTATTCATTTCTTAGATAAAGTCATGGAACAGATCGTAGTCGAAGGACACGCCTTGTCGTTAACTGACCTGGACTACGCCGATGACACGATTCTCCTTTCCGAAATGCTAGAGGTCCTGATCCTGCCTCTCTAAATGATGGATCAGGAGATGCGGAGTCTGAAATGGAGGGTAATTGAGCCAAAGCGAAATTCCCAACAAAATTGATCATTTACAAGAAGCGGAAACAAGAAGGAGCCATAATTTTTAATTTGTAAGTACATATTTATATGGCGCCTATTCAGAAAACTTATCAGAAGTGGTCCCGACCTGACAACACAGGACCACGATCTATTAGAATGGTTTTCAGGCACCGGCAAGATAGATATATGGAAAGGAGAATAAGCTCAGATCGCAGCTGGCAAGGAACCCTGTTCCAGGTTGAGAGGTCTACCACAGAGAAGTCATCATGTTGCATTGCGGAAGTATGGAGCGGATGAACAAACCGCACACCTTGTGCCGCAGAACAAAGCGATCTACGGCCAGGGACAGGTTCAACTGAAATACACAGCTCCCTAGAGTAAGATAGGATGGAGCGCAATTGGCTGCAGGCAGTTACGCATCAGCACAAGAATATTAAACTCAATGTGTCTTTGCATGGGCAACCAATGCAGCTCGTCCTTCATGTAGCTAGACATATGACTAAACTTAGGAATTTTAGTAATTTAGTAATAGCACCTTGTGAGGTGACATGAGTGCGAGGACTAGCACCCTTATAACTCACTATCACTCCCAACAGTTAGCCGAGCTCCATCGTTTAAAACGGATTAAGTTCATTACTCCGAAAAGAGGGCGGCGAGCATAAACGGCATTACCATAGCCAACCCCAATGCATCTGAAAGCACACATCAGGGTAGAAGCAGTTTTGGTAGAAATCCGCCAGCTTCAAGCCTACATTCTGCCTATTCTTCTTTATGGAGCTTAGACCGGAACGCTCACAAACGCTGTGTATACAGTTTATAGAACAAGCTAGTTGCCTTCCAGCAGTGGTGCCTGAGATTGAGAAAGATCTCCCACATCAACTACAGGATACACATCACCAAAGCAGAAATCCAACGGCGCACTATTCAGTTCTTGTGTTCGAGAGGCTTTGTATCTTCGGTCGGACTTCAGGCTTTAAGACCAGCGCCTTCGGACTAGAACTCAAGTGTGGAGGTGGCAAGAAGAAAGGTTTGGAATATTATTCTTGCTTAACTTTGACTGTTTTTACATTTGTCCCTTAACACTCCTGAATAATGTTAAACAAATACAAATTACCAAGAACCGATTCCATGCAGCCATATTTAGTTGACACTCTCAGACTTATGTTCCCATGCACTCGGAATATATAGACTTCTAGCGCCTCGACTGAAGACAAGTCTGAAACGCGATTGCTTCCACTGCTTCAACCCACAAATCACATCCTTGTGGTGTTGTGTCTTTGTCTGCAAGATTCTGCATTTTACTGGTCAAGCATATAGAGTTAGGAAATAAATTATTTGGCTGAACCCAGAAAAACTCTAAAGTCTGAGCACAAAACCTCAGTCATCAAATCACTGCTACGGCTTCTAAAAATACAACGAATTAATTTTGTATGTTTTCATGGGCATAATGTGTCAATCAGTAAGATGTTGGTCTTTCTATTCTTCGCTCGTATACTGCTTACTTTCCTACGTAAGAACTCCGCCTACATGCTTTGCTGCCTGTATCTGGAACTATGGAGTATATAATTTCCGTCAACTGGTGGTCTTAATCGGTTGCGCAATCCCTGTCGGACAATCTGGCTTAACTGTGTTGACCGAAAGTCTACAGCGAAGATTGCCAACAGCTGATTGCCTGACCAGCGTTATCTTGATAAAGCTCCGATTTCCCTGATTACCCAATATCTCTATTTCCATGCCTCTCTGTCTCTGCCAGTTTGTCACTGTCTTGGCCTCAGTCGTTTCCCATCATTCCGCTCCTGTCCATAAGCCTGTTCTATTCCCAGTGTTTTCTTTTGCGATCATTTTCTTTTATTGGTTGTTTAGCTGTATGTATATGTTTTTGTGTGTCTATATGCGTGTGCCTGTATGTCTGCGTATACAACTATACATATAAGGTCTACTTGTCTATATCTTAGTCTTATGCTTGACCCTCTTTCAACAGCCTTCTACAGGACACTAAGTCGATTGGTAAATAGCTATTTGCGTTCAAGGATTATAGCACAGTAGAATACAACACAGCACTTCTTTCATACGCATCACTTAGAAACGCTTTATAGCATCGCATAGAACTAAGCAGAGCAGGACAACAGTTAGAATGTTCGTAGGCTTTCAACGCCTTTCTTTCTTAGAATTTATTTCTCCGTTTCGAAGAATGTCATCTTCCTTATTATGATGTCTGCTGTTCTCTCATTTAGGTCTCGATTCATTTCCTTTATGGAACTGCCGTGTTTAGTAAAACGTTTTATTGTGCACCATCCATCATTAGTCCATTGCTTTTCTTCTTTTGATTTCGACGCGACATTTGTTGCCCTCTGTTATCAGACTAGAAAATATACATCAGTTCTAATTGTCTTCATATAGTTTTATGAATAAAAACTGTATGTACGTATTTTGATATATATTTAGCAAGGTGCTTATCAAAAGCTGCAGTAGAAACAAGTGAATTAATAAGCAACTCATTAAGTAATAATAACGGGACATTTTAGCCAGGGATCCTGATGCTCCGTCTTACATAGGCGCGGCGCTTGTGTCTACGGGATGGTGGATTTATGTCTAGTTAGATGCTCATTGGAACATGCCGAAGCCTTAGTCTTTCCTCTCTTCCATGCGTTATTATTATTGTAATTACCACTACCACTACTACTACCACTACTACCACTACTACCACCACTACCACCACTACTACTACTACTACCACCACTACTACCACCACTACCACTACTACTACTACTACTACTATTATTATTATTATTATTATTATTATTATCAACAGCAGCAGCAGCAGCAGCAGCAGCAGCAGCAGCAGCAGAAGTAGCAGCTGTGAAACTAACTAACGCTTAGCGAGTATTTGATGAGGTGTAACACAATCTAAAGAATTCTGTAACACCGTACCCTAATGCACATGACATCAATCGATGGTCGCTTCAAGTGAAACCTTAGTCAAAAATCGTAATTCTTTGGAGAAGCCTGCAGGTCGAAATCCAATAAGTGAGAGGAACAGATTAACGGTCCAAAATTTGTCTTTCTTTCTCATAGCTATTCATTTGGCAATGCACTGAGTTTAGATTAGGGTGAATTTTGGACCTAAAGTGGTCTTCAGGAATATATATCATTTCGAGTTGTATATCTTCATTAGTCCGATGACAACGATAAACCGATTTACTTAATGAAAATACATTATAAAACATAACTTTCAAGTTTAACAGGATTAAAAATCGCCCGCGGTTGTTCAAACCAATTGAACCTAAGATAAAATGTTGTTTTATTGCAAGTTTTTATGCCATGCAACACAATCGCTATTTCCAAGATCCGTGCCACTCCTTTTAAAATCACTTGAACTTGTCAAATAAGAACTAATTCGTGTTCAGCTCATGATCTCTCTCTTGCTAAATACTTGATCATTCATTCAAGTCATGCGATTTATCAATTTCGGATGCAGGTGTCATTCATCTGTCGTGTCAACGATATATAATTATGTAATTATATGTACTCGCCCTCCAACCGCGATGAAGGTTTGATTGACAGCGGGGTCAGAAGAAGAATTGAAGATACAAGACTCTTTTAGTCACTCGTCTAAAAGAGTCTTGATAGCCACTGAATTCAGCGCATGGGTGAATGCATGCAACGATGCGAAGCGAAGCATAACACGCCATTTACATAAGAGAGGCAGAAAGAGTCGGGGTCAAAAATAGAAGACGATACATAGGCGCAACATCAGTTCAAAAGTATGGGGACACTGATACGCCGGTGTTAGAAGAGTCGCAGTAGTGTAGCAAGATTCTTGCCAAAATCAGATAAGAAGCAGAGGGCGCAAGCAAAAAGTGAAGACATGTCAAAATCGACGATTACGATGATATCCTTTCGTCAAAGGTGGTGGATGACCAGCTTATTATTTCTTAATCCTGTCAAGTTCAAAGGCAAGAGATATTTGACAGTTTTCTTTCTCAATCAAGTTGGTCGCCTTCCTTCAAAGTCTCTTTAGTCCCAGCTGCTATGTTTACCAGGATTTGCCGTTTCCTGGTCTCGTCTTCTCTCCCTCCATTCAACAGAGACCGGTGTCTCTGTTCTGTCATTTGGTTGAAGTACCACTGCATCCTTCCTTTATTATCTCTTCTCGATGTTAGACAGCAGAAGATAACTCAGGCAATTAACAGAAACTTGCTCGTATCTCTTAATTTTGTATAGAATAATTCCAATTCACTTTCAGCATTCTTTTTTCATCTGCATAATTATGGTTCGTTGCTTTCAAAGTCGGCATGTTGGCTTTAGTCAACGCCTGTGTTCCCAATGCACTGCAACGACCACAGGCATTTGGACTTTAGGTTTCGAAGGTTTCGTGAAGGAAGGGAACATTGGTGTACAAAGCTAATATGGATATATAGCAGGAATCGAAATTTTCTGCCAATGTTATTTCCATAGAAGACATAATTGGCCATTTTGTCTAGTCACTCAGATCTTAACTGGTTTGCATCCTAATGCCTTTCAGTGTTTCCGCCCAACTGGCTGCCTACCTGTCTGTATGTATACTGTGGAACTAATTGTCAACATATCCGTCGGTTTGCTGTCTTCTTGTTGAAATACGCCTTTATATTCCATATATTATATATATTCCACAAAGCTCCTATAGAAATGCGCTAATTGTTCGCATAGGTTATATCTTCCTGAACCATTGGATTTTCGACAGGGCTTCATCCGCAGGTTATGATTTCTGACCACAGTTTCACTTGAAGGGACGATCAATTGGTGCCTTGTGCATTATGATATCGGCGCTATAGAAGTCATTAGATTAGATGGATTTAAATTGCGAGTTGTTGACATTTCTGCAGAAATGAAAGTTATTGCCCATTGAAAATCTTTAAGTAAATATGTATGCATTCTTTTAAGGAGGCCTATGCTGACTTAAGTATGGCCTTAACAATCAGACATATTGCCTGATAAATGAGAAGTTATTGTGACCATTACCTGTCTGGTTATTAAGGGTCACATTAGCAGAATAACTTAGCATGACTTTAGGCCACGCGAATATTCTTTCTTAGCAAGGAACTTGAGTCTACAGATCGTTCTAGACACACAACTGTCTTATGCTTACATATATTCATGAAAAGATTAGGCCTACATGAAATATTTAAATCGGAGAAAGATAGGATCACATCTACATTCTCAGTAGTGTGTGTTATGGGGAAAAGGTGTGTCTCTACAGTCCCAGATGACGGTTGTACTCATGAGAAGAGTGGGGATGAAGAAAGTATGAAGAAGAGCAGATGCAAAGGAGTAAGGAGAGAGGGAGGGAGGGAGGAAGTGAGGAAGGGAGGGAGTGGCATTTCGGTCTGTGTGCGTGACCGTTTCGCCATCCACTTTGCGGCTACTCACTAATCCTCAACGGGAAGCCACTTGAACGAACCTACTTTTGCAGGCCGTTGACGACGATTATCACAGATTAGCAGGCAATGATTGACAGAGAGAATAAACTGAGTTCAATTCAACGCGATTCGATAGGTTTAGCCTTTAGCCTAAGCTCTATATTGGAGACAAGGGCTATTCGACGAGATAGATTCTGTCACTATCTGAAGCAGCATTAAATGTTGCCGTAAACACATGCAGCCGGATTGACTAGCATGCAAAATATGCACATGCACAGCCTCCCCCCCCCCGCTGACAGAATTCTTAAGTCAGAATTTTTCTGCACGGACAAAAACCGACATAGAATTCATTCTATCGACTATTTGTTCATGGTAACTAGTCGTTAGTTTTAATTTTCAAAAGAAAACACCGTCTTGCAGAATTGAGAAAGTCAGCCATATAATCAGCTGTTTTTATACATACTTCCTGTAGACGAAATTTTTCTGTCAGCAGGTGTTCTACGCAGTTTCGTTGATTTTCTTAGATTTGCTTTTTAGTTTAAAATCGGGATATAGATAGATAGACAGACAGACAGACAGACAGACAGACAGACAGACAGACAGACAGACAGACAGACAGATAGACAGATAGATAGATAGATAGATAGATAGATAGATAGAGAGAGAGAGAGAGAGAGAGAGAGAGAGAGAGAGAGAGAGAGAGAGAGAGAGAGAGAGCTGCAGACAGAAAATTAAAGATGGAGATAAAGAGTGGCATGACATGGGGGTTATTACACGTAAACAATGGTTCAGATTACATGAGTCCATATAATTTAGCGCTTTGAAATAATTTATGTAATAATAATAATTTAAGTAATGTCTCGTGTTTGCTTACTTACTAATTTCTTGTACATTTACTTCCGGGATAAGTCGGCCTAATGCTCACGGGTGCAGCGCTATATTTAGACACCAGTTCCTAAGCTCGCAGATTACCGAAATGACTGTAGGTTTTGAATACCAAACCAATAACTGTATGCTAGAAGAAGCCAACTTAGGCAACATTTGCCTGACAAATGTTGTCTAAGCTGAGTTAGGATCGACTAAATGAGCACATGTTTCAGAATGGATACCGTCTCAAAGTTTGTACTCGATATTCTCTATAGGCCATAGATTCATATATTCCCTACTATTACATAATTCCCCTTTAATAGCCTACCTATCGACGTACAGTCCTATCTGTATATACTACGCGAGGCTCTTGTCAGGTTAATTATCGACTGAGGGTTCAAAACTGTTTTCTATGAGGTACACACATTGCTTAACGGTCTTGGGCAAGTTTTTAACACAAACATTGACTAGTTTAAGCAAAGCGTGAATGTTTAAAGTTCTGCATTGCCTAAGACGTCATTTAGTAAACTGGTTTTCAAAATTCAACCTTTACCGAATGAAGGGAAAAGGAGCAGATAATTTTTTTAACGAAGCTCTTGAGTTATTGCCCGTAGACCAATATGGCTCACAGTCATAATAGTCTAAATACTTATACATAAAAATATGTATTAATTCATGTGTATCTTGACAGAAAAATTAATGCTGAGGGCAATCAGGGCATGCGTGGTGGATATATGTATATTAAGGAAGACAAAGAAACAAAGAAAGATAAAGACGCAGAATGCTTTAAAAGCGATATATGCATAAATAGCACGCTTTCAAAGTTCCGTACGTAGCTTAGCTTAAGAGGTGGAACCGTGTTATCTCTTTAGCCCAAGTCAACATGCATGCGTATATATGTATATTCTATGCTTACACCTGCATTAGTGTTATTAGTGTAAAACAATGTATTTGTATACACAGTTGTGTATGTATATATATATAAAGGCATTTTCGGACGTATGGTATGCATTAAATAGCGTTGGGTCGAACGGCAGTCTGAAGATTTTCCTAATCGAAGAGAACAATCCAGCTTCTGTTAAACGGACCATGCAGTACCGTGCTTCGTTAGCTATCGGGGCATCCACACGCACCATCGCATTTCATATTATATATATATACACATATATATATGCATGCAGTATATATATGTATATATATATATGAATTGGTGTGCGTGTGGTATGAATAAATATAATCGTGTAGTTCTATAGGCTATGCTTTTAAATATACAGTACGTCAATGCATGCGTAGAGACTATAATATATATATATATATAGCACATACATATTTTTCATATTATGTTATAGCATAATGCGCATTTAACACTAAAGACCCATATATACATACATACGTACATACATACATACATATATATATATACCTATATATATGCATATGTATACATGGACCATCGATTGTCGTAACTGTGCGTGTACATATATAGTAGCCACGTGTATAATAGCCGAGAGCTGAAGAAGAGGCGTCCATAGATTTGTCATACGGTGCATGGCAGCCATGCAGTGGAAGAGGATGTGGAGGGGGGCTTATCGTGCATGTTTTTTTGTGGTGCAGGGTCTTTTCTTTCGTCTAATCTCATCGGTCGGTCGTGCCAGGGACGGTCCTCTTCTTCTTCTCCATCTGCTGCTGCTGCTGCTGCTGGTGCTGGAGCTTCCTCTATCATCTTCCGCTTCCCTCTCCATCCATCCAGCGCCGGTTTGTGCGAAGGTCGAAGGTCGAGTGGGGCACGCACCCCTCTTGCTTCTTCTCCCTATATCTGTATATACATACGGTGCATGGATGAATTATACGTTTACCTCTTTCCTTCTCTCGAAAGGCTGTCTGTATAGAATACCTATCTGTAAAGAAGAGATTTGGTTCAAGTGTTTCTTTGTTTATGGGACTGTCTGTCTGTCTGTCTTTCTTTCTCTCTGTGTGTCTGTGTGTCTGTCTTTCTCTGTGCGTGTATGTCTGTCTGTCTTTCTCTGTGCGTGTATGTCTGTCTGTCTTTCTGTGTGTGTGTGTTTCTCTGTGTGTCTGTATCTCTGTCTCTCTGTGTGTCTGTCTGTATACTTTAGTCTTGTGCTTGGCCCTCTTTCATCAGCCCTTGCAGGACACTAAGTCGATCGGCAAATAATTATTCGCGCACAATGAAAATAGTACAATACGATTCAACGCTGCAGGTATTTGACACGCATCATTTAAGCTGTAAATGAGCGATCAACAGCGCATCAAAATTATGAAGCAGATAATGAAGGACGAAAGACAATAGGGAACACAAAATAAAGATGAAAGAGACGAGCAAGGGAAGAAGGAACGAAGGACTGAGCGAAATAATAGTCTACAGTTTTAAATAGTCTATAGATATATATTCTGACGCCGACGTTATTGAATGCTTTTATAGTAGCTCTTACATCTTCATTTGCTATGTGTTGGACAAAAGTAACAGTTGATTTATTAACTCATCATCATCATCATCGTCGTCGTCGTCGTCGTCATCGCCATCATCAGTTACTGACAACAACCGTTTGCTGGCGATGCATGGGTGCGAATAAATGATCTCCACTCTTCGGTTATTTGTCATATTAAGTGCTGTTATCATGTTTAGTCCAAATCTTGTTACGTCGTTGTTTATGCTGTTCACTCAGCGGAATCGTGGTCTTCCTTTACTTCTCTTTCCTTCGCATCTTTCAGATAATGCATTATATGGAATTCAGTCATGCAGTATATATAGGCATCCTTATCACATGACCAAACCATCGCAGTCTTCGCTGAACGACTTTATCTATATAACGAAGTTAATTGTCCGCATATTTAAGAAATGCCATAATCTATCATTTCTAACATTTGCTTTTCGTAGTCGTGACGTTCCTGCAATTTTCCGTAGCCAACACATTTCTGTTGTGAGGATTCTTTTTTATCTTGCTTTCTTATTGTCCAGAATTCTAGTCCATATAGAAAATATGATTGTATTATGGTCTCGTATATTCTTCGTTATTTTTCTTTGTTATTTCCCTGATTCTCCATATCTTGGCCATTCTTCCAAATGCTTGTAGTGTACGTCCAATTCTCTTTTGTGCGCCATTTATGTTATTAGCTCCGAGATAAACTAATCAATAGGTTCTCCTTGGATGCCAATGTTAATTGGCATTTCTTTGCTTTTTCAGTAACCATGCTAATCAGTAACCCGAGTCTTCTTCTGGTGTTGCCTTTCTGTGTCGTACTGTATTGCAGTTTTGATCCGTTTCTAACTGAACGGCAAATGTCGTCAGCAAATTGAAGATTATTCACTATGCCATCGTTCAGTTTCATTCCTGTCTCGGTGTTGTTTCGGCTGAGTGCCATTACTGCTTCTAATGTTAAGCTGAATAAATACGGTTATAAGATGAACCCTTGAAGTAACCCCGTATTCCGTGATCTTTACTTGCTTACAAACAGAGAATCAAGAAAGAGAGCCTTCGGTGAATGAATAAAATATAGAAATACGACAGGGAAGACGGAGAGAGGGACAGGAGATGGCAATTAGTATGAAATACTGCTAGAAATAGAAGTCTATTATGAGTCCATCAAACTTTTAATTTGGTTGTAATTCAGTTGAACCGCAGCTTAATTCATTCAGATAGATTAATTATTATCGAGGACTGTCTCTTGGGGGCCGACTGTTTTCCTCCTCTAGTCCCCGGAGTCAAGCGGCTCCAGTTTCTCTGCTGCCGAAGACCGCGATTGGTTGATGTGCCAGCCAGACCAATACACTCTAGCAGCAGGATAGAAGGAACATTCTAAATCAACCTGATATCTATTCTGCTACAAACATCACCTCTACATCAAAACTGGCTTTGCTTTAACATCGGAACTTGATTAGAATTTCAACTGATATGTTTGATACGATTGATAGCAGCTCGAATTTTGAAAACGTTGGCCACCTGAACCACCTGTTTCGATATGGGACTGGCCCAGGTGGTCACGTGCCCGCGCCGCCACTACATCATCCGAAGTTGGCGGTGATGACAATAAAAACAGACGTTTGATGGACCGGTTAAACGATAATGACAGCGCTAAGCACTGCAGAGTTGACTGACGACTGATTTGTTCCACTGAAGTCTAAAAGCTGAAAACACCGACGAACGAAGTGATAGGCGCCGAAACTTTCACCTGCGGAATTTACAGCCGAAATTGAAGCAAGGGAGAACTTCAATTGGCACAAAGTGAGTTTCTGCTGATAGAAGGTTGTTCTACGGGATACGATTTTTCTTATAAAAGCATACGTCCGTTTCTGTGTTCCATTTGAAATTCGGGGTTTATGTGTAAAATGTGTTCTTCTATTGGTTTATTAAATTGTATTTGCTATCGTGTCCTTAGAATCTTAGTTAACTATTTTATTCTAATATTGATGTGTGACAAAATATGCTTATATTGCTCCTTTAGAAGTAACTATCTTCTATTTGGTTTCAAGATTGCGTGCAGTGGTTCCATTGAAAGAGGTAAACCTGTACACACAATTCTAATAATTTCAGACCATTGTCAACTGCCGATAAAATATGAATTATTTATTGTTTTGAAACTAACATTATCATTACAGCCATTGTTGTAATCGTCATTTTCGTTTGCTATCATTCTTATCAGCGTCTCTCCAAAATGTTCTTATAAGGCAACAATGCAATTATTTACATTGCAATTAGATACGAACATCCTCGTCATCCATTAGGCCTACTTGTTTTGCACGATTGATTAACTTCATTCCGAAGCATTGCAGCGACAACGAAACTGAAATTTTGTAAATTTAAATGACGGGAATCTATTGTCAGCAACGCATTCTAACTAATGCTGCCTTTAGAATGAATCTAAGACGGAGCTAAACTAATGATGTGAGAGTTGGAACCAGGATTTGAAGTCGTGGGGGACAAACCAAGGCTATGGTCTGGTTATATGGTCAGTATACACCAAGGTGTGGGAGGCTCCTTGTCTTTTGCATCCTTTAAGGATGGAACTGGGTATTGATGCATGTGTAGTGTACTATTGTTCTTTGCGTGATTATTTTATTGAGCTGTAGGCTGGTCATTAGAGCAAATGCATTGATGAATTTCTTATGCTAATCGATCTATTCGTCGCCAAATCTTGAGTAATTGTCACATCGAGACACCGTCGAGGCTGTTGCCATCAACTCTGCTGTGCAACCATCATCATTATCATCATCATCATCATCATCTTCGTCGTCGTCGTCGACCGTCTCTTGCCCTGCAGAAATAATCGAGGCTATTGCCTACTAAGAAATACTGATATAGACAGAGAAAGAGACACAGACCCAGAGAGAGAAAGAGAGAGAGAGAGAAAGAGAGAGAGAAAAAAAAGAGAGAGAGAGGGAAGTGAAGAGAAGAGAAGATATAAGAGAAGAGAGAAGAGAAGAGAAAAGAGAAGAGAAAAGAGACGCGAAGAGATAAAAGAGAGAAAGAAAGAGAAAAGGGAAGAGAAGAGAACGGAAGGAAAATAGAAAGAAAGAACCTGGAAAATTAAGGCTTACAGATCCTAATTTCGTCTCATCAAATGTGAACTGCCTCCGACTACGACTTGTAGCCATTGTACTACAATCAGTATAATGTAATGTAATATGGTGTGACGTCGAGTCATGCCATATCATGCGAAATTCCCGATTTATAGAAAATCCTAACTGTCGAGCGAATTCTGGGGCCTAAAACTATCATTTGTATTGTATGTGTCGTGATTGAAAGCAGAACTTATGAGGCATCTTGAAGAAGTATTTCTTATACAATGACTTGTTTCCCTTCCATGAAACAAGTTATCACAAGCATGATGACTTGTTTCATGGAAACCCATGATGTAAGTTACACAATATTAAAGCACTTTCTGAATGTGTGCACTAAAACCTAATAATTAGTGGATCTAATGATTCATATGTGAATCTCAATAAAACCTAAACTGCCTTGAAAAAGATGGATTGAGAGGCGATGAGACGAGAACAGATGCAAGCAATGTAAAGCAGGCATGAGTTGGTGGCAATTTTGAGAAATTCATCGAAAAGGAGTGTTCATCATCTAAATATTATCTCGCCGAATTCATACGAATCTCATAACGGTCACCAATAAGAAAAATTGTGGGGCACACTGCAGAATCCTTTGTATCTCCTCTTGTCGCTCGGCTGTCATGTCATCCTGACTGAGATGAAGACAAATTTTTCCAACGTTTCATTATATTTCTTGTCGCCTGTGGTTTCATCAGCTGTTACATCTTTAGACTCGCTTTTATCGCCATTTTGCAACCAACCGAAAATTGGAGAGCAATCTAACAACAAATATGGTCTTCTCTCTCTGGCCTTTTGGGTGTTCTTTGAATTACGTGCCTTAACATGGCAGTCTTATTAATCCCGACGATAAGTTGCATCCAGTAGTAACATGAACTGGTATGCGCCTATTTGTAGAGAATGCAGAGCTATAGTCGCTTCCGTGCGTACATCCATAAGTATTATTGATTCTACCCGCAGCAGTGGTGTAGCTAGATATTTGGCGCTCGGGGCGAGTGATGGGAATCGTCCGCCCAATAGAAACTTTGAATTTTACCAAAAAACCAACAATTTAGAGAAAAGTCATGTGTTGAACATGAATCGATGACATAAAACTATAACACCAAAACTCAAAACAAAACTTTTCTAGCATTGGTGGAAGAGCATGGTCTTTGCCGTTTTTACTGGTATTATGTAACACTGCTTTGGGTGAGGGATCGCTTCCCACTTCCCAGAAACGGGTTATTGTTTTGCTTTCTTTAAGCCCGACGTCTTGACGTCAGTGACATGGCCAATTATATTATCGACCAATTTCCAACTTATCTTTTTTGTCGAAGGTAGTTTAGAAACATGTGCCGATGCCGCTCACATGTTATCTTAAGGCAAGTTCCCTTTTACCTAAACAACAGTCAGGGTTAAGAAACTTTCATTCCACTGAGTCAGTTTTAACAAGCATGCTAGCTGACATTTTAGGGGCTGTTGACCGGGAACGTGTTACCCTTCTTGCTCTTTTTTACGTGAGTGCGGCCTTCAATTGCGGCATTCTCTTAGAAGGTCTTGAAAAGTCGTTCGGTGTCGTGAGTCGTGCTCTGTCGTGGTTGAGTTCATTCCTGTCTGCATGGGCGTATACTCCAACTGTGGATTTTTTGTCACACACGGTCTGACTGGTCTGTGGTGTCCCCTGGTCTCCCACACGGTTCCATCTTACGACCAATACTCTATATTCCTTACAACGCCAATTACAGCCAGGTCCTTACTTCTTGGGGGGGGGGGTAATGGCTCGTGAGTACGCAGGTGATACTCAGGCACACGTCCATGGCCCAGCGGTAGAGGCTATCTCCGTAGTCGAGAAAATGCTTCAGACATCGAAGGCGCTAAGCGCCTGGATGTCGTCCAACCGCCTCCGGCTGAACCCCTGGTAAAACTCAATTCACATCGCTTGGCAGCCGTCGGCAGAGCAGTACAATCGATAGGCCTAGGCAGAGCAGTACAATCGATAGGCCTAGGCAGAGCAGTACAATCGATAGGCCTAATCTACAGCATTGCTTCCCTGGTGTTTCTTTTTCTACTGCTGTGCGTTATTTGGTGATTTGGATGTGACCTTGGACCAGGAATTGACCTTCTCAGACCATTTGAGAAGGTTATGCCGAACGTGCTATTATCACATGGGCCAGAATTGCACAGTAGGCCGTTCGCTTACAACTCAAGCCGCCACGACCCTGATTTGTGCATTCACATGAATCAGGATTATGTCAATGCTATTTATGCAGGGCTTACTCTTAATTATTATTATTTTATTATTATTATTATTATTATTATTATTATTATTATTATTATTATTATTATTAAACAGACATTATAACACGCGCAATTAACAACAGCCTCAAAGGCGAGTGCAACGACCCTAAAAAGTGTCCAAATGCAGTCTATCTGAAACGGTGTCATCCTGTTTATTGGAGGCATATCTAGGCTTGGGCATATATCCAGCTTCATGCTGGAGGAATTTGAATGGTTGCCGATACACAAAAGCATTGAGTTTAGGATATTAATGCAAATGCGTAACTGCCTTGAAAGCTGTGCCTCATCTTATCTCAGTGAATTGTGTGTCTCAGTCTCTTTCACTCCTGGCGGTAGATCTATTCGTTCTGCCACACACGATGATCTAGTTGTTCTTCTGGTGCAGCATAGAAGCTTCGTTGTGGTTGATTCAAATTTCTGAAATAGGTTGCCTAACACTCTACGCCATGAACATCTTGGTCTTCCTTTACCGTAAGCGCTTGAGAACCACTTTGTTCGGTCCTGGTTTCTGTCGTTTGGTCGGGAGCGCCTCTGACGAGTCTCTCTTGAAGAGGCGCTACACACATTTCAAGCGGAGCTCAGTGTAGGATATTAATTTGGTTTTCTTTTCAAAGCAATATCCTAAACTGAGCTCCGCTTGAATTTTTTAGCTTCATTAAAGCGATATGCACAAAGTGATGAACCAAAATTGCTAAAATTGGATAGTACACCTTACAAATATTCCACAATCTTATGATATAATGCCACTGCATATGTTTTCGTCTCGCTGAACTTCCCATAAGGCCGGCCTTGGCCTTAGGTGAAGGTCAGCGAAGCGTCTGCCTAGTGCCCTATAATAGAACCTGACACTTTGAGCCTGAAAACTACGTTGATCGTTGACCGATAGATATTCTTTATTAATCCAGAGAGGGATGAAGTTTTGATCGGACACGCATAATTTTTCATTCTGCAAGAGAGAGGGGGAGAGGAATGGTTGAAGAGTGGTCCGGAAGGGAGCAGAGCGAGGGCTACTTTGACAGCGGTGACCGATAAGCTTAAATATGTAATACTCGATGCAAGGGCTTTCAGAGAGAGAGAGAGAGAGAGAGAGAGAGAGAGAGAGAGAGAGATAGATAGAGAGAGAGAGAGATAGATAGAGAGAGAGAGAGAGAGAGAGAGAGAGAGAGAGAGAGAGAGAGAGAGAGAGAGAGAGAGAGAGAGAGAGGCTGGGACAGTTCAACTCCAGAGTTGAAACTTGATTGCTTAAACTAGTATTTAGATCTCCATGACATACGTGCACAATGTGCATGTACTGTAGGCCTTTCGAATCATCGAAACATCTTTGGATCTTTAGGCAGAGGCTGTCGTTGTCTAATTTGATCGCATTGACATTTTTTATAGGTGATAAAATATGTCTTTAAATAGTTCATTCAGGGGGCACAGTAGCCGAGTGGTTAGAGCGCTTGGCTCGATACGCGGAGATTAAGGGTTCGCGCCTCCCCTGAAACGGTTACTGTATAGGGACCTTGAGCAAGTCCCTCACTCACAACTGCTTCGCGCCTCAGTTTCAGATTTACTGACCTTGCGCGCGTAATAAATGCAAGATAATAATAATAATATTATTATTATTATTAATAATAATTTTGCCACCCGTTGTATAGTGCCGCCCGGGGCGGACGCACCACTGGCCCCCTTTAGCTGCGCCACTGATCCGCAGTGCGTTCTATAGGCTGAGTGACAGAACATGACATATGTCATCTCATCTGCTGCTCAACAACCAGACACGACAACGGGGTTACAAAAGGTGTCAGAGCGGGTGAAGGTGGGGTGTCGTCTTACTCACTCGAACGACGGGGTTCTGCTCGTTCTTTGCAATCACTGCAGCCTAATATTGACGTTGGTTCCACGGTCGTCGTCTGCTGGTGGCCAATCGAGCAGGCAGCGGACGATCTCTGGAGAATGGCAGGTCTGCAGAAGCATCACTGCCTCCCTCCCCACCAAGGGCCTAGGGTTAACCAGTGGATGTTTAACCATTGGGGTTTGTGTACATGCCGAGAGCCGCGTCAACTGAAGAGATTATTTACCGCTGGTTTAGCTGTGGTGAGGTCGCGACTTTCACCGAGTATGATAAGAATTAGACTTTTCGTTTTGCTTCCAGAGGAGAAGTACTTAGGAGTCGCTTACAAATGCAGCGTTCCTGATAAGTGCATACCAGCTGAATTTCTGTGGTCGAACGCCGGACTAATATTTGTCATGAGATCGATCGATTCCGCAGCTGTCCCGCTGGCTTATGCTAGGCCTACTGTTCTTGTTTATAAGATTCTAAAAATATTGCTAAATGTAAAATCACATGATTACATACTTACACGCGTAAAACAACTGCGACATCTAGTGTTCTATTTTCTAATGAACTCGATAGCGCCTTTATCATAGTGCGCAAAAAGGAATGTAAAATGCCCTATTTATTAGTAGCCTTCATTTAGTAAGTAAGTAAGTAAGACATTTGTTGACATTTGTAACATCAAAGTTCTAAAAGGCTCAGCCGAACACTAAGACAAGGTTTTCGTTAATTCGCCTGAATTCACACCACAGACGCTGAGGAAAAGGGAGGTTCTTGTTGGGTCTGCTAGTCGATCTGAAAGCTTTATTAGAGAAAAATAATATCATAAGATCTTATTCGAGATAAAATTTGGTGCGGAAATTCTTCTGATCAGATTTTGTGCCGGAACTTCAACGATGCCTTAGATTAGTTTAACTAAAGCCTGATTAGATTCGAAGAATGCGGAGGTCAGAGGGGACTTAAATATCACAGTGGAACTTAAGAGATATAATACGCTGGACCTAATCCTATGCTCATGTAGACTTAGCTTTCTTATCTAGTTAGAGTTATGGAGAGGCCGAGTAGACTACTGCCTTTCCTACTCATTGCAATTCTCTACCCTCTTGAAATAGACCGACTAAATCGGTTTGTTCGGATAATGAAATCTGCAAAAAGCACATTCATCTCATTTGCTATATTATGCAAATACTGGGGTAGTCCAAACCATAACCAACCGAATATCTTATCTAATCTAAAGACTTCTATAGCGCCGTCGTCATAATGCCCAAAGCCATCAATCGATGGTCGCTTCAACAGAAATCGTAATCAAAAATCATAATCCATTGGAGAAGCCAGGTTAAATTCCGATAGGTCAGAGAAACCAGAAGCTAGGCTATGGTGGTTAATTAAGTTGAAACAGATGAGTCTTAAGGTTCTATCTGAATGGCATCACAGAACTGGCAGAACAAATCGAACTTGGAAGCGGATTCCAAAACCGTGGACCAGCAACCGAGAACGCTGTAGAGCCCAACACAGTTCTGGTAGGAGGGACAAGAGTTATAGTAGTGTCCATTGATCGAGTGTCATATTTGTTGGTATGACGGATGAGCCTGAAACAGAGCTAAGTTGGTTATTTAAATGGAGTACTATGTGAACTGCAAGAGAGGTTTTAAACTGGATTCTTTTCTGAATAGGCAATCAGTATAACGAGTGCAATATTGATGTAATATGTTGATATTTATGGGTCTTCCATATGGCCCAGGCCACAGAGTTTTGGACTATTTGTAGTTTGTGCAGATCTCCTTTAGTGATGCCAATAAGAAGCGAGTTACAGTAGTCAAGTCTGCTAGAATCCAATGCATCAGCTAGTGGGACCAAGACAGTACGAGGCAAAATAGATCTGATACCACGAATATCCCGTATGTGAAATTGAGCTGATTTGCATGTGGCTCTACCATGATTATAAAGTGACACGGTGGAGTCAAATATTATGCCTAGACTGATTGCATACGCATTCAGCAAGATTGACAAGGAAGCCGCCCAACTGAACAATCAAATTTAACAAGTTACTGGCATATACTACAGAAGAAGGAATTCAGTTTTTGAATGATTTAGAAGAAGTTTATTCAGAAGCCATTCAAGACTGAACATCTAGAGAAAAACTAGATGAAGTCCTTGGACAGCAGGATTAGACGTGTAACTGTCGAATGAGAGGAATAAGCTGGGTCGTCAGCGAATAACTGTACATGTACACCGCCTTTCTTGGCCTCGGCTGTACTACGGCGCTCTATAAATCGTCTTATTATTATTATTATCATCATCATCATCGTCGTCATCATCGTCATCATTATCATAATAATAATAATAATAATCATCATCATCATCATCAGTTACAGTCCTTGGAAGATGGTCGAAGGTCAAGATTCTTCAGTATATGGGCCACTCATAAGCTCAATTTATGCAGCTAAAGAGTTCCAGGCACACATTAGTTGTGGATCTATGTTAGAATTTTACTAAAGAGAAGGAAGGGCTGACTGTACGAGACGGAGTTCAGAAAGTAAACAAACCGGCGGAGTTAATGAATGGACGACAGTACAAGAAACAGAAGGCTTGTGGAACAAGATAAATTAAATACAAAATATAATATGCCAAGCGGAATAAAATAAAATACTTTATCGATGAAACACAAGATTAACTACTAAATCTATCAGTATGCGAAATTTACGGTAATTTAAAAACTACATAAAATAAGAAATTTTACTAGCAGAATGCAGAACGAAAACAGCTCGTAACAACAGCTTCCGGTAAGTGTTCAATTATATGGGCTTAGGCCTATAGTGTCCTAATTGAAGCTTGAACCTATGCCTAACCCCAATCGATTAACCCTCTCACCCTAGTATGATTTGTAGCCCATCTGGTGCGACTGTCTCTGCCGCATCGATGCCCTGTCTGAACTTCCCTTGCCAGTGGATAGGGAAACAAGTGTCTGTCGTTCAGACCAGCAGGTGCGCCTTCTATAAATCTCAGTGCATTCCATCGACTGCGCCCAGAGGTGACGAAGCGTCGACAGACGGCTGTGGCTGCGAAATTTAACACTTTTCAACTGCACATTTATCCCCAAGCATACTCAGTCTGTGTCTAGTTTAACACCAGTAGGCTTAATGGTGTCATGTTAGCAAGTTGCAGCAGCTGTGAACCTCGTCCCATATACGGGTTGTACTCTAGTTTTTAAAATTGTCGAATTTATTGAAATAATATAGTGTTTTGGAAACTTCAAGCATTCGCAAGCAAAGTCCACATCGCATCGGAAGACTTTCTACCCAGCAATCAGCGTTAGATATTCTGCCAAATATCTTCGGTCAGTTTGCTACATATGTCGGTATTTTCGTGTCTGCCCCACAAGTGTTTGCCTCAGTTTTTCTTGTTCTCTGTCCAACTCTTTCTTGGTGTTTTCAACTATTCGATTTGTTCTAAAGTGAGGTAAAATAACCAGGGACCATGTTAGAAAGTCAGCGCGAGGTTGGTGGAAACTTTGGCTCCTGCAGACACGACAACTGGACTTCAAGAGCCGAACAGTGTATTTTCGTTGTTCGACGGCCATGGGTTTGAGCAGGCTTAATGAAGCATGCAGCTGTGGAGATGGAGTATTACAGACGGACCATTGTCACGTTAGCATTGTTTAGCAAGGTAATCATATTTGTTTGCATAGTCCTGTATCAGTCTCGTAGGCATGCGATCGGACAACCCTTCTTCCACTGCAGCTTAACTGCAAATCGTTGATGACACAACGGGTTTCGGATCCCAGACAGGGCGATGAAAAGCTCTGGCGTTGCCACTTCGCAATCACCAGACGTCATATTGCCTAGCGGGGTAACGCCGCAGCAACCCCACTACACGAGGGGTGACCGAGATTACGTGATGCAGTCACTATGCTTTGCATCTACGCTCTAGAAAGTCATGTCTGGTGAAGGCGAACACTAATGTTGCCAGAACGCCTATGGGTTTATCTTGTTTGAAATTCAAGCAGACTGTGACCTACAGACAGGCCGTCAATGTAGCCTTTTATAGAGATTAGATACTATTGTCCTGACCGCAATCACTGTTTAGACCTAATAGCGTTCTGGCCACACTACAAGAAGAGTGTTCTAGAGTTGCTTGTGTCTCTATCTATTTGGCAGGATGGCAAGCAACAGGCGCGCGGGGAAAAGTAACCCGATCGGCGGCGGCGGCAGTGGAGGCGCCGGGAGAGGCGAGGGCAGAGGCGAGGGCGGCGGCGGAGGCCGTGGCCTGCAGCGCGAGGTGCGTCCCTGTTATCAGCAGCGAAGAGGGCGACGCGAGGTCAGTTCGAGTTCCCGATAAACATCGTTGTCTGTACGACTCAGTCATGTCGTACTGATTAACATTCACTTGAGCTTGTCATGCTCACGTCTAAGTGACGCCGTCCGTCCGTCTGTCCGTCCGTCCGTCCGTCCGTCTGTCCGTCAAGATATGACAACGTTATCAGGCAGTCACTTGTATAGGCCTAGGCGCGCCTTTATCACACACATATATACATGCGCGTGTATGCTTTTTAGCACGTTTCTCTTCGTTTTTATATCCCTATACATAAGTCCACTCCAAGGCCGCACACAATTGTACTACGTGTATGGCAGCTCAGTGATATAGATTGCGTTGTCCTAAATGCGAGTGTAATTGCAGATAGTAGTAACGGCATGCAGTTGTGTAGAACGGAGATATTATTAGACCTAATAGTTGTCTTTGCTGCCTCTGATTCGGATGTAGACTACTGGTTCGAATTGTTGTGAAACAGTCGTTTTCAGTTATTTCCCACCAGCGGCGCCAAATCGTTCGTTCTAATAATTAATTGGAAGGCGAAGCGAACGTACGCGTCGCTGTAGTGATCTAATGAAAAGAAATTGGTAGGCGGCCTCATCGTGCGCCGCCTAGGATACATTTGGCCAGGCTATGGGCCGGGCCTTAGTTATAGGCTTCAGTCGCATGTCTGTTCATTGTCATCACATCGGACCATATCTGAGGAGGAGTTTCTTTTATTATTGTGAAGTTGGAAATGCACAAGTTTCATAGTGAAGCTATTTACACGGTTTAGTCAATAGGTTCAAGTAGCTCTTTGGTTACGAATAAAAGGCCTAATTATATTAACTCATTGTTCATTAGTCTATTTACATATATTCATATTTAGTTATTACAATCAGCTACTATGAAAGCAGGAATAAGATCCATTCATGCGGCGTCAGCATCTGACCTCGTCAGAGCCGATAATACGCCTAATATGAAAAGGCCAGGTTTATAAGTCGGCGAAGGTCTTGTAATGTACTCTGTCATCGAAGCAAGATGGTAAACAAAAGTGATGACTGTGTCGATTACACACCATAGTGACGTCGGGACAACAAACATCGTCCGAATAACTGGATCAGACAGAACAATGCCTGCAAATAGGCTGCTATGGAGTAGGCGCTACACAATGGATATCGCACGAATCGCAGGCACCATAAACCACAATTCTCTGTAGCTCCTAATCTCCAAAGGCAACAGATCCCTTTATTCAACAATTGCTCAACATATCGGCTGGTTTGTTCGTTAATTCGTTCATTCGTTATTTCATAACTAATTTCATAATTAGTTTAAGAATTCATTTCATAAGTGATGAAAGAACGCTGATTTCCAAGTTTCAAGGCGGCACTTGTCATTTGTAAAGCACGTGTTATTCGTCTGCCATCCCAGCTAAATCATCTCTGATTGTACTTTGCAGCTCTGCTAAAAGGCGAGCCCTCTTCAATCGCATCTTCTGTGTTGTTCTTGGTACACTTATTACAGGTGGGCTCGCATTCACAATTGCTTGTCCCAACATTTAGAATTCTCTACCTCTACCAATGTGTTGATGGTTGCAACGTTTCCTGTTGCCCAACTTCAATGTGCGCTTCTGAACTGCAAGTTCGGTTGTCAATTTCGGTTGCATTGCATAGTTGTCTAAATGACGATGAGCATAATACGCCTCTGAACCTTATGTTGTAGACAGAGATGTCAACCGCATCTCGCAACTGCTGCAGTCAACACAAGTCGGAATCTAATCGATGCTATGGACAGACGATGGTTTCTTCTTCCACAGTTCTTTCGACACTCATAAACTTGCAGTTCATTCTGTGCCTAGCCACACTAACCAACGTAACAGCTACGATACGAGGTTAGAAACTGTAAGCGTAATTTTTCTCAAGATTTTTTCAGCATGTTTTAAGAGTGTGTTTGTATTGGAAGTTTTATGACGTCAACCATCGGGTTGTTGATTTGTGCGCGCGCGCAGATCACGTGCTTGCGGTTACTGGGTGCATCTATCTCCCAAGCATCGGCGACGTGCTGAGGCGTTGGTGTGACATCAGCTGGCTCGTATTTTATCACGTGCGCGCTCGCACTAGAAACGACGCGCTTACGTCCGCGATGAATTAGGGGCCGGTTTAAACCAGTCTGAACTGGTCTGCTGTTTCACACTCACTGTGAAGAAAAATAATTTCACTCTTGTGTGGAGCATTTATCCACATACGTGTGTAGATTTCTAAATCCACCCTTCCACCCACCCATCCATCTACCCATCCATTCACCTACTAATCCATCCATCCACCCATTCACTCATCCAACCACCCACCCATCCGTCCATCATTCCACCCACCCACCTACCCATCCACCCATCCACCCATCTGCCCATCGTTCCATCCACCCATCCATCCATCTAACCATTAACCCACCAATCTATCCATCCATCCATCCGTCCGTCCATCCACCTATCCGGTTACCTATCCACCTATCAATTGACGTACTGTATAAATGTATAACGTCTATTCCACTGTGTGTCTCCTGTATTTCTAGGCCCGCCTCAGGTCTTGTCCAACTACCAGAAACAGCAGTTGGTGCGCTCAGGCGACGGTCTCCGACTCACGTGTCCCGTTGAGTCCGACCCTCAGTCACTTGTGGAGTGGCAGAAGGACGGAGAAACGATCCACCTCGGCTGGAGTCGATTCAGGGTTACGGACAGCGCGCTTCGAATCCGAGACCTTGAGGTCGCAGACACCGGAATTTATGTTTGCAAAGCAACCAACGGATTCGGAAATGTCGACGTCGTCTTTCAAGTATACGTCTATCCAGGTGAGCGCATCATCTCATCTACATTTCCCTGATCTAGGGTAAGGTAAGCTGCATGCGGCGAGGTAAGGCAAGCTATATAAGATGACGTGTTTGTTCACTTATTACATATCAACATGGGCCACTTTGTCGACCTGTGCGAATCCTCTGAATCCATAATCTTCGATTCGAAAGCCTGCTTAAATCCAACACACATTTCGTGCGCGTTTATATGAACTATAGACTTCAGATGCACAGACCTCGAATTATTACAACATCTGCTGTTTCGTGCATTTCCTACTCCGGATGCAATGGAGGAAAACTCCTTAACAATAAGTGATAGGCTAATAGGATGATGACTGTGGCGCACAGTGCAGGAACCCAGTTACGTTTCGCTGTTTGAACTTCCGGCGATACAACTGATTCTCTTCTTCGGTCACTTTTTTGTCGGGGCTCTGATGTTATTTTCTTTTCGGAATACTTAATGCCAGATGTGCACCGAATGCGGCTGATGGTTTTTAAGCAAAATATTTTGAGAATTGCCCTTCCACTCGGAAGCGCCTTTGCTTTGTTTGGACGAGGAACTTCGCCGTTCTCTGACTTCCACGTGCATCACCGTTTGATCTGCCAATTCGACAATTTTTAAAGTAATACTTCTATCAATCTGCGAGACTAGTGTAGCTAAAAAATTCACTATAGCCAGACAGCTATAGCGTACTGTAGCTGTTTAGGGGATCGGACCAAACCTTCAACTTTAGGACAGATAGAGCGTGTTTTGTTCTTTTTTGCCCCATTCAACATAAGTTATAAACTGACAAAAATATTCGTCCTGGCAACACTGTAGGCCTACTGGAAATTTTCTGTTTGTATAGTTTTATAATTTGGCTTTCCAAAAATATTAAATAGCAGCTATTTTGAAATCGGTGCAGTATGTTTGCTGTATGGAAAAACGATTTACCAGCTAATAAGCTTTATTTGAGGCTCTTTATTGGCATCGTTGAATATGTCGGCATCCTTTGCACGCTCACCTGGCTTCCATATGCAATCGTAAGAATTGCTGTAATTGGATGGGAAATTCCTCGGGTTTCTGATAGACGCAGTAATCGACGAAACGAGGTTTCCTTCTCTTGTTTTTCTTCATCTTCCTCGCTCGCTTCTCTTCGATTCTCCTTCGATTCTGCTAGCTTCTCGTCCTAATTTGGTTCTTCTTCTTCATCATAGCTAGTGGCTTCTTTCTTCTGCTACCAAAAATATCTACATGCTTTCAAAGTGAGTGGTTATATTATACCGTCTAATGAGAAAGGATGAGGGTTGGGGAGAGGAGAACGATGGAAGAGAGATGACTATTAGGAAATTACGACAAAGAGAGCTAAGGAAGCGGATCAGGAACAGCAGGAGGATAAGATGAGGAGGGCGGAGAGCAAAAGGATCAGGTCTATGGGGACCTACTATATATGTTGGCTCTGAGCATTCATCTTTTCTCTTCAGTTAAACATTTGCTCGTTCTGTAACTTTATGGGATTATTGTTACCGATGAACTACTGCGCTACCTTCCGTTCACATAAACATAGCTGACATTGTGAAACGATGAGCGACATATATCATGATTCGCCAAGTTATCGTGGGTTCAAATTCCAACTGCGGACATTCAATACGAAAATTGTTCCAATCATCATGTGTTGTCAGCGATGGAAGAGAAAACAAGCAAACATCTTAATTAAAAGTAATGATATATCGATATGATACCACGCCTGCGTCTATGATTTATTATATTTTTATTTTGTTTCAATTACAAGCATGTCTTTCTCCTCACTCTAATTTTCCTACCCTGATTCTTTGACAACAACGTAGTCAATACAAGTTCATTAGCCTATAATATAGTAATAGATTAATGTTGAAGGATTTAGTTTAACGGGTTTAGTAAGGGTTCAGGAGACTAAATATTTTTTTCAGAGGGATCCAAAGGTCTCACGCTTCACGGTAAATTGTCGGACCTGATTTAGTCATGATTTCACATTAACAAGTCTATTATAAAAGATGCTGCTGAGAGGGAAATCCGTTATTATTAGCCTAATAATTGAGCTTTAGGCCCTATACAAATATTGTTTTAGAAGCCGACATCACAGTTTCGTTTGATGGAGGCATCTGAACATCAGTGTTGTATAATATATATACAGTACATATATAGGCCTATTTATATTAGATTCCTTGATGGCATTTAATTTTTTTTCTATGGCGAAGATTTGAGCCCGGTTTTATTAAAAGAGCGCAACCTATACTATACTCAATGTCCATTGCGCCAAGCTGCAAAATCTATATGATAGAAGACTTTAGGACTATTATTTTGAGATGAAGAAAAATTCAGCGCTGTTGTGTGTCAAGCTCCGGCATCGGCACTAGTCACAGGCTGTCCAAGTGCCATGTGCTTTCATTCAGCCCATTAAACAGAAATCTGCCTGACAACCATATGTTTCTGAGGGAATATTTAGCCAGAGGCCATGAACGAAAAATGCAAGACTTCGGCCCTGGCGACATTGCTGCACGTATACGCCTCCTATATATCCAAATATTTACAGTGCTGAGGACGTTGGCTTGTCTAACCCAAATATGCAGTCGATGCGAGGAAGAAGTTGAAACTAGTCAGCCTGTTCTGTTTCTGACCTGCTGGCAACGTCTCTTGCTATAAATGATAGGCTCTGATTTTTCAAGATCATCGGTTTTCTTGGCAGGTCGGCGACATGTGCACGTCCTGTGTTAAGAGCCGCTGGGGCTTAAGACATGCAGGGAGCTTGCTTTTTACAGCTTTTTGTGAAGAATCATGTTGCTCCGTTTTAACTCACTGTGGGTTTTGTGTGACAAACTGCCGAAATTAATTGTCATTTTCATTTACGAAACTTTCATATATGCCAAGACATCATATTACGGTTACCGACCACAGTCTTTGAAAGTTCAGAAAGTAGAAATCCTCGCCTTTTTTCTACACGAATCCTGTGTATTTGACAATCCCACCGCTTTTTACTCTATGCCGTACCATACCATACTTTATCTTAGGCATCGAAACTACATCATATTACATACCTGAACATTTGTATAGTGTCTTTAGAAAACTCATATTCGCCTTTTAAATAATACAAGACAGTATACGGCGACTATTAAACTCCTTCTTAACCTGTCGAAAACTGAATTTCTACTACTCGGCAGTCCACAGCAGCTCAAGAAGTTTGAATGGCTTTAAAACTGGACTACTCTCATGTTGAGTGGACTGAGGATACTCGTTAGTTGGGCGTTATGTTTGTGAGTCTACTATGCCTCTCACCGACTGTAAATGGTAATTGTAAGTCGTCATACAATTGTAATCGTGACACACGCTCTATGTCCCATGTCCTCGAGGATATCTATGACGAACGCTATTCATTATTCCAGTTGCCTTGATTACTGTAACTCGCTTCTTACCAGTATTATAAAGTCAAACATACAGAAACTCCAAAAAAGTTTCGAACTCTTTGGCTAGAGCCATAGCTGACACATCAAACTCTGGCCAACCAAAATACTTAAAATTAGACCTCATTTCCAAGACTTATCATAATTCAACCCGATCATCTGATTGTCTTTCTCTGGTCTGCCAGACATTAGAACTGTTCTGGGTGGATGACTTTTTCGGTTGTTGAACCAAAATTTGGAACTGCCTTCCTTCATCTATTTGTTCTGCTCAGTCTCTTGTGTCGCTTCTTTCTCAACTTAAGATTTACCTTTTTCAGTTGGCTTCAGCGGACTGACTTTCTGGATAATGACCTGACTGCGGCTTGCTTTAGTGCGCCATCGTTAGATGCCTTGTGCATTATAAACCGGCGCTATAGAAGTTGCTAATTACATCGCTTTAGCCTTTCTTTCATCCTATCCAGTAAATCACACGTTATTTCAATGGCTTTCAATAAAGACTTACAAAGATATTTGAGCTTCTTTAGCTACAATTTTCTCAAACATATTTCAAAACGCCTACACTGAAGTGAGACATTTGAAAGAGGGAATTACGTAGCAAGGTACAAAGCCTATGTTGCTATATCTGCGAACACAAAGAGTTAACACGTGTACTAGCGATTGGCAATTTGTTGCAGGAGACAACTCAAAGCATTCCGGCGGTAACACATCACAAGAATTCTGTTGCAGTGAACCAAATATAAAAGTAATTTCGAGATGGCTTAAGCTTTTCTCTGCGTCCATCGCTCGTCGTATTTGCGCAGCATGTAAATATTTGCTCCATAGTTGGGTTCGTCTTGCACGAAGTAATTCATCGGTAATCTTTTGTAACACAATCCGAACAATAGTTCTTGTGTTGTAGCCACCGCCTGCGCTGTTTGTCGTTCGTGCGTGGAACAGCCATCGGGAAATTGTCAGCAAACTCTCTCGAACGGCCATGCATGAGTTACATCTCGATGGAGTATGGACAGCCGAATGTTTGCCTATTCAGTCCGTTCGATGTACGGCAAACTTTGATCGTTTGGGATGACACGATGAATATGCTTTTGTGCTGAGACGTGCAATGCAGGGCGCAGTTAGTATGTGAGAAATAGAGGCAAGCCGCGCGCGTCTTGCTTGGATTATGAGATAATGAGCATTTGAACTACAAGACCCTTGGAATCTGTGCAGGCACACTAAGACCTTAGATCCAGCCCACTTCACTGGGTGACTTGAGTGTCAGGATGTGCACCGCTGAATATGAAGTTGTTATATATATATATATATATATATATATATATATATATATATATATATATATATATATATATATATATATATTATATATATAAGTCAGGCCACCAGTATCTCTCTCTGCCTATCTGTCTGTGTATCTCTCTCTGTCTCTGTATGCATATGTGTATGTATGTATGTATGTTTGTTTGTATCCATGTAATATGTATATTCGTAAGTAATCGTAATCCCGAGATTTCTACAGCGCCCAACGAAAGCCACGTCACGGGGACCAGCTTATTCACAGGCGTATACGCAGGTACATATGTATGGTTGTATGTAAATATGATGCACGTATATTTCTGTGTGTATATATGTATGTGTCTATAGGTTTAGGCAAGTATGTGTAATCTATGCACGTATGTATGTATGTGTATGTATGTATGTATATATGTATGCATGTATTTATGTATGTATGTATGCATGCATGTATGTATGTATGTATGTATGTATGTATGTATGTATGTATGTATTTATGTATGTATATATGTATGCATGTATTTATGTATGTATATATGTATGTATGTATGTCTGTCTGTCTGTCTGTCTGACTGTCTCACGTCGTCTGTAGGCCTAAGCATGTGTATCATATCGCCGTTTATAACCTTCACAAAGTTTATTACTACGAATTCCTAACAGTTATGCTGCGCGTTCTAAGACCGTTCAACAAAAGCTCGAGCTGTGAAGCGTGATCACACATCGTCGTATATATAGTTAACAAAACTTAAGGCATCCGTTTTCTGATGTTACTAATGATGTGTGAAGAGATGCATTTATGGACCTTCAAGCTATTGGCTTTGATAAAATGCACTGCGCCTGAAGTACATAACGCGTGATCAGTGAAATTTGTATAGCACCAGTAGTTGGCCCGATGTAATTGCCATTTCGTTCCCATAAATGAATCTGTGTATAAATGTTTACTTAGAGAACTCCTCGCAAATCCTTTGGCCTGTTAGCTGCCCATTAAGCGGCAGTAGCGTGTCTTATTAAGAGCTGGAACAACACGGGTTACCAGTTCGTAAACAGTTCTATTAGTAAAAGCTGTCATTTAAGGGACGACTGCTGTTAATTAGAATCCGGTAGACACTTCGATTGCCAGTTTATTTCTTCAGCGCAGTACTTCTCAGGCGCTACATCGAAATTCTATCCTGCAAATCCGTGCATGCTTTAGCCCATGGTGTTCGGGAGGCAGGGACCCAGCTTACTACTTCCGCCTCTTGATACCAACCTCCTGCCGGTCAGGAGTCTCCTGCCGGTCAGGTGAATCCTATTATTGTCGGGTGCCTGCTGGGAACACAGCCTATTAGGTTTCGTCGAATGGAACCGACGTCTGCTTAGTCCTGTTCAAATGGCGGCCGCTGACGCGCATGCGCGAGTGTCCTAAAGGCCGTCTCTCCGAGGTTCAAGTGCTGAGAGAGGCAGGTTGTGAAACCCTGCCAAGTTTCTGATGCCTCTTATCAGATTGGAGTCGTTTGTTCCAGTTAAGTCTCAACATCACACATTCATCCACCCGTTGTCAGTCTGGGTCCTGCTAAAAGGATCCTTTCGTCAGCTTCGTCAGGATTTTGATAAGAACTATTTTCAGGCCACTAGAATACATGGGAACATCGCGCCCGCGGTCTGATATTAAACAACCTAAGGGGAACTTCCTGAAACTGATGTGACCTCCTATCAATGCCGCAGTCTATCATCCAATATGTAGTCTATATATATGTGAATGTGTATATATATATGTATATATATATGAGGTTCCTATGGCTGAGTCACATGTGAGCGAACTATGACTTATGGTGCTGCTTCGTCATGTATAAAATCCATTAATAGGCTATATACACAGAGACCTGGACTGAAATCCGTGGTGAAATTTTCGACTGCATGCGTTTGTTTTTTGAAACCGTTAAAACAACCCCGCCTTTAGTACTACTTGTAGCCTAGATGGGTTATTAACCTTGATTAATTACTTACCCTGCACCACCAATGCCAGCTTCCAAAACACAAATTTATAGACGCAAAATTCATCACCTAATGTTCATGTTTACTAACAAATGTCATTGTTGATAAACAAGGATATCGGCGATCGCCAAAACTATAAGTCACTGACTGATGGATATACCTAGGCCGCCTTTTCCAACCAATTTAGCATAAACAGTGTTCAATAAAATTAGGCTACACCATCCATTGGTCTGGTTTTGAGGGTGATCCTAAGAAAATTTGAGTTGCTTATCTATTTCTAATAGCGTCATCGATCACATTAAGTCCGCTACGAAGACTATATTTACATATCTTCACCAAGTTCTTAATCATACGCTTAGAGACTGTACTTGTGAAAAGTAAGCTGCTGTAGTTTTCTGCTTCTCTGTATAGTCACGATTTTCAAAGACTCTGCTTGACGAACATGGATTGAAAACAAATTGCAGTAATTATCCTTCTGCGGGTAAGACCACGAGACCGATGGCGATTATTGCAAGAATCACGTAGTAAATAAGCTACCAGCATATCGTATTTAGTTGTATCTAGGCCCACGCATCTGGACAAACTGGACATTTGCACGACGCCTTCTAAGAAGTTCCTCGCTGGTCTAAAAGATGTTTCGAGTTTGTTAAGAATTACCAGTTTGCTCGTAGCTGAATGATACTCTTACTGCTGGTAAGAGTCCGCTGACAGAAACAGACTAACGAATTTCCCCTTCACAAAACACGTCGAAGTTCAGTTGGCAAAATATCGGCTATTGAGTACCAACGACTGACAAACGTTGACAAAAACTGAAGAACTTTCATTTCGTTTCCACAAATAGGCCTAATTATTCTGATGAATTGTTTCAAGTTGGATGTAGGCCTATGGTTCGCTGTGACACACACATACAAACTACAGAGAGGATCACTTAATATGTATTAGGTGCAGAATACGCAATAGAAGATGTTCGGTTATCCTTCTTTTGTGCCTGCATCCGCATCCGGGTGCTGAGATTCTGTTTACTCATGAGCAATAGCAAGTGAAATCGTAGGAAGTAAATACCCCCTGGAAATGTAAGAGTTGGTACCCCTTCCTGCCTGAACACCACCACTTAATATCAACAGTTGCTCTGATAGATGCCAAGACCACCACGCAAGTCCATGGACCACTTGGCAACATCTGGACAAAGCCAACGGCATCACCTGCTTCTCCTTCCTCCTCCTGCCGCCAACTATTGACTCATCAGTGCTCTGCAAATATTGTGTTAAGTTAACCCTGTGGGGGTTTCCTACTTGGCCTGGCGATGCCCTGCCAGCTTCCTCGTCCTCGAACATTAAACTCCAGATTAAACCTCATTATAGTCGTTTTGAAATTCGGTGCAGCCCGTAAGTCAATCTTGTTATCACTGTCATGGGAGAGAGGTTGCATCATGTAATTAATGCGTTGCCCCACAGATGACATTCTGGGCCAAGAGCCCTTCCCTGATGTGCAAAATCATTACCACCACCAGTTATGCTATGTAGCGTAATGCAATACTATGCACTGCAATGCAAAGCATTATGTTGTGCAGTATTGGATTGTAGTGTAGTGATAATGTAGTGTAATGTATCATAGTGTAGTTGTAGTGCAGTTGTAGTGTAGTATAGGGCAATGATTCCTGCATATTGTTCGCTGGCCGAGTTCGACAGACGCAAATGGAGCTATACATGTGGGTCATTTCGACATTGTACTTCTCCGCCCTAACACCAGCCGCCGTATCTTGTGGCCGATTTGATGAGACTAGCTTAGAAAGGCTGGTAGCTACCACAGAGCAACTTAGATTGAGATTTACAAATATAGGTTAGGTAGGTTAAATAGGCTACAAGCCTAATTAGCCTATTTAACCTACGTATTATATTTGAAGTTCTAAAACGCAGCGACGATGCTTCGCGATCCCCTGCATGAATTCCCGCAAGACTTGGGCTAGTTCATAGGCCAGCCACCTCTGCAACGTTGACTTGTCTAGGGAGTGGCGAACTGAGCAAGTCCTCCTCTTTCATTGCTCAATATTGTTATGCTTTGTTGTCACCGTTTAACGTTGCACTAACGGATGCAACATTTAACGAGTGCAGTTATGATGTAAGGCATCTCGTCCAGTGGTAAGTTTCTAGCACTGTGCAACCTGTTTTACTTTCAGCCCAAGGGAACAGTACTGCCAATCCCCCGAAGATTAACTTCGATGAATATTTCAAAGACGCCCTTGGTCCTGGAGGTGAGAGTTATACCTTAGTTTTATGAAATCCTAAGAGTCGGTTCCTCTGCGCTGCATGCAAGGCTGACATAGATCAACATGTAGCGTATACGAATGAACTGCACACCTGTCTTTTTGAGCTTTACATTTCTATATTGTTCTTGCAAACGTGGATTTGCGATACAGTACCATGTTCTGCCATGCATGGAGTTTAGGGAACTGTACTATCTACAGCCTACAGCACGGATCGTAATTACTTAATGTTAGCTAGCAATAAGCTTTTGGTATGATAAGTATATGATCCAGGTCCAACCTTAGAGAAAACAGCAATTGCGTGATTTCATCCAGTGTTTCATAATTTCGTCTCTCGTTGTCATTATTATCGTAGCAAAGCAGCATATGCACGGGTTTCTCAACAGATGTGATAATTGTCATACGTAGGCCTATATATGTATAATGGCTGACATTGTCTGCTGTTCATGGTTCGTTTCAGAGATACCGACATTTCTTCGTCCAGAGCAAATGAAGGATGACCACCTCGTCCAGATGATGGGTTCAACGGCACGCCTTCGCTGTCGGGCCACTGGAAGACCCACCCCCGAAATCGTTTGGTACAAGGACGGCGACGTCTTGCCGGATGAGTTGAGCTCCAGTGCCCCGTCAGAGGGCAGCACCAGTCACTGGCAACTGAAGCTGCCCGATATTAAGATGAACGACGCCGGAAGATACACCTGCAAGGTGTTCAATAAAGTTGGCGCCATCAACTTCACGTACACAGTTCAAGTCATTGGTGAGAAATATTTCTTGGCTCTATGTCTGTCGAGAAGCTCAGTGCGGCACCTTGAGTTTCTGCTATACACTAACCACACGAACCATTCCATCTTAGTCTTTCTACACCCAAAAGTAATAAGTAATAATTACGGCGACCACAGTACTAATGCTTACCATATTTAGGTCGTACTAAAATACTTTAGTAATTTAATAATAATAATAATAATAATAATAATAGTAATAATAATAATAATAATAATAATAATAATAATAATAATAATAATAATAAATATAATAATTAACAGACAGACAGACAGACTGTATTTAAATTGTACATTGGCTATGGCTATGTATTTAGAAATTAGACGACACGTGTAAGCAAATGAACGACATGTAATTATGCAAGTGTAACGCATACGTGTGTAAAATATACAGACATGCTCACATTGGGAAAAATAATAACAGTAATAATAATAATAGTAATAGTAATTTTAATTCACTCCTTTGGTATATTCCTATACCAGTAAACAAATAACAATCGTCGTTGTCATTATCATCATAATGTATATATATAGAGAATTTATGTTCTTTTAATATAAACAGTTGAAGTTAAAGCATTTGCCCGCGTTCTATAGATATTTAATACTGAAAAACTACCGGACTTTATAACTGGGGTTATCCCGCAATTGTTAAGATGACAGACAACTTGTGTGATTTAAAGTAGTTTAATGTAACGTAGGCCTATAGCTACCCAAGAAGGCAATTTTGGCTGTAGCTTAGGGTGGTCACTGACCGGTCTCAGCTACTATTGGTCAAGGCTATCTTCCGAGAACTTATCTAGAATATCTACCCAGAATCTCCATGGATATTCACTTTATCTGGCAGTTATTCAGTTGAGAGCATTGATCAGACTGAATGAACAGAAACAAAGACAACTCCACTTTTGATCGGCTGAAGAAACCGCGCATTATCCTTAGGTGTCGTCTAACAACGATTTGCTGATGAGTTTTGCGTGTTTTAGGGGCAGTTCAAGTGGTCCTTATCCTCTGCCGACCATAGACGGCAGCAGAAGCGTTTAGGTCCTATCTCGCATTTCTCAAATGATACAGCCAGCTGAGATAGAGGCGTCGAAAGAGGTCGCTGGATCCAATTAGAGATCGCAGCCGCTACGAGAGAATAGCTCTAGCTCGCGTTGAATAACCGCGTGTGCATTGACGGCAGAAACAGTTTCCATTATAGGCCTCCGTACTTGGCGCATGCGTGCCTACGAACGGTAAAGTTACACTGACTGGACGCAGAGGCCACTCATTTATCCCATTTGCCACTGAATAATTGAGATAATCTGGAAGCATTTGAAAAGCACGGAGCCATCTGGCAAGCTTTAGGCAGAGGTTGACGGCTGCTGCCAATGTGTCTCTGTGCGATTAGTTAAACACGGGTCTTCGCTTACCTCCGTTCTGGTACAGCGCTGATATGCCAGTCACTACATTTTCCATGCTTTCAAATAACGACTGTAATCAACTATTTACTCCAGATATTTGGAGATATCGTGAAAAAAGAAAGAGGCGAGCTTATTGCTTCCATTTCATCCGTTTTTGTGTTTCTTTAACCTTCATTTGGATACGTTCAGCTGAAGGTGATCCGGCTCATAAAGACAATTAACCGAATAGTTCTTTTTAACATGTTCTGTTTTAATGAATCAGCCGATAATTAACCACAGCAGACCTAGCGTAATGAATCCTCTGCTAGTATGCGGCGTTACTTATTTACTTAATTGGTTATTATTTCTTTGACCAGATCCTCTGTCTAAACCGGTGATTCAGGATATCCAGAATACGACAGTTGTTGTTGGCGATACACTTGTTCTACAGTGTCAGATCTACAGCGAAGATCAACCGAAAGTCGAGGTACTTTCCGAAAGTGCTTTTACTAACAATATCGCAGTCACACATTCAAACGGACATACACTGGTTACCCTGTCCTCCTCAACGGACCAACGCATCTGGTTTGCTGTGTCATCGGACTGTCACCCGATTCCACGTGCATTAATCGACGTCTGTCTGCTAAACTGATGATAGGGTTTTTTGCTCTGTTTATAAACATTAAGCCACTATCTCGCGAAAACAAACGCCACAGTTTACGTCCAAAGCTAGCGAGATTATAAGTCATAGCAGAGTGTACAGTCAAGTGTACAAATGTCCTGTAGGTCATGCGTTTGACTAACGTTCTTTGTATAAGCAAGCAGACCATATGTCTGCATGATATATTTTTATTATTTAAAATTAATAACATTTAGTTTTACATATATAGATTTCATTTCCAGGAGGGGCAAGTGCCACTTGCCCAACATGGGGGTGCCCATGATATATCACTGCTGGCTGTTGATTGTGGATTTGTCGATGACCATAAAAGAATAAAAAGAACCTAACCGGATTGCCTTACCTTAATGGCATCCGAATCTGTTTGTTTACTTATGATTTTTCTTAATGACTTGATGACTTTGACATCAGTTGAGCTAACGTCGGCAGCGCTATTGTGAGGTACTCAAAAGGCTTTATTTCAAGTGTCCAGATAACTAATTAGTTGGCTATCTAACTAACCAGCTAGCTAACATACTAACTAACTAATTTTTGATAGTGGCTGAAGCGATTGGATCGACAAAATCACAGAGGGGCGGAGTACAATCGTACGATAACCATGCAGAACGAGAGGTACTTGCTTATTCACCCGGGTGGCGTGACGATCTCTACGAAGCAAAACGCCTTCCTCAACAAACTCGTCATTCTCGACGCTGAAGAGGAAGACGGTGGCATGTATCTCTGCTCTTGCGCCAGCTCCATGGGGTTCGCGTTCCGCAGCACTTTCGTCACAGTTCTACCTGGTATTTAATTTCAACATTATGAATTTAGAACTGTTATAGTGAAGGATTAATAGATAATTGACAGAAAGGCGTATACAGTATACTTTAAATGTTGTAAAAATATTGTACATGACGGTGACAAAGCTATAGGTATTTTTCGTATAGCTGAAAGAAGTTTCAATCTGAAAAACTTAGTTAATAAATATAACTAGAAGAAATGTTAGGATTGTCAGGCAAATAGTGCAAAAAATAACACCATGCAAGTATGCTTAATTCAGTGTCGAGCCAAAATGCATAAAGGTATTCAGCCCAACATCGGATGTGTTCACCTCAGTCCCATGGTTCAGTGAATCATTGGCTGAATTCAGCTGTGGCTTCTAGCCATCGATCGACGTATCATTAACTTACATTACCCGTAGTCACTAAGATCAAATCAAAGTGTCAGTTCTTCATTGTCAAAAATCAGCATTTTAGGTACATTTAACATATTAGATGTGGATTCTGTTCCAATACGATTTCAGGCGCAACAAGTAACGACCGGACTCAGGAGCTCGATGAAGCACAGGACAGTTACACGTATCTTCCAGTCATCATCGCAATGACAACAGTATTCGGACTCGTCTTCCTTCTCGGCGTCGTCGTCTTCCTTCACCGTCGACATGTCGACAACCGACGCAAGCCAAGGCCAACGACGGACCTTCCGCGAGCGCCGACTATGACTTCGTCGTTCACTTGTCAGTCGGTCGATAATAAGCATGACCCTCATCAGTACGCTGCCCTTCAGTCGGCGCAGGTTGGCGCCCCATCATCTCAGAAGTACCTGCTCGACAACTCATACCAGCCAACGAAGAACTACGTCTTTGACTCGCGATCTGATAATTCGTCGATTCTGAAGGCACCGATGCTCCAGCAGCATCAGCTGATGCACGCCGTAGGCCATGCTCAGCAGCAACAGCATCCGCAAATCCACCATAGCGGTCATCCGCTACATCTGCATTATCCGTTACTGTGACGACCATCGTTCATTTATTGTGTCGTGTGATTCTATTTATTGTTTGTCCTCCGGATCTTGAATGTCGTTGACTTCGTTGCTCGTTTTGACTGCGTGTGCAATCTGCTTCCGATTTACTTTCGCTTTGACGTCGAAGTTCTGTTTGTTATAGATTTGTCTTTTAGTTATTTGGTAGCATTTGCAGGCACTGTCTCAAAGAATTTGTCTAAGAAAAGTGTTTCACCACTTGCGTTTTCAATCCACTTAATTGTTCTCCTGCAAGAGCCGATATGGTTGCTTACATCGTGACTGACAGCCTGTGTCTTCTTCATAAATGTGTCCGATGGTGCCTTAAAACAAACCATGAGAAGAAAATGCTTTAGATGTTCGTATCAGGTCATTCGTAGACAGCATCTGTTTAAAAGACTGAACTTGACTAAATTGATAATCTGTATGAGATATCTTTATAGCATGAAAAAATGAACAAATATATTTTCTGGTTTAAGTCGCGCTGAAACATTTTGCAATGGTGAAACCATGTGAGGTTTTGGGGTTCTAACTCCACAGCTTTCCAGAGCGACGCATAAAATGCATGGAAATTTCGAATAGAAATTTATACGATATACAATGTACGTCTATACAAACTAAAGGGCCTGCTCGCGATATTTTTGTTTTCCTGCTTCTCTGTTCTTAATTATTCCCTTGCTTACACTTCACTTGCCATACCTCCATCCGTCCACCAGTCTACTTTCTGATATATGTTTCACACCTCCACTGAATCCCAACACTCAAGTTGTGCATTCTTTTCTCATGCTAAGGCACTCCTGTTGAGACCTTTTAGAGAGCCACGTTCACCACGACCCTTTAAGAGAGGTCCTTGAAAAAAGGCGTCATGCAAAAGCTGAGATAGGCTACGTACATACTGTACGTATATACAAGGTTGTGAATGTACTGTTATTCAGAAATCTCGAGTTTACGTTTACGATTTTCGATTATGCATGATTAATTGAAATTAAGCGATAGATTGTGTAGTCACTATAGACAAGTTTACTTTCGTAGAAGATTAGACTATAGAATAGAATATATTTAGTTTGTTGTCTGTGACCGAGCAGAATCAATTCTTAAGAATTATTTATAGTAATTTTGCTTGTTAAAATACGTGGGCCTCGAAAAACAGAATGCTAATGAAAACAACGGGACTCCCCAATATGCAAAAGCTGAACTGAACCCAAACGTTAACACTAACTTTATTGGTAAACATTTGAAAGTCATATACGTTGATTGACAATGATCATTATTAGGCATATATAAGTCAAAGGGAAAAGTAAAAAGAAACCATACAGTTATGTCCCGCTAAATTTGGACGCCATATTTCCATATACAAATTTATAGATGACAAATGTATGTAATTGCTAGTGCGAAACAATTGCAGTGCTGCATACCATAAAGCAATAGTCATTTCAGGAAATTAGTAAGTCTTCACAGAGGTTTAAACTGGTGCAAAGTGGCAAGTTTGTGATGTCGGCAAGTAAAGAATTCCACATCGTTGATCTTGCAATTGTTGTGCAGAATTGTCTGGTGTTCTGTGTGCAAAGGCTTTACGAAAGATTCCAGCAGATCTTTTGTCATGGTCGTGCAGTTCTGATGCATAGTGAAAGAAGTACGACAGACATTACCATTTTCTGATCGCAGTAAGTTTCCTACAAATCCTGGCGATGATCCAACCTTTACGAATCTTTCGATTCCTACCTTCATCAACTTCGCTATTCCAAACACCGTCCACAGCAGCGGTCCCCCTGCTACTCCTCGGCCTCATGTGGCTTCCGAACTCAAACTGAACCTGGCCGAATTTACGCATTAGAAATGTTGCCTTTGATGGAGCACCAGTAAAAAGGTTTCTGATTGCTGAGGAAACGTAAGCAGAGTTTAGACTACGATATTACGATTACATTTTACTTTCCATCCGAGTCGGATGCGTACTTCTGTTTCCAGTTTGTGGATACTAGAAAAGCGAAACCAAAAAGCGACGAACTCGATGACCCTCAGACTGATTGCATTACACAGAGGAGTCATCTATTTTTGTTAACGTGTGTCAATCTTTCGCTTACGAGGTCATGACAACCGATGGTTTAAGGCGTTAAGACGCGGTTTAAACAACATGAATTAAAAGTCACAAACTGCGGCACAAAATGTGAATGATTGTGTCTTTTGGAAAGCTGGTTCCCACGACTTAGCTTTCTTTGGCGCTGTCGAAATCCTTAGTTCACGATAACGATTTTCCTATTACAGCATACCATTAGAAATGTGTAGGCCTACTCTTCTGCCGCTCTGCCAGTTCAAGCTTGGAAGTTAACGGAATCCCGCGATGTACTAGCCCCAGGACCAGGGCCGGTTCCAGGGCCGAAGGGCGGGAAATGAGTGCCTCCTTTATGTTCCGCTAGGATCATGGGACTTTACTTACTCCGCAGTCTTTACATCGACTGCTGAAACGATTAACTTTGATGAGGCCATTCGTGACTTTGCAGCCTGAAAGTGTGCAGAATTAGATCCTTCATTCTGACATGAACGACATCAAGTCATATATTATAGGCTAGATTTAAATTTTTTAATGTTAAATTCTAGTCATAAACTCTAACTTGAAACTTTACAGCGAAACTGGTATCTATATAAATTATTACAGCGTTGTGAGCATATTTTCTTTGTTCATGATTAGCCTGTTTCTGCAAATAACTAACAATGGTAGCATACAATGTGGCGGATCGGGCACAAGGCTTGTCTATAGATAGGATTTATCAACAAAAATAATTTTATTTCAACAATGAATGGATTATATAATAGTTTAATATTTAAGTTGCTTGGTTCGTTTTAGTTCACTTTTCATACATATTTACGAATTATGTTTTCATTCAATTTAATAATTAAGTCCTTGTTTCTTTGCAGCCCCTACCCAGTCCAGTAAGTATTATTACCTCAGGCTCGTCATGATGCGCTTCGGCGTGTGGTTTGCTGACTTGTTTTTATGCTGGTTTTCAACTTATTTAACATAATTTTCGGGCGTTTTGTGATTCTTAGCTTCGGAAACATCGTCTATTTAACTTTGTTAATCACCTGGTTTTCGGATTTCTGTTCTCTCCGAATTGGATTATTGTGTTTTTTCGTCGTTTTCTATCATCGACAACTCGTGTGCTTATTACAAATGGCCGCCTTCTCTTCTAACGCTTCGACGTTTGTTTACGATTTCGCTGCTTTGCAGTCATACAGTCAGCCGTCTTCTCCGATCAACCGTCTTCTACGCAAAACAATTCAAATTCCATCTATGGCGCCCAACTACACAAAGAACTGGATCTCCTCCTCCAACTCGTCAATCAATGCCTTCCTCTCCAAATTCCTCCTCGCCAGACATTCCTAGGACGCCCCGGGACTCTCACGTTGGCCTTTCGTCTTCTATCTCAACTTCTTCACCCTCCGTCCTTCCAACGCTGACCCAGAATAACGTCATGGGACTGAGGCTGGGGACGCTTAATGCTCACTCACTGGGCAATAAGTTTATGGAGATTTCAAACCTCATCTCCCATCACTCCCCAGACATTCTTGTCGTCACGGAGTCCTGGCACTCCTCCGCTTCTGACGTCTCAGTTCGCCGCTCTACTCCTAAAGGATACTCTTTCTTCGACGTCCCTCGACCTGCTGACGCTTCACGTGACCCATTATCTCAAAATTACGGTGGCATCGTCGTCTTCTTCCGTGATCACCTCCGTATGAAGAAGATTCCTCCTCCCTGTTTGCTCTCCACCTATGAACTTCTATGCCTTTCCTGTTCGACTATTAGAGAGCCTCTCACCATTCTCGCCCTCTACCGACCTGGCTCATCTCCTCTCACTCCGGCTTTCTTCTCAGAGTTCTCATCTCTCCTGGAAGTCTTCTCTACATATAACTCCCAACTGATCATCACAGGAGACCTGAACATCCATCTCGAGAACCCCTCCTCACCCGACTCTGCTCGCTTCTTAGACCAACTCGCTCAGTTTGGTTTAACTCAACACGTTTCAGAACCAACCCATACACTTGGTGGATGGCTCGATGTAGTCATTTCTCGTGATGACTGTCCTATCATGGACCTCCTCGTCGAACCTCCCTCTCTCCGACCATGGTCTCATCCTCTTCAATGTTCCCTTCCTCTGCTCCCAACCTTCCTTCGCTCTTCGTTCATCTCGTGGCTGGAGGAATCTTGATCGAGAAGCCTTACGTGCAGGTCTCCTCAGTAGCTCTATCTACGCTGATCTATCCTCCTTAAGTGAGTGCTCAACCGAGGATCTCTTCACCCTATTCAACTCATCGGTTCTTCCTCTCATTGATGCCCTTCTTCCTCTCCGTCCACATCGGATTCGCTCGAGACCACTACGATCTTGGCTTGACAGCCAATGCCGCGCTTTACGTCGGAACTCCAGATGTCTAGAGCGCCGATATCGTCGTACTCGTGATCCTGCTGATCGCCTTACCTGGACCCATCACCTTCGAGATATGTATTCCGTTTTCCGAACCAAAGAAATTTCGTATTGGGAGTCGCTGATAGACAGAGAAAAAGGAAACCCTCGTCGCCTCTGGTCATCACTTGCTGTCGTCCTAGGTCGTTCCTCACCTTCCTCCTCCCACTCTCAACATCCGTTCTCTGCAGTCGACTACTTGGACTTTATGCGATCCAAGATTGACTCGATCCGTCGATCTACTGAGGGTTCACCCCCACCGTCCTTCCCTACACAACTGCCAACCTCTCGTGATGGGAAACCCTTCACCCGGATGTCTTTCGTCGACTTATACTGGACTCCCCCTCGAAGTCATGCGAACTTGACCTACTTCCTCCATTTCTAATTAAGGAATTTGTTGATGACTTTCTTCCTTTTCTACATTTATTGTGTAATTCGTCAATGAGTCAGGGTTCCATTCCAGTGTCACATAAAAGGGCAGTTGTCTTTCCCTCCCTCAAGCGCCTAGGTCTGGACCCTAACTCTCCTAACTATCGTCCTATTTCTAACCTTTCCTTCCTCTCGAAGCTCCTTGAAAGATGTATCTCTCTTCAACTGGTTGAATACCTTGAATCTAATTCTCTCATGCCTCCCATTCAATCTGGTTTTAGGAAATTCCATTCGACAGAATCACTCATCACCCGCCTTCTAGCTGACATCTTTCATGCCTTTGACCATGGCCATGTCACTCTTCTTGCTCTCTATGACGTCAGTGCTGCCTTCGACACTGTTGATCATTCCATTCTTCTAGACCGACTGTCTAAATCCTTTGGCCTTACTGACTCTGCTCTTCTTTGGTTTCCTCATTTCTTTCTGATCGCTCCCTTTCTGTTATTTTTGGGCCCACTCGCTCTGCCTGGACTCACATTCCCTATGGTCTTCCACAGGGTTCGGTACTCACCGCTTCTATATATCCTGTATACTGCTGACCTGGCCAGTATACTTCTTCCCTTGGGTGTTTCGTCTCACCAATATGCTGATGACACTCAATCCTTTACTCATGGCCCGGCTGCCTCAGCCACTCCGATGGTTGAGCGGATCCTTGAGGCCACCTCTGTTCTAGATCTCTGGATGTCTTCTAACCGCCTCTGTCTTAATCCTGATAAGACTCAATATATCTGGCTAGGTGGCCGTGTCCAGCTTGCCAAAATTGACTTTAGTTCCCTTTCCTCTAATTTCCCTCATATCCACTTCTCTTCCTCAGTCCGTGACCTCGGAATCATCCAGGATCAAACTCTTTCTCTGACTGACCATGTAAATAATATCTTTCGCTCTTGTCTTTACCACATACGACAACTCCGCTCTATTCGTCACTCGCTTCCTCTTCATGCGATCAATACCTTGGTCCATGCCCTGATTTGAACTAGGATTGACTTTGGCAATGCTGCCTATATTGGACTTTCTGCAATTAACACCTCCAAGCTTCAGTCTATACTTAATGCTACTGCACGCCTTATCGGTGGTCTTCCAAAGTCTGCCCATATATCTACTTTTATTCGTGATTCACTTCATTGGCTTCCTGTCAGTCAACGCATCCAGTTTAAGATTCTTACCCTTATGCGCAACTGCCTTCTAGGCTCTGCTCCATCCTACTTAACTTCTTTTTGTATTCCGGTTTCCTCGTTGCCTGTCCATGCCTCCCTTCGCTCAGCTACCCGTGGTCTCATGGTAGTCCCTCGCGTCCGCATTACGACTGCTCAGTCCAGGAGCTTTGCCTTTGTTGGCCCTTCCAGCTGGAACTCCCTTCCTCTTGACCTGCGGCTTCAGTTACTTAATCTCTCTCCTACCCAGTTTCGCAAACGCCTGAAATCCTTCTTGTTTGTTCAAGTCGGGAGCGCCACTGTTTCCTAAGTGGCGCTTTATAAATGTTCGTTTACAATTACAATTACAATCAAAGAGACTCCGGCCGTCGGTTTTGGCCAATAGTCTCAGTTAAGGGCACTCTTAGAGCAATCTGATGTTAGTATTACTGGTTTCCCTACGCAGGAAAGGCCATGGGAATTAGCGGTCTTTCGCACGATAGCAATTTAATACTTATTAAGTGACGTCGGAGAAAATAAGCGCCCTCTGAGCCGTACAAGATGTAAACATAGCGAAGGCGGTTGAATATCGCCTGCCTCACGGTGTGCTGCGTTAGACGTAGAGTGGCAACTATTATATTTTACGTAAACGAGTCAAAACAATTTAGCCTCGTTTGGTTAGTGATAATATACAGTGCTTCCATGTTCCAGGCGAACATAGAGTAAACGAATCACGGCCCGGGTTCGGGCAAGTTAAGAGATGCATATTTGGACGAGAGGGCGTCCAGGAAGAGTCTTACAGTGAGCCTCCGAATCACAGCCGATACAATCACTGTCTGTTTCCCGGCTGGCTCCATTGATCTGACAGGATTCGGACCCACCCTGTTGTAAGATCGCAAGACAGTCTAAGTCCCGATATTGGGAGTATAAGAGGTTGTTCGGAACTCGAGGAAGTTCGACTCGTGATAAATAAATAACAGATATATATAAAACGAGGGGTAACGCTACGGAAGCTTAATTAGCGGGTCCCTTTCGAGAAACATTCCTGTCTAATGGCTGGTAAAAGACAGGCTGGTCAATGAGCTCCCGAGCGAGTCATTGCCGAAATATCCGCTGTCTGGTGCGGATACCGCCTTATAAGGATCTGATTTCAGGGTACGGGCCCACTCTGTTGCGAGGTCTCGAGACGGACTGATTTCCGATAGCGGGAAGATAAGAGGTTGTGCGGAATTGGAGAAGGACAGGTTATACAGGTCTGTGGGAACAAAGGAATAACTTACGGAAATTGACCCGATCCATGCCATTCCCGAAACTGGCCAGTGCGCTCCCGAGTGAGTCGTAGCCGAAATATCCGCTGTCTGATTCAGATACCGACTCAGTAGGATTCGATTTCAGAGTACGGGCCCACCCTGTTGCGAGGTCGCGAGACTAACTGATTCTAGATAGCGAGAAGGTAAGAGGTGTGCGTAACGCGGTGAAGGACATACCCACATTATTCCTTTTGAAATTCAGATGGCGGAAATATATAACGGGACATATATACTTGTGGGGCTGAAAGTCCTACACACGGAAATGGAGCGAGAGACGTGTGATAGTGAGACGATGTGTTGTCCGACACACATGTGCCTAGGGAGGAAAGACGCAGAGACTTGTCATAAGACTCGTCTGTTCCAGGAACTAAGAGAACGACTGGTGTCTCCGATTTACTGCGGTAGAGTTACGAGGTGTAGATGACGGCGAAGAGAAAGAGGGCACACAAAGAGGAATTACTATTGCGGGTAAAGGAACGAATCCTGTTATGAGAAAATGCCGTTCTTAGGAAGTTGCCCATCCGGCGAACCGCGGAAGAACCAGGGTCGAATGCCGAGACAAAGCTTAGCGGTGTTGCCTTCTTTAAGGAAGTGGCCAATCCTGAACCTTTCTTGGAGAGAACGAACGCTATGGACAGAGATGATACATAACTGTCATTTTACTTCGAGAGCAGAAGTGGCGGTGACGCAGTGGCTCTGAGCGAAAAACTGGGTTGGAAAAAACCCGCGACCGCCACAATAGGCCGAGGCTTATGCCTGTAGCTAAATGAAATAAGTGGCAGACGGCAGCATCTCGGACCTTCGCTCTGGGCAGAATTTTAGCTCCGTACGCCTCTCAAGCCTACAAAAGCTGGCGGATCGAGAAGCCAAGAAGGAGAAGGTAATTTTACCGGGATCGAGGGAATGTTTGTGAAATTTTGACCACTTATTTTGCCGTCGAGACTTTTGAGACTTTTATGTCTCCAAAATATCTGAGGATCCGTTGTTTGAGTTCTAAGTCGTCAAAATATCTGATGACCGTTTAAAATCTTTTCCGGTCGCTCTTTCGCTTTTGTCCAGTTTCACACATCTAGCGCGATTTTCGTCCTTGATATTTTTCAGCTGGAGGCCTTTCATCATTACCACATTGTCCTCTGTCTCGCTGTCGCTTGCAAACGTGAGACACATGCTATACAGTATAGCCTATATAGGCCCACATTAGCCTACCCGTATGAAATTATTGTGAAAATCAATTTACCCAACTGGCGTAAATACTGAGAAAAGCATATGGTTGTACTAAGCCCGCTACCAAAAAGCAGTTATATGCATACCCATGCAGCAGCTCGTTGACTAAAATTTCCTTGGTTTCAGTTGACGATGATTGGTTGTCGGCGCAGTTATAGGCCTATGCTACAAGCTCGGGGCGAGCGGCGACGCAAGGCGTCCTAAAGTAACGTAGTGTTAGCCTATTGTCTAAGTACGAAAATTACAAAAGCATCGTTAAATTAAGCTATATTCACAAAGGGCGGTGCCATTTATTGTTATAGTGTTGCAACGGAACAGAACGCGCTACTTTACCGACCTAAGCGATTTTGTTTCCGCTGAACGCATGTGAATAAGCCTGTACTCTCGACCTATAGTTTGTTGAAGTTTACGATTACTACTTTATTACGAGTGTAATTATTGACTGCGTTAGTTTGCATAAAAACGCTATACAAACGTTTTGCACCCACTATGCTTATAGACATTGTCATTCACGTTTTACAAAAGAAATTCTGTGGAAAACCCACGGAAATCACGCGCTAAAAATAGCATAGCTGGAAATTTGAGCTCGAAGATTACGCTGATTCGTTGGCTGAAACGCATATTCACTGGGAAGTCCATCGGTCAACAAAGAAGTTTGGTACTCGTGTAAAATATTCGGTTTTACGGAACGCTTATATTATATTGGAGTTATGTGCGTAAAAATTGCTTAAAAGGTAATTTAAAGGACAGTTTCTGATATTTTCCTGCTGTGTATAACTACGTTGTCCAACTGCATAAACGAACCTTACGTTCTCTTCTGGTGTCCAAGGAGCCGACAGAAAGTTTGAACATTAATGTAAGTATTGTAATCGCAGTCGTAAGTTCGAGATTTCTGCTGAGCCCAACGGGAACCAGCATATTCACAGGCGCTTAGCCAAAACAAAATCGGCAGACAGAAAAGGTTTGGTTCCAGGTATATTCAAGAGTTAGGAAGGCAATGGTGAGACGGCTAGGGGTGGGTGTTGTTTGGCATTGGAGCGGAAACAGAGATAAGGGAAGAGAAAGAATCAGGATAGGATTTGTGGAAGAGGAGAGTTTTCAGTTTTGAGTGAAAGATCTGCACAGAAATTGTTAATTGCTGATGAGTTTGTATGACAGGTCAGATAATTGTTGTAATTTTGGTGGAATTTATTCCAGAGGGTTGGGGCAGCTATGTCACTGGAGCAATTTCCAAATTGTAAGGATAGGGTGATGGGAGGGCAGAGAAGTGTCAAGGCAGAAGAAGAGCAGGTTGAGGGGAGTGGTTGAATTGTAAATAACTGATGAAGATAGGAGGGTTGAGAGAATTGAATTGTGTTGTAGATAAGAAAGAGGACTTTTTACTCTATTTGTTCAGGTACTTTAAGCCAGTGAAGTGATTTGAATGCAGGAGTGATATGATGGTGTTTGGGGGTTTTGGGTGACAGCACAAGCAAACGAGCAAGAGCATTTTGGATTGCTTAAAGACAGTTTATTTTTCAGGAAAGTGAATAGCAAGGTTTGCATGGGCTATTGCTGTGGCAATGGTAGATGCAGTTTTGAAGTCAGATTCTGCAAAGGTCAGGAATGTGCATGCAGCAAGAGTGGGGTAGATGGGTGGTATGATCAGAAAGCTGAGGTTTTGGTTGAAGTTTACACCTGATTTGTGGACAGAAGAATTAGTATTAAAGGTGTGAATTGAGGCAGAGTCCAGGCTGAAGGAAATGGAAGGGTCAGGAATTTTCTTTAGCTGATTGTGAAGGCCTGTAAGTATGAATTCAGTGTAGCCTACATTGTGATAACATACCCTAATTTGGTTTGAGATTTTATTTAGATTAGATAGGCCTAATATAATTAATAAAATTTATTATAGTATATGACCTAATATAATATAAAATATTAAATTAATTTATTAATATAATATAGCAAGACATGATATGAAGTAATGTAATTGCTATAAAGTAGGCCTAATGTATAATAACATTGTGCCATCCTGATTAGCTTGTTTTATTGTGGCTCTGTAAAGGGCATGAGATTAGATTAGCTCTTTAGTAAATGTTAAAGCAAACATTTATTAAATATTAAATGTATTAAATGTTGACTAAATTGCTATTATAACTTTGTAGCTATAGGATGTGCATGGTAGTGAAGTGCAAGTCCATTATTTTATAGCATCAATTAACAAATTAAGTACACAGTTAACTCTGTTGAAAGCCAGAAGTAGTCCTGAAACACTGCAAGTCTTGCAGTACATACATACATACGTACATACATACATACATACATATACATATATATGTATGTACATACATACATACATACATACATACACACATATACATATATATGTACGTACATACATACATACATATACATATATATGTACATACATACATACATATACACATACATACATAGATACATACATATATATATGACATGTATGAAATTCTTGAGGTTTCGTTGTCTCAAGTTCTAATTAAAGCAACGGGTGCTTCATACTCTCTTTCCTATGCTCTGTATCAGAGGCTACTTAGACTTTTTTGATGAAGGTCCAGAAATTTTTACTGGCTGAAGTCCAGGGTCCGAACCACATGGTCCAGTTTTGAAAAGACATTTAATTTCTATTTATAATGCAGTCTGTATATTTAAAGAAGTATATAATGTCATCAGATTAAATTTAACATAAGGCCTAACTTTAATTTAAGCAAAACAGTGATCTTTAAAAGAAAACTAGTTTATTCACCATCTGCTTGAAAATGAAGCAACTTATCTCAGTGACAATCAAACTGGCACTTTGAACATCATTATGTCTTTGTAATGTAGGGAGTATGAAGTCTGTGCAATGCCTACTCAATGAATTCTACTCAATGCCTTATGCATCCCTCCAAGTATCCCTTTATGGGGGAACTTCTGCACTTTGATTTAACTATATTTTGCAAGTTTTCTGATGCTTGGATATTGACAGTGTCTGATAGACATAGGCCAGAAATCCATAATATCCACTTCCTGCAGCTTCAGTCTGAAAGCATCTTAATAAGGTCTGAAGCTTAGTGGCTTGAAGTTGAGGCACTGGCTGTACGTGAGACAGAGAACAGCTTAATCTGTTGCTGTCCAATCACCAACATGAGAAATTGAATACAGGATAGCAAGTGTTCTAGGGCAATACTGTACACAATTGCATACTTATGCGAATTGGTTTGTAAGTTATAAGCATGGAAATTTTTCTGTTGCCCGGACTTTTGTGCATCCCACAGGAGAAGGCAAGCCGGTCTGGATTTGGACCGCAGTCTGCAAGTCGAGTAGCCCTGCTGTCTGTGTATGCATGGACATGTTTTCATTGTTCTATAGCTCATATTTCAACGAATTTGTAAGGTGAAGTCCGTCACAGACACTGCCTGTTTTAATGAATGCCAAAGCTCTCTTAAAGTTGGTCATGATTTTTTGAACCAGATTCCTTTGGAGCACAGACACCAAGACATAATGCTTTTAGAGAAAGAGTTAATTGGGTATGCATAATGGGGTACCAGATACTTTAATTTAGGCCTTGTCTTTATATATTTGCAGGTGGCTGTTATTCTGCATTGATAACTAATTTCTACATGGCAGCTCCTGAAACAGAAGCCTTTTATTCTTCATTATCTTCATCACCATGGTTGATGGGCCAGTTTGAAAGTGAATCAAAATTTAGTTCACTGTTTATGGCAGACAGTGGTCGTGACTCTGAACACATGCGTGAAATGTCATTTTTGTTTTGGCCACCTGGTGTTCCGTTACCAGCTGCAGTAAAGGACTTGGTAACTGCTGGATTTTACTACACAGGCGATGGTCAAACAATTGCTTGCTACAGCTGCAATGTAAAAGTTCCATTGTGGAAAGATAGAGCAGATGCCTTGACTATGCATTACGAACTGTCAGCAAATTGTCTTCATCTCAGGAGTTTAAAAGAGAAAGAACAAAGAAATCAACAAATGAACAAGAGAAGAAAATCACAAAAGACCAGCAGACAGAATTCCACCACTCCTAACTCAACTTGTGCATTGTCTTGTAGTCACACTCCTTCATCATCACAGCAATCAGATTGCTATGCTTGTGTGGATAACTGCCAGAATCAGGTTTCTACACAGGAAGAGCAAAATACAAGACTGTTGCAAAGGCATCAGCTAGACAGTGAAAGAGATGATAATGACCTGAAACAACAACAAAAACGTCTGGAAACGTTCTCAGCATCTTGCCCAAAAAATGTTTTGCAAGTCAGGTTGAACCTGGCGGATGCAGGATTCTTCTACACTGGCCGAAGTGATATTGTGAAGTGTGCCTTTTGTAAAGGTGAACTTCATGCTGCAAAGATTGGAAGCAACCATCTTTGGGAAAGTCATATAAAGTTCTTTCCAGATTGTTCTTTTGCAAAAGCCTGCAGTGAAAGTTTGATGAACCAAGCAGCAGAAAGTGCACTATCTGAAAGAACTGCTGAGCACATAGTGAAGCCTTTTAAGAACCAGACCACAACATTTTCCCCGTCTGATCACCTCTTGCGTCTGAAGGCTGAGAACAAAAAGCTGCGCACTTCAGTGACATGCGTGCGATGCCATTCTGCTCAAGTGCAGACCCTAATGCTACCGTGCTGCCATATAGTTTGCTGTGAGACATGTGCTGAGGCTGTTGATGACTGTCCTCTGTGCACAGCTCGAATACTTGGGACAGTGAAGATATTCATGTCCTAATCGGTCAGCGGGAAGCACTTACATATGTGCAAGATAATAAGGAAAGAGACAAAACATATCGAAACAACAGAGCTTTTCTTGATCTATAAGTCCGCTGGATTATATGCTTAATATTGTTGATCTGGTGTTATAATGTTTTTGCATCAGGTGAAAGATTCTTCAGCCAAAAGGCTATGTCTTGGAATGCTAATGAAAATGATAAGTCAGACAAGAGTTTCAAAAGCAAATTTTAAAAAAATTACTGAAAACTTTGAAAAAACCCAGATGAAACAACGTTTCCAATTCAGAAAATGTTCAGTCTGGCACTGTTTTTTATGTGGATCAGTGATGTTAATTATTAGTTTTGCTGTGTTTGCATATATTAACTGCAGACTTTAGACTATACTGAGTTTGTGTACATGCTAAATGTGTAAACCTTACAGCTGAAGTGGTACTGATGGATAAATATTTTTATGCTGTTGTAATAAATTTGACACTGTAGTTCTGTATGATTTGTGCGAATCAAACGTTCTGGATATTGCTGTTTGAATCGACGCTGTAAAAGTTGTTTCCTTGAGGATGCTTCAGTTTGGCACTAAGAAGAGATATTAAGAGATCGTACACTTTACCATTGGCATAAACTTCTCATCCTGTCTACTTCTCTTCCATCCCTCTAGAAGTAATTGGATTTGCTTTGAATTATGAAATCCTTCCAAGTTTATTGAGTTATTTGATAGAATATGTAGGTGCTTCAGGTGGCTCAGGGCGCAGCATAGAGATTAATGAGTAGGCTCGAATTTAGTTGTCTGATGGAAGTTAACGACTATGTGCTGCTGCAATGAGTTGGACATTCATTATGTTTGAGTTAAATGCCGCTATTGGTCCATGTAACTGTATGCGTGTGTGTTGTATCATAATAAGCTCGTTGAATGTGAGATGTCTTTACACTTGTTTTCAGCAGATTCCATCCGACCCTCGCGCGTCTTTCGAATTACTGTGACAAATAGGGGCGTTGAAGCCGCTTTTGTGACTACCATAAAAGTCGGCAATGGGAAAATATAGCCGGAAAATCTATCCCGACCCTATGACCTGGCGAGCTGGCAGAGTAGAGGGGCCGCTAGGTAAAGGGTGCACGGGCCCAAACCGGGTGAGGTGCCAAAAGGAATAACGATAATAAAAATGAGTGTATAAGAACCATTGTCTTAGAATGAATAGCCAGCGACGAAGAGGTCGACTGAAGAAAGACGAACACAGGCGATTAACTGATTGAGAGAAAACCTACGGACTGATTCTACTGTAACATAGACTAACATTTATATTTCGCCACTTCAAGGCAACTCCGCAGCTGCGCTTCTGACACAATACCAGTTTACCTTCGAAAAAAGTTGGATCTATACATTTTTAGCTACTGACAGAACCAAGGCAAGGTTTGGCTCAAGAGCACTTTACTTGAGTTTCTTGGCAATCTATTCCAAAGTGAAGGTTCATCCAGGGCTTGCCGGGAGGGAGCTTGGGGTCAACACCTAGGCCAAAACCCAACCTTACGGCTAGTTGTGTCCAACACAAACTTGTATATACAGAGCGTTGAGCACGAATAAAATTTGTCGAGGTCCTGGCCCAACTAGGGGGATCAGTCCCCCATTGAACGATAAATCTCGGAGTGATCCTCCTAAAGAAAAGACGTAGCAAACACGACGATGGACGCGTAGATCGACTAGCTAGCTGCTTGCGGAGTTCGGTGAGCCGGCTGATATCCCGCGTGGAACCCTCTCTAAGAAAGAGGTACGTCGGTCACCCGCGTGCTCAGCTGGTGGTACAGCTTCGGACTGCCGTAGTGCACGACGTACCGTTCGTTGTTGCGCAGGCTCGGAACCAGCTTTGTGCTCTCGGTAAACCTGCCGTCCAACTCGCTGCACATCAGTGTGCGATGGTAGTCACTCAACCACGTCTCCTGGACGGCTATGGCTTCTGGCACCAGTGGCAGTCGATGCGGGTGTCGTGCAGGTAGTCGTCGTAGTAGAGGTCCACCTCCACGACGTAGCCGCTGTCGGCGTAATCCAGCGTCGCGAGTACCAGGTCGGCACTGATGCTTGCCCACTGAAAGCCACTTACGGGTAGTAGCTGCATTATCGCCCAACCATATAACAAGTTGTTCGCATCGAGGTATATAATCCAGGTGTTGGCATCGATTCTCCGTAGTCCGGACACATTGGGTTGTTCGCTTTCACGAAACGCTTTGACGCCAGGCCTATACCCTGTGCAGACTTCTCTCTTTCGAAGAGGTGATGGTCGATGTGGGTAGTGGCTCGAGCTTGGCTTTCATGGATTGAGTAGAACATCACACGAAGTGGCTTGTGCGCAATGCAGGTGCACCTCGTCGAGACCATAGTGTGTCATAGATGTGTCTTGGAATGCTTCGAACACATCTGCCAGGAGTTGGACATCTGTGCGCATCTACAAATCGGGGTAGTCTCTTAGAGCTTGGCAGCGGAATTGCTCCCTGACTCACTTAGCATGGTGCTAGTCGTTGTCGCTGATGCTCTCCTTAGACAGACGGCCATAGAATGCGTCTTCGGGGGGTAGCCGTCTTTCGTCAAACATGGCGTGGCTGCCGATGTGCGTATATGGGTAGTAATCCTTTCGCTGCAGCAGAGCTAGCTTGTCTTTGGAGGCCCCTCGACTGGTTTATCTTGAGATTTTCTGGCTTGAGGTTGACAGCTAGCCGGTCCAGAGAGCTGTTCTTAGACTGCAGGCTGTCGATGAACTGCAACTGACCGAGGCTGAAGGTCATGCACTTTTCCATGTTGTTTTGGACGCAGCTCATTTTTCTGTCCTTGCACGGCCTTCGATACGCCTGATGTAATCAAGTGTCCGTCGTAGTCGCGCAAGTTGTGTGAGACGACTGGTGCAGCTTCCGGTTGCAGGTGTTGTGGGCCGTTCAGTGGTATTTGCCTGTAATGCGGCAGTGGTCGCAGGTGTGACAACTGGTGGCCTTTAAGAAGGCTTGCCGGTCATCGCCATCCATCCGTGTTTCGGCTGGACGTAAATAGTTATTTCGTTACATGCAATTCACTTACCAGAACAATTTCTGGTTCTTTACATAGCCTAGTTAAGGCCAATTTCGTTTTCACACAACAACGTATTTAACCTCTCCGTCACGTTTTAATGGCGTCACCGCTCTCAACATTGCAGTGGTGCAAAAATCATGTTGTGTAATGCCATAAACGATTAATTTCATACCAAACTGAATTTAAACCTAAAATCGTTTATTTCAATAATGCATATATAAGTTCCTATTTGAAATGACATGACAACCGAAATATGGGAGGGGAATTTGTATCGTAGATAGGGAGCTCCATTTCAATGAGGAGACTTGGTTCCACAACAGTCTCCGGGGGAGACATTATTCCAATCCGGGGTAGACTCTGTTTCGATACCTGCACTTGGGTCTAGGCTAGTCACTGCTGATAGCGCAAAATCAGCGTCATAAAACTAGTCAGGATTATCACCGAAAGATAAATGTTGTGCAGACGCCATTTGCAGCTTTTTCTGCATTTTGTAATCTTCAATTTGGTTGCACTAAATAGGGCTTAACTTGGCAATATCGGAAACTCACTCGCTGGCCTTTTGACTGTGACTGTTTTGTTTGGTTTTGAATAATATTAGCCTAACCCGCACAAAACATCTGCGCGCAAGTAGCGTAAAATGTCTCTTCTGGAGAAAATCCCTGTTGCTCTCTGGTAGCTACAGTAAGAGTGAGGAAAACATTTGCCAAAAATACTGTTCTAACTGATGTTCTCTTACTATTCGCCAGATAGTGCCAGCTTTCAGTATCGCATGCATGTTACTGATCAGCTTATCGTGAATTCTAATGCTGATGTTTATAGTGGCTTTCGAAAGCTCTCTTCCCTAGCTTAAATGATGCTCGAGTTCACTAAGAACTAGTTTACCATCAGCAAATACATGTAATGTTCAAATAACCAGAAACATCAGCACTGGCGGGCTCTCTCGCACACGTAGAACCCAACACTGACCTGTTGCAGAGAAAAGCAAAGTTAAGTATCATTAACAAAACAGAAATCATACTCGGAGCTTCACAAAGTATTACATTGTCATTTGAATAAACCTGCAGAGGGACCTAAATTTTGAACCAGTTTATGACAGTGTTTAAAGATAGTAGGCCTATTCACCCTGTCACTGATATTATTAGGCCCTGTATAACTTTATTTCATTACATTCGGGTTGGACAAAAACACGAAATACAATTACAAGAAAATAAACTGTTGAACTAGCTGAAAAGTAAATAGTTTGCATAAACATTTGCACAAAAATTACTAATGCTACAATTTTGCATTAGATGCGAAATTAGTTGTCGCAAAGTATAATTTTCTGTCATTGCACAAACGACGCGTAAACTCAGAAGCCAACACAAAGTTATTACTGGAGTTTAACTTGGAGAAAAAGAATACTGTCTGACATCATTGTCAGCCAGAAGCTGTAAACAGCCAACATAAATGAGAATGTAACTCAAACAGTTATTGTCATTTAACTGGTTCTTTAAACAGTTTCCAAAATATTCTGTTGTCAACCTAGCATCTATAGAACTACTCACTTTTGGTAAAATAAAACACATTCACATGCACAGACAAGAACTGGCTTTCAGTGTGCTTCAATGACTTTAATTAACCGAAGATTAGCGGGCTTAGGAGGCCTACAGCACTAGGACTGCAGCAGCTCAATTACTAAATTACGAAGACAGAGTTAATAGCCACAATTTCCAATTTTTTAAATGTTGAGGTACGCCAAAAACCTCAGATTAGGCCTAAATGTTGTTGCTTACGCATTTAACAGGCCTGTTAGCATGATTTTCTGCTGGATATTATCACATGCGGTAGAAAATAGATTTTTGTGCACCCATACCCTGGTTTGTGTGTGTATGGAAGCCCATATATTATTGAAAGGGAAATAAAGTTGGCGTTCTCGGCATAAGGATGACCATCATGGTATCGTAGGACTATTCCGCGGCACGTGTGTCTTAGCCCTACACCGATGGGGACCTTAAATGGCATGGCGTCCATTCAAACGAGCAGCGGTTGTGAAGGATCTCACCCGATAAATTGATTAGAAACGAATAGGGTCGAGGCCATACGGTCGCTATAGAACTAAATGTACACTTACATTTCTTGTGTATGAATGTCGCTGTTCGCACTCTGTCTCTGCGTTCGGTTTAACGACGTATAGACAGCTAGCGAGCACAGGACGCGCTACAGTATGGCACTCCGTCCATCCGACCGTCCGTCCGTCCGTCCGTCCGTCCGTCCTTCGTCCGTCCATCCGTCCGTCCTGCTAGCGCTTTTGGGGTGGGGCAACCGTCTTCGTCGATCGCCGTTGTCCAGTTCGGGCTGAATGCGGCGGCTTTGATCTACGTACCCGTGCCCTGCCTAGCAGACCGTCTTAACGTTTCTCCACGCGTCTTCCGGACGGCTCGCTAGGCCACGGAAGTGCGAAGTGCGCTGAGAATTTGTTATGCCTTGAAGCCCGGAACCAACGTGTCGGTCGGTCTGTCGGTCCGTGGCGCAATCCGGGCCCGGAACGATGTTAGTGCATGACTGGAGCCGACTCACAGCTCGCGTATACGCTCTCGTTGAGCATGAGCGCGCGGTTAGCGCGTGACTGCAGGGCTATGTAGGCTCTGTAGTGCGTATGCGCGCGGCCGAAACTCGGGAAGGTGGTGGAGGTGGTGGAGGTGGTTGGCGGTGGGGCAGACGAGCTTATGTCTGCTGCAGCTGCTGCTGCTACTGCTGCTGCTGCTACTGCTGCTAAAGGTATTGCACAGCGGGCGATGAAGCCAGGTTGGCAATTGATGCCGAGTTTCACGAGGGATTTAGGTGATCAGGCGAGCGAACGTTTGAAAGTCATCTTCTCACGGGTAGGTTAATGGACTTAAGCGATCTAAATCACAGGTTTCAGCTGGTCATGGGATTTCTGCTGGCTAGCCGCACTGGCAGAGATGTTGGGCGTTGTTTCGATTGCTGAGGTGTCGCGGATTACCAATATTTGGTACTTCGTGCGTATATGTGCGACGCGATATGTATACCTGCGTATGGGGATAACGTTTACGGCCTTTAATCAGATGTTCAGTTTTAACATGGTGAAGTTTACAGTTGTGCCTTAAACAGTTACTGTCAATTACTTCAAGCAGATTCCAAAATATTCTGCTTCATGCATTTGTCAACCGTGCATACTCACTTTTAGTAAAGTAAAACACAATCACGTGCATAAACATGTAGTGGCAAAAAGTGAGAGAAGAAATCGGAGAAGCATTAGCACGGATCTTTAATGCCTCTTTGCTGATTGGAAACTGTGGAAAGGCACCAAAGGAACGGAGAGAGATGCACTCACAGTGCCACTGATTACGAAGGGAAACAGAAGTAAACCATGTAACAACAGATCAGTCAGTTTAATTAGTGTTGTATTCAAGGTCTTGGAGAGAGTTATTAAGGATAATATAGTGGAGCATCTGCATGAGCATAATACAATAAAGGACCATCACCATGTATTTTAATGAGGGAGTTCATGGTTGACATATCTGCTGGAGTTCTTGAGGAAGTTTATGAAAAGACAGATGAGTGTAAACCTGTGGATGTAATTTACCTACATGATGCCAAAGCATTTGACAAAGTATCTCTTGTAAGGTTTGCCAGAAAGTTGCAAGCATGCAGGATTACAGGGCAGGTACTAAATATGTGGATTCAAAGCTGGTTATCAGTGAAACAGCAAAAAGTGGGCATAGGAGACAAGGAGTCCAGCTGGACAAGTGTGCTAGGACCAAAGCAGTGTGCTAGGACCAAAGCGGTGTGCTAGGACCAAAGCGGTGTGCTAGGACCAAAGCGGCGTGCTAGGACCAAAGCGGCGTGCTAGGACCAAAGCGGCGTGCTAGGACCAAAGCGGCGTGCTAGGACCAAAGCGGCGTGCTAGGACCAAAGCGGCGTGCTAGGACCAAAGCGGTGTGCTAGGACCAAAGCGGTGTGCTAGGACCAAAGCGGCGTGCTAGGACCAAAGCGGCATGCTAGGACCAAAGCGGTGTGCTAGGACCAAAGCGGTGTGCTAGGACCAAAGCGGTGTGCTAGGACCAAAGCGGTGTGCTAGGACCACTTCTGTTCATGCATACTTTTATCAACAACATAGATGATGGGATTTTATCTAAAATTTCTGACTTTGCAGATGATATGAAACTATGCAAAGCTGTGGTTGCTGAAGAAAAAGTGGAGACACTGCGAGAGGATCTGGGAAGAATGCTCAAATGGTCTCAGGACTGGCTTTTCATTTGGAAACATGCTGGATTATGTGCATTGGGAAGAGAAACAGAGTTTTCATATGAAATGGGGAGGGTAAGGTATTGAAAGTGAGTAAGGAAGAAAGGGACTTGGGATTGATTATACGTAAGAGTGCGAAACCTCATGGCAGTGTGCTGAAGCAGCAAAAAGGCTAATTCAGCTTTAGGTTTGATGAGAAGGACACTAGCTAGCAAAGACAAGGATACGATACTGAGGTTGTACAAATCACTGGTGAGGCCACAGTTGGAATATTGCGTCCATGTATAGAATCCATATTTGAAATATGACATAGCACAACTGGAGAAAGTGCAAAGGAGAGCTACCAAAATGACTGGGGGTTACAAGGGTCTGAGCTTTGAGGAAAAGTTGAAAAGGTGTTGGAAGACAACACTGGAGAGAAGGAGCAGAGTTTGCCCGTAGGATGTGACCATTAGGTGAGTGAGTAAGAGAAGTGTGCAGCTGAATTTGATGCATAAATGCAGATACCGTGGGGCTTAATTGGCAATTAATCCATGTGTCATTCGTGTCATATGGATTAACACCCTGGGTAAAACGAGATTGGGAGATAATTTCTCCAGTTGTGCTATGTCATATTTCAAATAAGGATTCTATACATGGACGCAATATTCCAACTGTGGCCTCACCGCTAAATAATTTTTAGAGGGTATTGACTATCTTTCCAGATTTAAAAAGACTCTTTTCTCCTCTCAACTATCTGTAGGCTGATCATATTCACTGTCTTGTACTTTAAGAACCTGTTTTCATGGAAAGGCTTTTATAATTAAAAGCACTGCTGATGAATTAATTGCATTGCAGAGTTGCTGAGGGTTCCTTAGGGTTATGTGCAAATCTATATTAAATTATGCCATTCCATTATGTTACACTGCATTGCAACTCTGGCTTTCAGAAGCTCAATTTTTCTTCATGCAAGTGTATACTTACTCACTTCTGTCATTCTGTTTCTTTTCTAATCAGAGAATTCATATATAAATTTTAGTGTTTCTAAATAATTCATACAGGACACCAATTAGCCATTCAATAATTATCTCTCAGAACTTTAATAATAATAATAACAATAACAATAACAATAATAATAATAATAATAATAATAATAATAATAATAATAATAATATTAATAATAATAATAAGACAATTTAGAGAGCACCATAGCATGATGTTAGTAGTGACATTATATGAGTGCCACAGAAGTTTTTATTTGTCAGCATTTTATTGCAGCAAATGTATGATGGAACTATACTACACTTAAACGAGTTTAGACTTATTGTACCTGAAAAGTTTTTTTAACATTTATATATCACCTTTTAAGAACCTCATAGAGGTGCCTTTTAAGAACCTAATAGAGGTGCTGGAAAATGGCTATCTTAACAGTTCTAAACAGGTGCATCTTAGGATAAGTTGAATATTTTTTCTGACCTATTTCTGATGGTCATTTTCTAATATGGAGTGGAAGACTGTTCCAGAACGATGGTCCAATGCATGATAACGCACATTGTGTCCAAATCACTGCACTAGAATATGGAACCAACAGGCTCTCATGTGTTGCACAATGCATTGTTCCTCTACCGAGCTGGCTTGATACAGGAACACGGAGCTTTCTTATGTATTTTGGCATATTCTTGTCGTCAGACTGTTCCAGAACGATGGTCCAATGCATGATAACGCACATTGTGTCCAAATCACTGCACTAGAATATGGAACCAACAGGCTCTCATGTGTTGCACAATGCATTGTTCCTCTACCGAGCTGGCTTGATACAGGAACACGGAGCTTTCTTATGTATTTTGGCATATTCTTGTCGTCGGTTTTGCGGCCTATGGTCTCCCTACCTGTTTGACCTTTTATCTACCTGTGTAGGTGCATGTAAATTTTGAACTTTTGTGGTTCACTTTGAAGTGGGCATTCATTAATACCTTACATATTTTGATTAAAGCACTTACTTTAAAATTGTTGGAAGTACACATAAGTTAGACTCTTCATTTATTTGAAACAAAAGTAGTATACTAGGTATACCAAAACTTTGATCTACAGAGAATCTGTGCAATGTCTTTCATTGTTGCATTTTGCACTTCAAATTATAGATGCATTTGATGGTTTTGCACTGGGAATCGTGAGCAATGGATGATGACTGAAATAGCATTGGAACTGACGGTTGTTGGTCGTGAAGCTGAATTTTCTGGGTCTAGGTCTAAGAGTAATTGTGAGAAGAAGCTGACATGGTGCTGTAGATTGATAAACCATTTTGATCGACAGTACTTGTTTTCTTGTCTGTATTATAATATTATTTTTTAAAATGTTTGTATTATTTAATTGATGCTTAGATGTTTTAGAGTATAATACAAGCATCTTTAATTTAATCTAATCTAATGACTTCTATAGTACCATTATCATAATGCCAAAGGCATCAATCGATAGTCGCCACAAGTCCTAAATCATAATCCATTGGAGAAGCCGGGTAGAATTTCGATAGGTCAGAGAAACCAGAAGCCAGGCTATGGTGGGTAAGCAGTTGAAACAGATGAATCTTGAGTTTAGACCTGAATGACATCAAAGAATTGACAGAATGAATAGAATTTGGCAGTGAAGGCCAAAGCCGTGGACCAGCGACGAGAAGGCCCAAGAGACCAATACTGTTCGGGTATGGGGCGCAGCAAGAATTACAGTGTCCATTGATTGAGTGCAGTGTTTGTTGGTATGAGGGATGAGTGCTATCTTTAAAAATATGAAAACTATTTAGTAAACTTGCTAGTTAAATTTTAGCCATTGCTGAAATTTGAACTCGTTTATTAAAGAGAAACCAGAAAAAATAAGCATGCAGATCTAATGTTACTCTTTCATTGAAAATAATTTCGTGAGGGGTTTTGGCATTCCTTTGTTTTGTATTTTAGAGTAGAAAGCGAACTGTCTTATGTTGATTAAGCGGATTACAGTTCTGCAAAGCACTTTTTGGAATTAAGCAGTGTCAAGGGTCGATTGAACAATGCCATAAAGACTATTCTTTAGTCACTGTCATAAACCGTTCAGTGCAGGAATGTGTTTGCCTGTGGCTCTTAATGCCGTCTTCCTGTCGACCAAAGAATGAGCCTAAGGTCTTCCACCGGGGCTCATCTGTCTCAGAATGTGGAACGACCGGCTGTTGGTAGCAGGCGAGCCACCGACCTTGACCTTAAAATGGTGGATTATGTACAGTCACCTCGGCGTGGCTCCTATAATGTACCGGTGGAAAAGGAGGTGGTTGCAAGCGATCGAGAGCAGTCATCCCCGCAGCTGGATTCTGACGCCTGTGGATATCTGGTCGACAAGAAGTTCATCTTCAGCTATCCAACACCTCGGAAAGGTCACCTGAAGATGACGATACAGGGAAAGGTTTACAACTTCCTAGAGCGGCCGACCGGCTGGAAGTGCTTTGTATACCACTTCACAGTGTGAGTATCAATTTCTTAACAAATATATCTATGATGCTTTAAGTGGTGCGATGAATATTTCGTTAATTTGAATTAAATTTTATTATACCCACAAACAAATAACTGCATGATATTATATTAACACCCTTAAATAATTACAATTTCTTTGTGTCAGCAAGAATCTGCCAATGAAGATCTCTAGCGATGCACGCATCAATCGGCTACTGATGAACTTGTCATTGTTCACAAATCCCGCCATCATTTAGGCTGGCAAATGAAAATAAGCAGGGTTGAGTCCATATGGTCGCTGTAGAAAAACATGTACATTTACAGTTTTACATTTAGCAAGAAGTGTCTTTGAGAGGTTCCTGAATTAAAAGGTAAAGGTCACACACATGCTGACGTGGGTAAACAGCGGCAGTAACTATGACTCTCTTGTGAGTTTTGTTAGTCTGTTCCCGGTGAGTCGTGTCCGCAGAGTAATGCTTAGCTGGATTAGAGTGACATGGGTTGCTACTGTCTCTCCTGTCATATCTGGCGGCAGCTCCACGACCTCTAATCGTGCCACTCATATATACATAGTGGTTACCCCAGTGTGCCCGCCAAGTGCTTTCTGTCAGTGATGTTAGATGGTAATGAGGTGTTCCGCCTTCCAGACGTCGATTGGTTGGATACCGTGAGAGGAAGAGCCTAGAAATATGTGTCGTGTGATCTCGTCATGGCGTGGGTGAAAAGCTTGGAATCATGTGGTGAGGTCGACTTCGACTCCCTGAGCAGGGTGCCGTAACGCCCGTCTGCTCTGTCCGTCCTGTCAGGCAACTTACAGGCTGTTCATTGGCATTGTCTGTTTGACCACCTTCTTACAGGGCAGAGGGTGAATGGGCAACCACTGCCCACTTAATGCGGAAATGTTAACAGAGCAAGGTCGATTGCCAACCGATTGATGCACTAGTGATTTGCACCCTGATCACTGGCCGTCATCGGAACAGAGTATGTAGTTGGGGGCGGAGGGCTGTCACACACCCTTTGTCGATGGGTTACCACGAGTGCCTCTGAGGGGGCAGGTGCCGTAGCCCGGTTCGTATCGGAGAGTGATATGCGGCCGCCTGTAAAGCAAGTTGTCGGCTCAGAGAGGGTCGTTCTGTTGCACGCATGGCAAAATCCTGAAACCCCGACCCTAGGGGCAGAGGGAGAAGGCACTATAGCATTCTTTGAACTTATGATTGAAGCTGTATCTATGCACTCAATGGACGGACGAGGGTGTACCTTGAACTAGTCCCTCATGGACAGTCTTCTTGCACGAGTCCTGCTCCAGCCACTCCTGTAACAGGGAGATGTCTTACCTATGTCGTGCCTGAATATCAAAGTGAAGAAATTCAAAAACCACAAGGGTAACGACCTGGAGTGACTAGTACTCTCTTAAGATAGTCACACACATGCTGACGTGCTTTGTGTTTATAATGACACTTAGCGTCATTTAGGATAACGTAAGCAGCACTTTGTGAGGTACTTAAAAAGCCCCATATCATATGTCTAGTAGATAAGTAACTTGTTTACACATCTCTGCGGAAACTCCTCTGAAATGTAGTCCAGAATGATCTGTTGTTGGGTGTAAACATGTCCAAAGCAATCCCAGCTTGTGATCACTGATCACATAGGGATGGCTGCCTGCATTGCCACAGATGCCCTTAAAGGGTATATATGGTCAACTGTGTAACTATTAACTTGGTTTGAAAATATTTGATCTTACTGCACCTGCCAGTGATATTTGTCTGCACCACCAAGCTTTGCTTATATATGTTTATTATTGTTTATACATAAATGCTGATATTTAATTGCATGTGTAAACTACCCAAACATAATGGGTAAATATTTTTATGAAGAATATAGATCTGAGGTGTAGCTAGTCTGCCTCCAGGTAATAGTTCCATTAGATAATCCAAATATTTCAAAACCAGTGATAAACAGTGAGGTTTGAGGCATTTCTTGAAGGAAGAAAATAATTGAGCTTCAAAGAAAGATAAGTACACTTGAGCATCACACACCATCATAACATGATTTCTGGTATAACGCAGTTAGGACATGGGTCCCAATTTAGTTTCGGAATATGACTTCACTACATCACAATCTCATTTTAATGGGTTCTGGCTTTGGCTTCAAAAGATAGTGTTGTAATGGGGTTCCTGTTTAACTATTTCTAATCATGTAAAAGACTCCATAGCCTTTGGTTGTCTTCACTGAGTGCGTTACTCGCACATACCATGGATGAATATACTCCAAACCTACTTATGAATACCGACCAAATGCATGGAAGCCAGTGAGCCTATTCCCACAAGTACATCGTTGGAGTGGAAATGAAAGGCACCAATTCATCAGGAGTGGAAAAACGGTTGTTTGATGATTGATTTGTGTAGGTGATAATTGGTTTTGGAGTGCCAAGTGGTGATAAATAATTTTTGTACGTCTGTTTGCTTCTAAATGCTATTCTGTGAAGTGATCTATATTTTTATTTATTTAAGTAACAGTATAATGTGTTTTTATAAAGAACTGCCTGACAATACAGGACAGGTTGTAGGTTATGCCTTGCCTAAAAAACAGTACTTTCCACGTTTCTAAAGTGAAAGATTATTGCCTGACTGAAGTTAGTTTTGTCTGAGAGCTGAAACAAGTGATTTTGCATTTGGTATATGCGGCTGGATTGAGGAGGAAGTTTCACAGTTCAGCCATTTAGACAAAGAAATGATGTAGACGATGTACTCATGGTTAATTGGGAAGTGCATAGATGGCATTCATAGGTTTGTGGATTAATCTGTACCATACTTTCAAGCAACTGTCTGTTGCGTGGGACTCAAAACACCTTCCATTCTAGCAACTAATCTTCTGGAAATCCAAGTGGGTTGCAGATTCACCAAATGAATCGGGCTACAGTGGTTGTGTCAGCATCTTTGCATGTAGTTACTTAACATCTCTTAAACATCATCACTCCAGTATATACATTCTCTGAGGTACTGAAAACCTAATTTGCAATTTTTGCTTTCACTAACTGATATATACAATTTTTCAATAAGGTCACCTCTCAATCTTCTTCTTTCTAAGGAAAATAAACCCAGCTTTTGAAGCCTTTGTTCATATGGCATCCTAGCTAGATTTCTGGCGAGTTTAGTAGCTCATTTTTGTACTTTTTCCAGGCATTTGATATCTTTTTAGTAATGGGGACTCCAAACCTGGGTACAGTATTCTAGATGTGGTCGAATATATGTGTTGTGCAGTATCTTGAAACTATCAACATCTATGTGCTTGAAACTTCTTTTTATCATACCAAGAAGTATTGTAACTGATATATTTCAACCATCTTTAAACAGATTTCTGAAACACTTTACAGAGTTCAGGTAACTCTTGATACACAGCAGTTAAAACAGTTGGGGTGACATAATGCCAAAGATTTGATAAATGCTTAAATGCTTCAGACAATATGTGTACATGGGGTCGTTGTTTTCAGTCACCTGTTCTTTACAATACTTGCACAGTTTGTTTTTAGTGAAGGGAGCAGTTAGGCTTTAGAGACTTGTAAACACAAAGTATTCATCTTAATGAAGGAGAGAGGTCAGAGTTCAGAAAGCAGTTTTCATTGGGCTCTTAGCCCCACATACTGTTAGGAACTGGTGGCCAGCTCAGTTGACCAGTATATTGTATAGTCCAGATGAAGCTACTATACATCTGGGTGGATACTTTACAACCTAAGCTGACATACTATATGATTTTGCAGTATGAGGCATTGAAACCTTGTTTTGGCTTTCAGAACATGGTGGACTAAATATTCCAGCAGCTTTAACAATTTTTGAGCTAAATTTAATTTTGAAATAATTGTAATGCTCATGAAATTTGTGCACCAGCAAAAAATGATTGTCTGTGCTGTCCTCAAAAGTTGTGTGCATGCGTACAAGTGCAGCTTTGAGGGAACACTGAGATCAATATGTAGCAAAAATTATGATGATAATTTGTAATACTTTCTACTGCATACTTGGCCTGTATAATGCACTGGGTTACTAAGCTGGCTGCAGTAGTCTAGTGGCTAGCATGCTGGACTGTCAGTCAAGAGGTCAAGGGTTCAAATCTCCGACAAGGGCAGAAATGTTTTTCAAGATTGTAGCTCCACTTGTGCCCTAGCCTTCGCAGCTGTAATGAGTACACTGACTGTACGCTGTCAGTGGGATCATGCGGTGACAGAGAGGACCGGCCAACTGCCCTCATATGCTGAAGCTAAAATATGAAGTTGCTAACACTTCATACTCATGGCTGCCCCAGGGCCGGCTTTAAGGGACTGTTCAGGGACTGTTTAGGGACTGCTCATCTTCTTCTCTTCTTGTCCCATTGCTGGCCAGTCACACATCAGTGCAGGTCTATGTGCATGACTGATTCCATAGTGCTATGCAAATTGTGATTGAAGAGGTTTCATATACTGAACAACAATCTGCGCCATGCCAGGTACGTTTTCTGGTAAAGATGTAAAAGTCAAAACATGGCATGTACGGTTTTTGTGCATTGTCCAGGGCTGTACCGTCGGTTCAGTTAATTACCAGATAAATCCTTGTTGTCAATGGCTTTATGGTCACATGTTCTGTCAGTTGCCTAACACTCTTGATGTGTGAAGTATACATTCACTCCATTTGAAAAGGATATAGAAGCTCAGTGTTTGACGGACACTGGCGTTGCTGTGATGCTGAGGAAAGAGATTAGTAGGTCTGGTATTTAAGGCAAGGTAAGGTTATTATGCATTCAGTATACATTTATGCCTTGGCTACTAGTGTTCAAGCATTGAAAAATATTTTAGCAAAAGAGGTTATATGAAAACTGCAACCCAACTTAGTCTATGAGTTGCATGACTTGCCTATAATTGATCATTTGATCAATATCACCTACAGAGGATGACGTTAGAAAGGAGGATGATCTTAAAACATATTGGAAGCACGAGACATAGAGGAGGACAAATTGTCTATTTGCAAAATCAGAACCTATATACTTGCTGTGTTTTGAGTGTCCTCTCAGGGGTTGTCTTTTCACCATTCTCAATGTTGGAAATACTTGTTTCACATCACGCAGTAGGTGTTATGTGTAATTCCATCAGGAGTTGAAGGCTGTCTTTGTAATGCATAGTCAAGTCAGAAGACTGTCTGGCACCTGTATAAACATCATAATGAGTTTCCAAAAGTTTCCTAAACTGGTACTAACATTGCACTGTACAAAAAACACATCATTACCAACTGCATTATGTTTCATTTGTTATTTGAATTCTATATCAGACTATGTTTACGCATATCCATGTTTTCAACTTACTGTACTTTGAACAAACTGTTAAATTGTTAAATTTCAGACTTATGTGGGCTGTGAAAAGACACCTTTTAGACTACAGTATTAAGTTTTCCAAATATGAATAGGTCTATTTTTGATGAATGATACTTAATATCTGAATCATAATCAGTTAGTTGCATTCAAACCATAACTTTTCAAGCATAGCAGTGCACTAGATTTTCACAATTTTATAGGCAAATATAAACTGATAAGTAATAATCTGCTTTTTATTGATTTCAAAGTTGGCCAAAGGTTTTTAAAGACTAGTGTATGTATGCACTACATCTCTGCTGATGACCATGCTTTTACCTCGGAGATACTGAGTTCCTGCCACTGCTTTGCAGAGAGGAGAGAGAACTGAGGTGATGCTTGGGAATGATGCAGAGAATAATGACTATGGAGACAGCTGTACCAGGGACGAGGGTACAGAAAGAATGATAATTATTCATTGACCTTATACCAATAATTTTCACCCGCAGCTTTACGGTTTCACCTGATGTTTATGAGCCTTTGGGAGAAAATGCAGCAATAACCTTATGGGTATACTACAGTCAAAGGTCTACGGCGAGACTGTTTTTGGTCTTATCATTAGAATGACTCTACAGGCACTGGCCTTAGCGTTATCGGTTTCTGGTTAACAGCTTTGGAATTTGCTGCCAAGTTCAGTTTGTTCTGTCGGTTCTGTGATGTCTTTCTTGTCTAAACTTAAGACTCATCTGTTTTCAACTTGCACCGGTAGCCTAACCTCTGGTTTCTTTGACCTGTAGGAATTCGACCTGGCTTGTTCAATGAATTGTGATTTTGATGACGATTTCACTTGAAGTGACCATCGTTTGATGCTTGGGCATTTGATAATGGCGCTATAGAAGTCAGTAGATTAAATTAGATGGCTTTAGAAGACTACTAAAGGGACACTTCTCTCAGAGACCTCAAAGGGACAGTGCAGTTGGTGGTGATATTCTTTGATGAACACTACCAGACCAACACTGTGATGAATGAATACTGAAAGTCAATGACCTTAGAATTTAAGTTAGAGGATCACAGCATTTGGAGTCCTCTTGTGAAACAGCTGCTCTAGAGTATCTCCGAGGTAGAAGCACAGGCATACATGGCCTTTGATTTTCAGCTATGAATTCCTGGACAGGGACCGTCCATTTATTAGCCTTGGGAGATTCTGATTGCCACAACTTTCTAAAGCCATTGGTGGCTATAACCTTTAGGGATATTTCCATCAATAGCCATAAACGAGTAGAAGCCATCATTGGGCTGAGACAGTATGGCATCAATGGCCTTCAGAGGTAGGGCACATTCATCATGGCCTTGGTCATACTGTTGGTGTCTTGGTGAGAGGTGTGGCTGAAATTTATTGATTGCAACTGCTGGTGATTTAGCTGACCACTGACCACGGCATCGTCTGCCGCTTGTTAACATCCAGTGGTGTGCCCTGCTGTAGGGAACCAACGGCTGGTGTGCAGAACTGCCAGTCCAGATCTTGTGTTTGTAATGATTCCAGTGGCGGCAGCTATGTTACTATCGACATCATTGTTGTCATCATTTTTACCATCGGCCTCAGCATCATAGTCTACCTTCTAATTTTAGCATTACTCATCCTTTGGTTATGGCATCATAAGTCGGCTTAATTGCTCTTGCATTCAAGGCACGAGCATGTGGAACTTCTGTCATTCTTTGTTTAAGCTGCCTAACTTCTGGAAAGCTTTTAGATCTGTGTGATCGAGTCATGTCATGTCATCTTGCTCATTTGTCATAGAGTGACTCTCTGCCTTAAACACTGATTGATCCATCAGAAGCTGAATGGGCTGACCTACTGAACTACCATGACTGATCATTGCCATAGTTTTGCTGACTGACAACTATTGATTGTGTAATTGTTATTACAGTAACAGTACTGTAGAAGTTGACATCCAAAATAGAAACATCTTAACCCATTTGGTCACTATTGTTATGTGAAGACCAATGTTTCTTACTTAAAAGTTTACAATTTACAATTCATCAAAATGTTGTACTGGTCAATTTCTGTCTGCTTTCATAATTTTTTTGATGTCTTAATATTGTCCTCTAAAGCTAGTTTGTTTTCTGGCAATATTACAGACCAGTTATTGTTGGAGATGTTATTAGCCATATTTTAGGAACATGCAAAGTCATTTTAGTAGTCTTGTGGGAAGCTTCTTTGTTGATTATATTGAAGACAATGTTTGTTGATATATATTAAATCAAATTTGGATGATATAGCATTATTTGTGGCCAAATTTTAGACTGCTACTCAAAGGTGACATCACTTGAGACTGTGTTGCAGTCATACTGTTACCACAACAGGTTGTACTGCAGTCATTTGAGGTGTAAGTGGCACATTAAAAGCAATTTTTTATTGTGCCAATATTGTTATTGTGTTCGATATTGTTTCCATTGCTTGTAACCATAAATTTTGCTATAAGACTGTGGGTAGTATGAAGACAAAAGGTGTTCATTAACATCTGATTTGTTTTTTGGTTTTATACTCATGAGGATCTGGTCCAGTTGGCCTGTGGTGCCTGGGCAAGAAGTCTTTTATGCTTGGAATCCTAATGAAATGCCCAAGAGTAGTGAACATGTTTGTATATGGATATGTCTTGTGTTGCTGCATTTTTGTCCTTGGGTATGCTTCTGTGTGCATAGCCTGACTATTTGTGCATGGTGTGTAGTTATATGAGCTATAAAGTCACTAATCCATACATACATTTTAGACAGAATTGAGGTGGTTATGGGAAGAACTACTGCATTGTGGCAACCCATTTCTATAAATAAAACTGTAGCTTAAAAGCAGAATTTCTTGGGTGAGGTCTTGGCTGTTACGCTGTGATGAAACTGCTGGCTACTTTATACCTTGAAATCCTAATTCTTTTGTTTTTTTAGTTTACTAAATATAAGTTTTTTGTGTCATTGTTTCACCATGCAAAATTTGTTATGTCTAGGCCTGTGTCTGACAACAGTAAATCAATCCTCTTATTAGCTCTCAGTCCTGAGGAATGAGGACTTGTTTGTGGTAAGTCCAGATGGCTTGACTCCCGGTTAGGGTTGGTCGGAGGCAGAGCAGGTGACTGCTGCAAGTTGGTGCTAAATGCGACATGAATTTGTTTGTATGTGGCAGTTTGCAAAAAATCCCTTTGAGACATTGGATAAAGCAGTTTCTGGGCTACCAACAAAATCGTATTAGTTGTCTGGCAGTTTGAAACAAACTGCACTTTTGTTTCTAATTTACAGAAATTGTTTGGCTAACAGATCACTAAAAGATATTGAATTGTTCTCATATTTACAGTTTAATCATGCAAACCAACATCCATGGAAATCAAATTATCAATACAGCTCACCTGCATTATATTATATAAGTTTTGCATATTAAAATCAGCATATTAGTTTAACTTGCTGTTAGATTCGATTAGATTCGATACATGCTATTTAATGTAATTTCACAAAACATTTATATAGCACATGTTAAGGGCCTCTGAATTTAGGACTCAGATGCTCAGTATATGCACTGCAGGATGTTAGAGTTGAAAAAGAATGTGAGTTTGTGTAATCACATCAGTGAAACCTCGCACACATAGAGACTTAAAGAAACATTAATTTCACAGAGTTGAATTGATTTTTGGATTGCTGTTGCTTGCCTTTGAAGAATATTCATAAAAGACAGAAAATAAATTCACAGTTATCTTACCTGATCATATCTTAACTTTTCATATTTTCCAAACTGCAGAGCATTATGCATTTTAATCTTCAGCTAAATATTCACAGATATTTATATAGAGACATTTACACGAAACCTTGGATTCACCATGATTTGCAAATCTGCTAATTTGTCAAATGAATCTTAAAGTTTGCATTTGTAGGTGAGTGTCTGATTTAAGAGATAAGATCGCACTAATAAAGTTGAAAAGATGTAACAAGATAGTTTCTCATATTCATTATTTTTAACACAAATGACAGGTTTGTGGTTCTGCACTATCTGAGGCACTGTCAATTATTTACGTGTTGAAGGTGTTATCAGTTATATTCATTACTATCCGATCCTCACCTAATAAGATGTCAGTGCAAATAATGTAACATAATATAGGGCCCATGATTTGGGTTCTTTTGAACTGACAATGCAAACATCATCAGCTGCCCAATTGTGAATATGGTAGAGATGTTAATTAGCACTTTTATAAATAAAGTAAATTGCTTCATCATTGTTCAAGACTGAACAAGCCAACTGAAAGACCAGCTGATGACTGAGGCTGGCAAAGAACCATTTCCTACATGGTAACTAAGTGGAGAAAACAGATGATTATTTGCTGATGAGTGACAAGAAATATTCGGCATCTACGAAGAATACTTGAGGATGCTTGGTTCACTTGCATGGAAAATCCTGGAGCTGATAGGCTGATCAATGTGCTGTAATGTTGTTTCATCGAGTATTGTAAATCAGTGCGCCATCAGACTTTTTCTTGTTGTGTTTCTGCTCCAACTGTCTGTCTATGTTCAATCTTGAACTGTTGACGCACAGCCTTCACTTCTAGATTTCCACCACATCCTTCCATCTTCTGTAGTTGCTCAAATTGTTCTGGGTGTTTTTCCATCTGCAGCTGTACTTGGTTTGTATGCCTGTCTTGACTCAGTCATATCTCTTCTAGGATGGAAGTATCTCATTACAAATTGTCTCACTTGGCATAAGATTCGCGTGACAGCTATTGATGGATGCTGATACTGTTAGCACTGAGAGAGAACAGGAGACGAGGTCATTTCTCTGCAGCTCTGCAGCATCTGCTGTTGGCAGGTTTCTTAAGGCCTTCTTGAGTGGGAGCAGCTGTCCATAAGAAGGCCACAGTTCTCCAGTGAGAAACACATAAATAACTGCATTATATTTGGCTATAGTGATCTCTCTGGCTCTGTGTCTTTGTCTCTGTCTGTGGCTGTCCTCTTCTAGGTATTCCTCAATTTTTCCTGTCAGTTCACGTTTTTCGGCCTGAATGCACATTTGTGCTTCTTCCTCTGCATTTTCCTGTGTAATGCTTTTACTCGATACTCAGATAAGATCTGATCGTACTCAATGTTTAATGTTCTGTAATATGATCTGATATGTAGCGTAAACTAGTCTTAAATTGCATTTAGTTTGGTTTTATCTGGTCCCGATGTAATTCCATGAAATTTGAGATGCTCAATTCAGAGTTGGCAAAAAATCATGCAGGCTACAAGTCATTTATAGAAGCTGAACAGCAGTGTCTGGTGAAGTGACAAAGATGTTGGCTGTCGTCAATGTGTTGGACTACAAATTATAGTCTTTTACTTGAAATTGACAGCAGTTTTCAAGCTCTGTAATTCTTAAGGGGTTGGAGATGATGCAGCTTCAGAAAATAAGGTGAAACTAAATGGGAATAGATACACGACAAGGGTTTATGCTTTTTGATCATTTTTGGTCTCATTGATTGGATGCCATGTGTTTACAACCCCTGGATTTTGTCTCTGACAGTTGTTCCTGACCTTATTACAGTCAAGTAATGATCATTGAGCTCATCATTGCAAGTTCATGTTGGTCATTAACACCTTATGTATCTTGTAAGCCATTGCTTTTATAGTGCATCAACAGTAGATCGTATACTGTATAGTCTAGTGATAATGTGCTGGACTGTCAACTTGGGCAGAAGGATGTTTGGAGATTTCAGCTGCACTTGCACCCCGGTGAACTCAGCTAAAAAATTAGTTAACTTACCATATGCTGTCGGCAAGATCAGCCGGCGAAGGAGACAACTTGGCACCCACCCTCATGTGCCTACCCGAGAAAAATGAAGCTGTTAACACTTCATACCTATTGCTGCCTTTTGAGGCTAGCCTAAGGTACTGCTCTTCTTCATAGCATACAGATAACAGATAATCTCTCTGTGATGCCTTGCTGTCTTACCATTTTTTGGTGATAGGATGGAACTGGTGGAGCCTTTGATAACAGAGGTCTGCTGAATTTTGGATTTTTACCATGTGCTGCATATTACAGCTTTGACTCAGAAACAACAGGTGTTATCTACCAATCAAGAGAAAGGTTTCATCAGCATGCTCTGATGCATTCCCTGAAGTGATTCCCTATATTCCCTGTCTTCTGTCTAGCACTTAGCCATGAATGAGCAGATTGCTTAGAACTAAAGTCACTGAACACATTTTTTTAAAGTAATTCTTATGAACATTTCTTAGAAATGAAGTAAATAAATATCCTGATGAGTATATATCGGTATAAACATGAAAATATTAACATGAAAAATACAGAAAACCTTTGAAGAAAGCTATCAGCTAAGATTGGATCATATCAGAAGTAAATGTGATTTATTTACATGAGATCTTATGAATAGGTTGCATTTGAACATATGGCTAGGTTGTACCAAAGGAGCTTGTTAACTTGCTTATCGGAGAATAAACTTGACGATCTAAGCATGTCTTTTTGAATAATTTGGAAACGTTATTAGGACATATCATTCACATGCCTTTAGGGCTTTGCAGATTTTCCAGGTCCTTCCAGTCAGCTGGACTTCCTGAGGAGGCTGATAGTCGCTGCAGCAATGCTACTTTCCATCTAAGCATTACTGCAGTGCAATAGCTGGCTTCTGAGAGCTGTACTTTGACTGTCATCCAATTCACATTTGTCTTTTCTGTTTTTAGAGATCTTGCAAATGATTATGTTTTTCATTAAAGAAACTAAATTTTTATTATACTTAGTTAATAGGCAATCTGTTATTTATCATAGTATCTTGTGGATTATGATAACGGCTCTATAGAAGGCATTAGACTGGATTAGATTAGAATTTGAAACTTGGATTGATTTGCCTTTGTCAAAGGTACTAAATGCTAATTTCAGCCCTTTCACTGAATTCCTGCAATTTGCACACTTTTTTCCATATGAGAAGTGGTAGGCTGAAGTTGCATGCATTTTCATTCAGGGTGAGCAACAAATAAGTGCATAAAATCTGTTCAGATAAGCAGTAGATAGATGGAAACTTGTGTTTTGCCAAGCAGGAAGACTGGCTTAGTGTCGGTGACAGATGCATGCGGGCATGTACATTACAACTAACATGATTAGACTGGCTCAGAGTTTGTCCTTATGCAACAAACTACCAGCAAAGTATTCAGTGTATATATTTGATGGGTTTAGGTACGAGTCTTTAAAGAGTCTTCTGGAAAGATTGAAACACGTTGTTTAGCCTATATTATTCTGTTTTGAATCTTAATGAGGCAAAACAAGATTTTTAATACATAAATTTTTTTATGAAACTAAATGGTATTAGAAGGAGGCAACTTGAGCGTATCTACGTTCATTGTGTGGGCTCCTTGAGTGACTTTTCAACACAGTTCTCATACAACAGTTGTTAAAAATATCATAATCTTGATTTTATAGGATGCTAATATGAAATTGCTTGAAGTTAGAAAGCTCCTTGAACATCTTTAGTGATGATGTTTGCTAACCTTTTTGAAGAGCAAATTGATGCTATACAGCAAATCTTCGTCAAACAGAGAAGCTGAAAGTCATAATCTTTGTCTCCTGCCTCAGGCAGTGGATAAAATAGCGGAGAAGTAGAGTGTTGTTTACTGTGCACTTCTGACGCTGACTTAATTCCAGATTACAGTTCTGCAAAGCAGTTTCCTTATTTTCGTTTTATTTTCCTTCTGTGTGTGCGTGTCTATGTGTCTGTGTGTCTCTGTGTGTGTGTCTGTCTGTCTATCTTTCTGTTTGTCTGTCTGTCTCTTGCAGTTTTGATTATAGCTTCTTCAATTAATACCTAGTGTAAGCCATAACATACTGAGTCACTGGATTTGACTAAAACACTGAACTGTTGCAATTGTAATTGTAATTATAGAAACATTTTATTCGGTGCTATTGTAATTAGCAGGCTACTTCTATGATGCTTTACAATATCAGTTGTCAGCACAAGTGCGGAAAGGTTTTGTCTAAAGTGCAGTGTATGGCTTGTAATTGAAGTAGGAAAATCTTCTTGTTCAGAGTATCTCTAAATGGAATAAAGTTTGCTTTGCTTATAATTGCCATTGAATCAAATTGGCAAAATTTTGTCTTTTATTAGAAATTTCTGCTGCTCTTCAAAATGCATTGATTTGTGTCCATTATGTATACTGACCTGAGTGGCTTGATTCCTAGGTTGTAGTACAAATCAAATGTATTGTGACCAGTGTGTATACAACATGCTTAAGAAGCCTTCTGGTTTTACTAAACGGCAATCAGCTGAAACCCTACTCACTTCTGTCTTCAGTAAGCGTATTTCTTCCATCTCTCATCAACAGATTTCTTGCCTCTGCCTCCTTGATATCTCAGCAGCCTTCGATACTATTGTTCACAATAGCTCACTCTAAAGACTTTCAACCTGTTTTGGTTGAACTGACACTTCTCTCCTTTTGATACAGTCTTATCTCTCCTCCTGCTCTTTCTCCGTTAAACATGGGAAGCCTCATCCCAATCATGCCGTCTCATTTGCTGACTTCCACAAGGCTCTGTTCTTGGATCTCTTTGGCTTATCGTTTACACTGCTTCACTCAGTTCTGTCATTAAAGCATCCTCAGTTGACCATCATCTCTATGCTGAGACACTCAACTATTCATCTGTTTCTCTCTGAACCGTTTCTCCGACTCTATACATCATCTTCTTTGTGTGGTTACACAAATCTCCACCTGGATGGCATCTAATCTAAAACAAAAGTTTATACTTCTTGGCCTACATGGCCAACTTAAGAAATTTTCCACCCATCTGTCTCCCTCAGCCTGGATTCTGCTTCCACCTACACCTTTACTACTAATTCTTGTGTCTGCAACTTTGGTACGATATTCAACCAAAACCTGAGATTCTATTATCATATCACCCATTTCTCCCTCTCTTGTTTCATGGACATCTGTGACCTTCTCAGATTCCACCCTATGTTTGACTTCAAAACTGCATCTACCATCCGTAGTCCATAATAATGTTATCATAATAAAATTAAAGTATCATAACAAAATTGAAGTAAATGTACTTAGAAAATGAAACTCTACACAAGAACTTGTAGTTTGATAAGTAACAGAACAAGAAATATAAATATGAAAAGAATTCATTTTGACCCATTTTAGGACTATTTGCCTTATGAGTGAGTTTTTTGCAAATTTACTTTCATGACTTTGTGAGGGTTTTCTCATGCATAGTCACAGTTATGATGATTGAAACCACCATTTTTTTAATATAATAGCAGAAATTCGACATTCATTAACAATCAGTTTATATCTACATTAGACTTTCCATTCACCAAGAACAGATAGAAATAGATGACCAATCGAAGGCGAAACGCCATACCGACATACCAGATGAAACTTTCAAGGGCCTGTGCAACCTCTAAACTTTTTAAAATTTGCATCAAATTACACTTGATTAATTAGTTTATACAGTGGACTTATTTATTTGGTACCTTCCAGTATTAAAAAACTGAAACTTTTTATTTTACAACATACATTTGGAGCACCCTAATGCTTATGAAATGTTATTGACTTTTTTAGCTTCAGCATTTGAGGGCAGTTGGCCAGTACTTTCAATCACCATCTGAGCTTCCCTTCAGTAGTATGTGCAGTCACTCAGCCATCTTGAAATATCTTTGTTCTGGCAGGAATTTGAACCTCTGACCTTTGGGTCTATAGTCCAGCGTGCTCCTCCATCATTAGGCTATCATGCCACTCATAGCACAAAGCACTTGAAAATTCTTTCAGTACTAATTTTTTGCTGCTTTGAGAATTTGGCCTTTTTTGTTTTGGTCACAAATAACCATAAATTTATAACTTGCATGTTACAAACTGCAGATTAGAAGTCATATAAGAACTAATTTATTCTGAAAACTTTCATGACGACTGTAATAATCTGTGATGGATCAATCAATATCAGCGCTAACAAAATCACAAGACACATGACAAGAATCCCAAGTCAGTTCAATAAAAATTCAGCAGTAAATCCTGCACAGATTAGATTAAATTTATCAGCCTATGACATGCAACTTATACCTGTTTGTGCAGACTTTAGAAAAAACCCTTTTAATGTACAAGTGCTTTTACTAGCTGTTACTGCATAAATGTAATTTAATTGTTTAAACTACATCAGGTGCCTTTGATGAACTTCATTATAATACCAAGTACTCTGTGTTTACCTGTCAGTCAGATGAATAAAAGAAGTAAATTTTTTTGAAAAGATTGTTAATTTCTAGGTTAATGTGGAGTAATAAAACATTTTAATTATTTTTAGTGTCACTTGATGACACTTCAAACTTCATGAAAATGATGAAGCTCCTTCTCATAAACCGATGGGGAGAGTTATAACTCTTAACCATTCAGGGAGTTTTGAATATTAAGCAACATTATTGGAGTTCTAAATCTTAAGCCATTACTGGAATTCTAACTTTTTTCAAAGTTTTTAATCTTTGTAAACCAACATCAAATATAGAAACACAAAATTCTTTAATTTTAAACTGGTATTATTATTATTATTATTATTTTGCATTTGTTGTTATATTCTTGATTATTAGTTCTGAGTACTTCATTTTTACTGCATTACTACTAGCTGATACAAGGTTTCTCTCTACTGTTACTTTTTACTTCAACCACATATTGTGGGTAGTACAATATTCACTTGATGTTTTGAAAGCTAGCATCACTATGAGTTGATAAGTTTACTAGTCATTTGAGCATACAGATTGGAATGCCATGGGGCCAAAAAAGCTGCTAGTCTAAAACAAGACCAGTCAGGTATTTGTAGCAGAGCAGATTTCAGAATCACAAGATAAATCTTTCAACTCAAAGGCTTCTCCTGTTCCATGTACAGAGAGGGCTAGAAAATCTGACCACCTGTTACACAATGATTTGTAGTTCTTAAGCTGCAATGCACTTATCCTTAATTTAGAGAGCAAACTGGCAGAGATGCACTCAAACATCAAGTGTATCTAGTTACAAAACAGCAGTTTAATAGCATTTATTGCTTGTCATTTTATCTAATCTGATGTGAAGAGAAGTTAATACATTGACAGTAAGTGTGTAATGTAATCATAATTATAATTATAATCAGAAATTTATATAACGCCTTTTCAAGAGAAACTAATCAGAGGCTCTCTCTGTGCCAAGCCTTATTGATGTTCAAGTGTCGTTAACAGAAGGAACATTCATCCGTTATTAAACATTGTTCAGATAACTAGAAGAGTCATCAGTGGCAGGTCGTGCACACATGCAAAGCCCTACCAACAGATTCCCAACTAAAGTTGAAAGATGACAGCATGTTCAGAGTTCCAGAAGCACGAAGTATTGAGGATGAGGACCAACAATAAGCAATGTGATCTGCCGCCAGTGGCGCACAATTGTCTCACTGTCCAGCAGTCCCTCGTAGATGGGAGATGATGTGGCATCCGAATATCCAACAAACAGCTGGATATGTGCAGGACAGGCATTTGTCACCTGCTAGTTGGTAGGTAGTTGAACCATTCCATGGCTGACGTTTGATGCCTTTCTGAAGACTCTCTTTGTCCTCCGCCCACCGAAACCGTGATTTCCCACTGAAAGATTATCCTTTGAGGGCTTCCTGAAAGGGCTGTCTAAATGTGCAGATAGAGGCATACGTACATACATACATACATACATACATACATGCATGCATGCATGCATGCATGCATGCATGCATGCATACATACATACATACATACATACATACATACATACATACATACATACATACATACATACATGCATACATACATACATACATACATACATACATACATACATACATACATACATACATACATACATACATACATACATACATACATACATACATACATACATACATACATACATACATACATACATACATACATACATACATACATACATACATACATACATACATACATACATACATACATACATACATACATACATACATACATACATACATACATACATACATACATACATACATACATACATACATACATACATACATACATACATACATACATACATACATACATACATACATACATACATACATACATACATACATACATACATACATACATACATACATACATACATACATACATACATACATACATACATACATACATACATACATACATACATACATACATACATACATACATACATACATACATACATACATACATACATACATACATACATACATACATACATACATACATACATACATACATACATACATACATACATACATACATACATACATACATACATACATACATACATACATACATACATACATACATACATACATACATACATACATACATACATACATACATACATACATACATACATACATACATACATACATACATACATACATACATACATACATACATACATACATACATACATACATACATACATACATACATACATACATACATACATACATACATACATACATACATACATACATACATACATACATACATACATACATACATACATACATACATACATACATACATACATACATACATACATACATACATACATACATACATACATACATACATACATACATACATACATACATACATACATACATACATACATACATACATACATACATACATACATACATACATACATACATACATACATACATACATACATACATACATACATACATACATACATACATACATATGAAGCTGTGGGATCTTTCCGGTGAAGCATGAACAACTGTATTATAACTGGACAAACCTTCTTGATAGTCTGCATGGCTTAAAACAGATGGCCAGTTCTACTCTGTGTTCACCATGCACACAATAATCAGCAGGCAAAGTCATCATTGTTACAGTTGCAAAGCCTAGTCTTTCGTCTTGGTCTCTGTCACTCTGTTTTCTTGATAGTCTGCTTCAGCTGGTCTCCTTTGTGTACTCTCTCTTTTCATTCCAGTCACAATTGGTAATGGCACATCTCACTGTTTGTTCAGTTGTCGCAGAATTGTTGACTCATTTCCTTGAATTATGTTGCCAGAGGGCCTCTGCAACCATGTGTTCGAAGGTGATGATACAAGACTGGCTTTTGAAGATGTCTCAGTATTAATATGATATATTTGAAACAAGATCATTTGTAATTTTGTTACTGTTCTTGCTATTGTTGCAATTAGCCTTGTCTTCACTGTAATTGTAATTATACTGTAATCACAGAATTAAATAGCACCTGTTTAAGAGAGGCTCATCAGAGGCATGTCATCTTTGTCATCAGTGAATCAGTATCATTATTACTGCTACTAAAGTACCACCGTCTTCAAACCTAGATCATTTGATTTCCTGGAAATTCCTGTCAGTTTAATGCAAGTAAGAAAATTGTTTTCTCTGTGGCGGCCAGCGGCCATTATATATGGCTGTACACGGACTCAGGTATGGTGCTTTTTTGTTGCAGCATGCTTTTAGAATGTACCCATTGAGTGGCTGGCGGTCTGTTACTGGCTGAGCCATTCATCTGGGTTTGCTGCTTCTTTACATGTGGACACATTTGGCATCCACCACTATCTATGCTCAATGTGGCACTTGTTATCACAGCCAGTGCTCACTTCCCTTCTTTTTTTGCTGCATCTGTGACTCTGTATTTCTCTTTAACTGTTTTTGGAAGCACATTTTGCCTTTTTTTGTGGGTTACTTTATCCAACAAATTCTGCTTAAGGAATTAAGGTAAACTAAGGTAGTGTTGTATTTATGATGCAACTTTGGCACTGAAAGATTATCCTTTGAGGGCTTCCTGAAAGGGCTGTCTAAATGTGCAGATAGAGGCATGCATACATACATACATACATACATACGTACGTACGTACGTACGTACGTACGTACATACATACATACATACATACATACATACATACATACATACATACATACATACATACATACATATGAAGCTGTGGGATCTTTCCGGTGAAGCATGAACAACTGTATTATAACTGGACAAACCTTCTTGATAGTCTGCATGGCTTAAAACAGATGGCCAGTTCTACACTGTGTTCACCATGCACACAATAATCAGCAGGCAAAGTCATCATTGTTACAGTTGCAAAGCCTAGTCTTTCGTCTTGGTCTCTGTCACTCTGTTTTCTTGATAGTCTGCTTCAGCTGGTCTCCTTTGTGTACTCTCTCTTTTCATTCCAGTCACAATTGGTAATGGCACATCTCACTGTTTATTCAGTTGTCGCAGAATTGTTGTCTCATTTCCTTGAATTATGTTGCCAGAGGGCCTCTGCAACCATTGATGCCGTTTGTCTCGTGAATTCATTGGAATCTATTGAGGGACAGAGAGATGTGCATCCGAATGAATTATCTGATGTCCGGTTTCATGGAAACGAACATGGATGTTTTCACACAAATATTAAATAAAGCAGCCGTTCGTGCATCATGTTTTGATGTTCTTGTAAAAGCAACATTGCTCATTCAGTGGTTCTGACACAGATGGAAGAAGTCTTCTGAATCCCTTTAAAGCCACTATTTTCTTGTGTTATGTTTGTCAATCCATATTATTCATCTTTGCTTAAGCAATCCCAGCTTTTTCTTATTGCGTGTGAAGCGTTGGGATTAATGGCTATACTACAAGAAAGTTACCAGATTTGACAGTGCATTGTCTTTGACTTGTCTTCAGAGCCTGATGCAAGAAATTATTAATAAAAGTCCATTATGCCATAAACGTTGAAGAAGCACTGTTGTAGTTAAAATTATACTGCACTGGATCTACCAAAATGTCCCATTACACAAATTTATGGATGTTGATGTGTATGGGTTTATACGAGCTATATTGTCCTCTAGTGTTATCTTCCCAGGTTAGAAATACATCGAATTTGTTGCCAACACTTGGGTCATGTAATTCCAAAATAAATCTTATATATCCCCGGAATTCTTGTATTAGTATCAGAGCCATAACATACTGTCCAGCGTTACACATAAAATCCGTCACTGGGGAAGCATGGCGCCCCACATAGAGCCAAAATGGGGCACTTGGAATCAACTTACAAAGACTTTTGGCCCATATTAGGTTGCGATGACATGTCCAGCTTTAATTTTTTTCCCTGCACAAATTTCTGTGGGTGCCCATTGCAAGTGTGCGTTAAATCTACCAACGATTCTTGAAATGATGATGGCAATAATCTCTGAAGTGCAGTATATTTTGCTTTGTCTTGTTTTTTAGTGAAAATGTGAATAAATAAACTGAAACATTTAGGTGCTTCCTTCTGTCTCATCTTTTGCATTTTGCAATGACTGCCATCGATCAGATGCATTTACTGTCCATGCTCTAACTAGCAGTAGCAAATGCCTTTTAAAGATAGCCCTTGGAGCTAATGATGACATACTGCTGCCTCTTGCTGTATGCATTCAAAACCTTTTTACTAGACATCCTTGTAAATTTCAGTCTAAAAATCTTGAGACTGGCGACTATCAGTGAATTAAAGTCTGTGATTCTGTGCCACACAGCAAACAAACATTGCTAATCAGTCTAATCTAATCCAATGCAATGCAGTGTCATTGAATCTGATGCAATCCAATCCAATCTTATCTAACCTAATGGAAAGATAATAAAAAATTGCATATTTATTACACAAGTCATAGTAACAGTAGATTTCTGCAAAATGTTTGAAGCATAAGCTCAAGCAATATGTACAGCAGTGACAAAATAACCAGAAAATTTCATGCTTTGACAATGAAATATAAAATCAATTGATATAACATTTTGCAAATCTCAGGAACAATGGTTCTTTTGCAGTTACACCCAACCTGTAACATACGGTATTAAAAAGAGTTACAAGTCAGTGCTCTGTCTCTCAGTGCTGAGCTACTGAATTTTGTTCATGTAGTACCGAATGTGAAATCCCTCAAGTAGGATTCAACAGGGAGGCAGTCTACTTGCTTTTACATGTTGTCAAGCTTTGAAATGAATTATCTTTATTTTTGAACACAGCATCAGTTTTACTTTGAATTTTATTAAGCTGGTTAAATATCTGCTGTTAAATATCTGCTTTCTGCTGCCATAAGATAAGTTTTTACCTCAGGCAGCAGCTTCGCATCCCTTGTTTTACTGATTTGCAAGCAGTTAAGTTAGCTTTGATATGGTCTGCAGCCTTGTGTTGACAATTTTGACGTTACCAAAGAATAGCATTTTTGGAGAGTACTGTGACAGATGTTGAGCATCCTGCTTCATTCGCTAGAGTTGCCAAAGTCATTGTAGATGTAGCTGGCATTTGTGCAGTCAAGTACGGCAGATACTTCTGGTGATATATCAGCTTTGCATTTGCCCCGTTTCCAGTACTTTCAGGTGTTGCCACTTTTAGTATAAATTCTCCCTGTACACTTTTTGAAGGTATGTCACTGGCAGAATACGAGGGTTATCACCATAAACTTCTGCCATTTACTTTTGTGTTTATGTGCTATTCTGTGTGTCTGTCTTTATGGTTGAGTGTCATTCTGTATGTCTGTCTTTGTTGCTGTGCATCTTCCTTTATTTGTTTGCTTTGTTATGTATTTCATTGTTTGTGTGTATGTCCATGTCTGTGATTCCTAGCTCGGCCAATGGACAATCGGTGTGTTAACAAATGCATTACTTATTTCCTTACTTATTTACCTGTTTATTTCTCGCTTATGTTGGTTTGCTGTTGTTTTTCATGGGTGTCTTGGTGCAGATATACGTACTATATTACCACCTGTTTTATCTGTGTGTCTTGCCTGCCACTCGGCTTTGTTTCATGGAACAAATTTCTGCCTGCTGTTCTATAATTATATTGGTATAGCTACACATTAACATGGCTGGCACACTAGCTTTCTGCGCTCAAGTGTCGCCAATGAGCTTAAGATCCTGTTCTTACGTGAACTAATTGTAGGTGACTTCTTCTTAATCATTGTGTGGTTTGGGTCACCAAGTACAGCTTCTTCATTTGGACTCTATTTATGGTTATTCCCTAAAAATAGAAATGTGCCATCCAATTCAGGAACACAATCTGACACACACATTAAGTCCTCACTGACACTTCATTCTTTCCTTCTTATACTTCTGGCAAGTGATGTTGAGGTAAATCCAGGCCCAGCATCAATTCATAGCCTCAGTTTGGGTCTGCACTGAAGAGTCGCCCATGAGCTTAAGATTCTGTTCTTACATTAACTAATTGTAGGTCACGTCTTCTTAATCATTGAGTCGTTTGGGTCACCAAGTACAGCTTCTTCATTTAGACCCTATTTGTTGCCATTTAAGTTTGATCTTAGGTTTAGTGTTAATTTTTGCATAGTATATCTTCTACTGCCCGTCATGCATTGTCCTGGTAGGGTACTTGTTTCTGCTGCTTATTTTGGCTGGTGATGTTTGTTGAAACAACTTCAGGACCAGTAAGGCTCCAAAATCTGAACAACACCAACTAAACATTTGTTCTTTTGGGAATAAATCTGCAGCTCTACGTAACTTTCTTTCTAAGCGTTACTGTCATTACCTGAATATTTTGTTTTCTCCCCTTCTAAAATGGTTATTATGGGTGACATAATATCTTGAACTGGTTCTAAGTAAATTATTTGTATTCTAAAATACATCAAATTTGGGATATTTATCCCCAACTGCATTATATCAGAATTTACATTATAATGAAACGAGGTATAAGGAGATACCAGTGTAGATAGTGTATATAGACTGTTTACCACCTTATACTGGTAGGCCTACTGCAGTTGTATTAACAGGAGTTGCATGCAGATAGTGGATTACAAAGATATGTACAATAATGAAGTGAAAGAGTGGGATAGGAACACTGTTTTTAAATGCTCTGAGTCACAAAAACGTGTGCATTTTCTTTAGTATAATTTCTGATTGAATTTGCACAAATCTCATGAGTATTGTGAGGGGTTCAAAGCCCCATGCCTTTGTATGTAGTCTTGGTGTTTTGCTGTCTAGTTTTTTGTTTGACCTTCTTTGCAAAGGTTTTGCATTGGTTTATGACATAAGTTATACAGAGTCATTGCATCGGCTTGGAACTAAATCAGGAGCTGAAGTAGGATTTTAGCAAATCAGTCAGCTTGTCAAAAAGAGCTGTTGAAGAGCATGAAGGGAACTTGAGTTCAGCCTATTTGTTCGATACTATTCTTATCAGTTCCATCCCTCTTGTTTCTTACTCCGCCTCATTCATCTGCATCCTTGTTATGCACTGATGTCTTAACGCACATCTTTGCATCTTGGTGAGGTTTTCTGTTACACCAATATTATGTGCATTGATCTATTTTGCATGTTTTCTCTGGGTGTCATGCATTGATGTTTTTTGTCTGAATGCCATGCATTGATATTTTTATGATCGCCATGCATTGCCATATTTCTGTGTTTGGCTGTCATTGTCTTTTAATGGCCTGGTTTCTGTTGTAGGTTTATGATGGTGCTAGTCTGCCTCATATTCAGTGTTTTGTCTACCATCGAACAATATGCAACCTTTGCCAATGAAACCTTGTTCTGGATGGTGAGTGTTGTCACATTTATGGAAACCCTACTGTATTTATGGAAACCCTACCGTATTTATGGAAACACTATAGTATTTGAAGCAGCGACTGTGTTTCTTAAACACACATTCTGGTGTAACTCCAATCAATGAATCACCACAAGAGCACAGGCATGATATATGATCATAAAGTACATTGCATTGTACTGCATTCCATTACATTGCATTAGATTATAGAAAAGTAAGTCATAACCGTCTTGTAAGTATGATGAATACAAAAAATTTCAGCAAATGGTTGTCTGAAGTATAATTTGGTGCCCGTTGGTAAAGCAAGGGTCTTTCAGTGCTGTTTCTTGTGTTTAAATCATGCTAAAGTGTCAGTCTAAACACATAAGAATAAGGGAAGAATTCGAACAGTTACTGTACTGCTTTTGGATTGATGTTTATTAATGTCTGTATTCGGCTGAAAGGTCTTATATACCAGGACCAATTCTTTCAGAAGATTAGTTTATGGAAGGATAGTAGTTGAAGTAGATGCTAGGCATCTGCTGCCTAGTTAGTTGGCAGTGATATCTATTTTGGAAAAGTAAGGGTTGCAGACCTGTTTATGGGCCTCTGTAGAATCACAGCCCTGGAGTTTGTAAGATCGTTCAGTTCAAGTGCAGATATGAATGAAGCAGTGTAACAACAAGACACCTATTTAACTTCCAAATATGTGGTTGCACTCATTTACTGACCTCAAAAGGATGAAGGGCTGAGTTGTCGGCCCTAAACTTCCAAGGAGGGTCACTTATCCAAGCATTACTTGACTTCGGTGTGCTTGCCAGCATTACATCAACAACACCAAACTCTCACCATGAGTACTAATGCATGTTAGAAAGGTAAAACAGGTGCCCTATTGTTTGATTGGTGCATCGTGTTTGCACATCAGCTGAAAGATCCTTTAACCTTGAGACCTCTCAATAAGTTTTTATACCTTCTGAGGAGTTTTTGTAGAGTCATGTTAACAAGTTTGTTACCTTTACCTTTTTATAAATAAATGCATACCTACATATATGTATACATACATACATGTTTATTTGTAATTTTTTGTATACGTAAACTTGAGATTTCTACAGTGCCCAAAGAAAGCTAAGTCATGAGAACCAGCTTATTAACAGGTGTTCATATACATATGCATATGTACATACCTACATAAATACATACATAAATGAGCAACAATTCCCTGATCTTGCCTAGCTTTGCCTTGTCAACCCATGCCTTTACTTGCCTCCATGATCATGTACATATATACATGCATGCATGCATACATACATACATATATATACACACACGCATACATATGTGAACAATTCCCTGACCTTGACTTGCTCTGCCTTGCCAACCCTTACCTCAGTTCAACTCCGCTCTCCTCAATTTGGCTCAACTCACCCTGCCTTATGTTACCTGGTCTTCCCTTACAATTACTTAAAACTACTGAATCTTTCCTGAACTTACCAAACATTTAGTTCATGCATCTTACCTTGCTATAATTTAAGTTTCCACAACAGTCCATCTGATCCTATCAGCCATATCAGCCTTTCGTCACCATGCCTTACCTAACGTGTGTTCTGACAGTTTATAGTGCATAAAAATATCTGTTGTATCATAACGGTGGATGGATGTGAAGTATGATACTGTGGTATAAAAATTTTCTATAATGTTGTGAGTGTACAGTTGATTGAGATATTAATCATTTTACTGAGATGAAAAATATTTTAACCATTTTGCTTAAGTTTCGTTGGCTAAAGGATGAGAATCGCTAGTTATAAATCTCTGCAAGTGAGAGGTTTGTTACCTTTGAGTCAGAGGGAAGTAGTAGCTATTATTCATTTGGAGACTCCATGAATTTTAGTAGTTCTTGACTATTAAAGTTGATTGAGTCAAGGATTTTTGGCTAGGAATTAAAGGCTAGGTAATCACCAGGTTTATGCATTTTGGGCTCATCAATTCAAGAATAATCTATAAATTTGAAAACCCATGGTGGGTATTTCTTGGTTTGTTGACATTGATAGTTTGACAGCTTTCTAGAACCGTTAAGACATGCTCTTTCAGATGAACAAAGAGTCAAACCCAGAGCCAACATGGATATGATGCCTTTTTAGATTGGCTCTGTGGGGCCACTGGCCCATATGAATGCAGCTGAATGTTGTGCTGAAAACTTCATTGTACAACTGCTTTCTGGTATTCATCCTGCATTTGGAAAAGTCTGATTTGTAGCCTCTTGCTTCTTGTCCTTTTCTTTGCTCTATCATAAGCTGCTAGGTTAGCTTTACTGAGGTCAAGCTTATCTGTGGCAAGTCAGACAAAAGCATTCTTGCCCCAAACAGACATATTGGTGAAATTCTTCTTCTAAAAGCTGGCATTTGGCAAGTCCTAACATGGAATCAGCATATAATATGTGTAAAAAGAAGAAAAGCAGTCTCTTAAGCTAACCAAGAGCCATGGGTATGAAGTGTTAAGACTTCATGTTTTCTCTCTCTCTCTCTCTCTCCCTCTCTCTCTCTGTCTCTCTGTCTCTGTCTCTCTCTCTCTCTTCTATCTCTCTCTCTCTTTCTCTCTTTCTGTCTGTCTGTCTGTCTCTTTCTCTTTCTCTTTCTCTCTCTGTCTCTCTGTCTCTCTCTATCTGTGTGTCTCTCTCTCGCTGCCTGATCTTTCCACTGACAGTTTACAATCAGTTTACTCATTTTGTAGATGAGTTCACTAGGGGCACTAGTGGAATTGAAATCTTAGAATACCTTTATGTCCTAACAGAGATTTGAACTGCAGCCTCTGGCTTGACAGTCATTCATAATAACCACTAGACTATTGCATACCCCTATAACATGTGTCTTGTATAATAATCTATGATGGTGCTGTCTTGGTGTTGTGTTGTGTGGCATACAATGCTGGAAAAAAACAGTGAAGTTAAGCAGCACTAATGTGGTTACTATAGTGAAACTCCGTTAACACATGCTCCATTAATCCGCGAGTCCCGATGCCTTGCAGTTAGCTTGCGGGTATCGTTAACTCGTGGTAGTTTAAATAGTAAGATATTACATTATGCATGCGGAAGAAATTGTTCCTTGCTTACTTGAAGCGGAAGCACTGAGTTTATGTAGCGTTTCCGTTCTGTTGAACTACCTTTTCCGTTTAGATTCGATCGTGGTGAGTTTAATGAATACAACATGGTATAGTGTTTAATTATTGCTGAAATGTTACAAACTGGAAAGTGACAATGTTCTTACACAGTAAAAGTAATTTGGCTGCTGTTGATCGTGCACATAGCGGTGAAAGTCAGGCCACGGTATCTAAAGATATCGCAGTCAAAGAGTCCACTCTTTGCAGCTGGCTGAAGAACGAAGATAAGCAATGGGGCTTCATGTGTGATTTTGATTCCTTGGCAGGCTTGGAACAAAAACGCATGCACTATTCCGCTGTACCTGCCCTGGACAAATGCATGTGCTGGTGGTTCGCTCAAGAGCGTCAAAAAGGAACTCCTCTAAGTGGCCCCATTTTGCAGGCCAGGCTTCAAAATTTGGAAATCTAATGGGCGAGGAGAATTTCCAAGCAAGCAGAGGTTTTATTAATACTTGAATTGACGGCTATCCATGAAATGCCAGGCCATCTGGTGCTAACTCAGCCCTCTGTCTTTTAGGGTCAGTAAATGAGTATCAACACAAGTTTAGGGGTTAAAAGGGTGTCCTATTGTTAAATTTCTGGTTTTCAGGAGATCGTTTTGGTGGTGTTCTTTGGTGTGGAGTACATAGTTCGATTGTGGTCTGCTGGATGTCGGAGCAAGTACATGTCATTACAGGGAAGATTTCGTTTTGCTAGAAAACCCATTTCCATTATTGGTAAGCAGCTGGATATTTTATGATGTAGTCTAGTCTACTGTAAAGTTTTGCAATTTCTATACCTCGCACAAAGTGAGGTTGGATCAGTTTCAGTACCAGTTAACACTGAGTAAGGTCACTGAGAGCCTAAATACACAATTCCATAAATTTATTGTTAGCCATCATTATTAGATGACGTGGATTAAGTTGAATTTCAACAAGTTTGAAGAGGAAGTCAACCTTACCAGAACTGTACACTTTAATTTCAGTTTCTCATCTAGCATAACTGTGATGTAACACTGTTCTAAGTGACTGAACAAATTGGTTGAGATCTTAAGCTAGCACACAACAACTTGAGGCTAGAGAGAGAGAGGAATGCAACCGGCAGAATCGTTACGCCAGAGGTTTCCGGACATTCTATTCTGTTCCAGAGTCCGTGATCTTGGGGTTGTTCTGGACCGGGAACTCTCCTTGACCGATCATGTTAACAGTGTCTCCCACTCATGCTTTTACCACCTTCGTCAGCTTCGTACCATCCGCCGCTCCCTCTCCTTTCATGCCGTTACTACTCTAATTCATGCCCTTATCTGCACCAGGGTGGACTTTGGTAACGCTATCTTTGCTGGACTCTCACTTGCCAATATTTCCAAGCTTCAATCTGTTCTCAATGCTTCTGCCAGTCTTATTGGAGGCGTCCCCAGGTATGGCCATATAAATTTCTTTATACGGGACACTCTACACTGGCTTCCCATTCAGCAGCATATCCAGTTCAAGATCCTAACGCTTATGCGTAATTGTCTCGTTGGCTCTGCTCCATCATATCTTAGGGACTTCTGCATTTCGGTCTCCTTGGTTCCAGGCCGTAGCACTCTCCGGTCGGCCTCCCTTGGACTCCTGACTGTCCCTCGTATGCACACTGCTACAGCGCAGTCTAGAAGCTTTGCCTAAGTTGGACCCAATAGCTGGAATCGCCTTTCCCGAGAGCTCCGGCTAGTATTCCTTAGTTTGTCTCTTCCGCAGTTTCGCAAGCGCCCGAAGTCTGTATTATTTGCCAGTGGTATCACTGGTTCGGGTCGGGAGCGCTTCTGATGAGTCTTTTCTTGAAGTGGCACTTTATAAATGTCAGATTACAGTTACAATTACAATTACAATGATTACTGGAAATTATATGGCAATGGTTGAATCACACAAATTAGATGATAGCCTTTATGTTTCTTCTTGGACCCAAAATTTGAACAGCACATGATTTTCTATAGTAACTGTGATAGTATTCCCATTGTATAATAATTTTTTAGCCCAGACGTTGCTCATTTTTAATGATTTTATCAGGTGGCACTGAATTTTTGTATACCACACTGCTTTTTAGGTCTTCACATATGAACTGTGTTAGCCAAACATGCAAACTTATGTCATATAATCAGGTTCAGGTTGATCTGACATTCTCAAAAACAAAGTGCAGAGTTTTTTTGCAGCCTTTTAGAAGGTGCTACATGAATGTCTAGATACATTCATAAATAAAATAAGAACTGAACAAAACTAAGTAAGATGAAAAATTATTTTGAGAAAAACTAAATGACAACTGGAGCTAAAATAATTACTGAAAGTGTATTGCATAAGAATTAAATATCTTTGTATGAGAACCAAATAAGAAATGGAACTAAAATAGTTTAACAACAAAATATATCTGTTGTGTAGCCACTTTTAGAGTGATGTGGAAAGGAGTTTTATGATCAAGTTACTGCGTTGGTCACAGGAATTATTGGGCCTATGTTGTGCGCACTAGAATTATAAATGTTTGATGCAACAAGCTACTGTGTAGTAATGAGATAAACGTTTTTAACACCTTTAAAATTTCAGTTTAGAGGCTATGTCCATCATTGAATTTGGTTCAGTATGCCCTTAGTGTATTTGTTGGCATTAAAGATTAATTGGATAAGATCAGTTAGGTGCTAGTGATTGGAACAGAGTAATTGAATGAGATCAGTTAGGTGCTACTGAGTGGAAGATTTGGTGAACTGTGTGTTGTTAAAGGTTGTCTCTTACACCTGAATGATTTGTTGGTCATTTGATCATGCAAGCCTGATCCGTGATGGGACATAATCTTCAAGTTGAGAGGCTTCTGACTAGACATGTGGGAAAACTTGTGATCTTGACACTTTTATGAGTGAAATCCCCACCTCATACAAAAACCATGAATTCTATAAGACCTCATTTTATGCTGCATCGTAACATGCCCAGTCTTTTTACACCACTGTAAGAAGACCCAATATCAAGATCAGGCAGGCCTTTGACATAGCTGTTAATGGTTTTGCTGGATACTTGTAATCATCACCACACAATTACGTGTTCATGGATCCTCTTCCGTGATACTATTATATTGGTTTATTGACAGTGGAGAACAACCTGCAAACTATTTCTCTGCAGTCAAGTCAGGGTTTCAGAGGTTGACTTGGTGAGGTCACTGGCCACCCAGGGCAGATGGTGTTGACAAGGCTGTTTGCGTGGTTTGATGGGACTGTAGACTTCAGATTCAGTTTTATTCAACAGAATCTGTCCTTTTTACTGTTCATAATGACATCATGTGCTCCATGGATAAGGACAGGATGTTGCTTATCTGTGCCATTTTCAGATAGCTGTGAGGAGGTGCAGTCTTAGGTGATGGCTAATAAACTCCTCCCTAACCCATTTAAAACCGAATTTCTACTACTGGGCACCCCACAGCAACTTAAGAAGTCTGAATGGCTTAAATGGTTAAAACTGGGTGGTTTACTTGATTTTCAGAATTCTTATCCTGTATCTATTCGTGTTGCTCATTGTGCCATTTCATTCTCAGCTGAAGACTTACCTTTCTCAAATTGCTTATCCACCGTAGGTTGCCTCGTTGTCTTAGTGGACTGACTTTCTGGATGTTGACCTGATTACAGTTTGGGTTTGGTGCACCACTGGTTGATGCCTTGTGCATTAGATACTAACATGGTAGAAATTGCTAATTAATAATAATAGTAATAATAATAACAATAATGATAATAATAATAATAACAAAAAAATAATAGTAATAATAATAATAATAATAATAACAATAATGATAATAATAATAATAACAAAAAAATAATAGTAATAATAATAATAATAATAATAACAAAAAATAATAATAATAATAACAACAAAACAACAACAACAATAATAATAATAGTAATAATAATAATAAAATAATAATAATAACAACAACAACAACAATAATAATAGTAATAATAATAATAATAACTATGGAGTATATCAGATTCTTTCTCAGATCTTCTCTTTGGAAAGGCCTGAACTCCAGCATGTGTCATAGACTACTAGACTCAATCGCTATGCAGACTGCTTCTACTGAAACTGAAATTCCTCCTTTTGAATGTGTTGATTGGAGTATTACTAAGGCAAAAGTGAGTTTCTTTGAAACAGTTCTATATGGACATTAACTACACAACACAACTTACTACACTGCACACTTATCACTTGCCTTTGTCAGCTGCGGCTTTGGTCCAGTTCAACTTTGCATTTTAAATCTATTTATTGTTGTTGTTAATAAAACAAATAATTTTCGGCTCCGAACTGGAACTGCTTATTCTTTAATTTTTTTTCATGTGTGCATTTTTTATTTAGATTTCATAGTCGTCACTGCTTCAATTGTCGTTCTGTCCATTGGATCAAATGGACAAGTATTTGCAACATCTGCAATTCGGTAACAGTTCAGTTATTTTCTAAACTAACTGATATTCTAAATTTTTGTAGTAGTTAAAAAGAATAGGTAGAGAAAGAAGGAGAAGGAGGAGGTGAAGTAGATGGAGAAGGAGGTGGAGAATGATAATGACGATGAGGAAGGGAAGGGGAGAATTAAAAGATATAATGAAAGAGGAAGTGGGAGAAGAAGGAAGATCAGTCTATAATGACAACTCCAAGAAGCAGCTGTGGGTGTGAAGTAATAGTGATATAAGTTTCTTAGTTGCACGACACATGTGAGACAGCTGGCGCCATCTGGTTGATCCTCCCACTGACAGTGTGCATTCATGCAGTCAACATACTCATTTACAGCCAAGTTCACCTAAGACTGTTAGTGCAACACACATTCTGAAATATCTTTCTGTTCTTGTACAATAATGAAACAAAACATTAACTCCATAAACAAGATTGAGTGCTGGTGATGAAAACTGATGCTTGAGTAGGAAATGATAAGCCAAAGTAGGCATGTCAGACAATGATTCTTTGAAATAGGCTACAGGATGTTAAATCTTGGTTGAGATGCAAGACATCGTTTCCTTTCTCAAACAACCTACTTTGTGGACCTGCGATTAGTTGTTCCAAGTGCTGACTTTGCACAGTGAGATAAGGCATATGCTGGTATGGAAGTCACCTTTGCACAGTATCTATCGCATGACTGTACCTGAAAAGTGCTAGGCTACATTCATACGTATCTGTGTCTTCAACAGAACCTATCGTACATAAACTAATGCAACAGTGCAAATATTCCTTTTGAAGAATTTTAGGAAATCCATAAAATTTATTTCATTATGATATTATTACACTGAACACCTTTTCAGGTGTAAATTCAGTGTTTGTACTCTGCTTTGAAAGTGTGGATAATAAGTTCATATTGGGAGTTTTACCATGATCTGCTGTTTAAGTATTTGCAATGTAGCCATTTAGAATGTTGTTATGTGGATTAAGATGAGTAACTCTTTGACCTTGGTCATTATGAATGGTATTGGATTGTGTGCTGTTTTTCATACTAATATTAACATTTCCATAAAATTTAGAGGCATCACTATTTATGAAATTAATTTCTGAATTATGATTGAGTATTGGTTTTCTGCATTTCTTGGTCTTCGTGGAAATGGTATTGGGTTGTGTGCTGTTTTTCATACTAATATTAACATTTCCATAAAATTTAGAGGCATTACTATTTATGAAATTAATTTCTGAATTATGATTGAGTATTGGTTTTCTGCATTTCTTGGTCTTCGTGGAAATATGCCAGCATTTCTATAAGTAGCATTTGCAACTGAACATCTTTTTCGTTTGTTTTGGTCAGTGAGCAAAGGCCTGCTCAGTAATCTGATAGCTTGGTTCAGGGATCAGCAAGATTTCCCGATATATTAATCTTCGACATAGAAGAAAAAGAAAAACCGAAAAATCCATAAAGAAATAAGTCTGATAAAGGGTGTATTTATTTCCATGGCATTTATAACAGTGGTATTCTGGTATACAGGAGCATTAGTGCACATCTGAAATTTGGCAAAGTGAGTTGACTAAAATGATTCTCATTGCTTGGTCACTTATTCCAGAAAAGACAAACCTAACCTAAAATCGCCAAACTTTACAAATAGTACTATAGGATTTAGTTGAATATAGATAGTTGTTGGTGCACAATGAGTGATGCTTTATGAATCGTTATAATGATTACTGAGGTATGTTCCTTTAGCAGAAATGAAATTATAAGCTTAGATTAGATCAGATTAGGTCAGTAGTATTTTTACAATGCTTATGAAGAGGTACAAATTAACTGTAATCATAATCGTACACTCAGAAATTTTTAAGGCACTACTTTTTCAAAGCTAAGCACAAAGTGCCAGCTGATTCATGAGTGCTGCATCACATTGAAGGTATTCTCCAGAGATACCACATGAAGAACAAGATCTTTGTGCCCTTGATTTCTTCACTTTTCCTGTCCTTGTCTCAGTTTTGTACAGTTTCTCATAACATTTTCAAGTTTGCTTACCTATTTTGCATTGGTTTTTCTATTTTCCTTTCATTTGTTTGTTTTAAGAGTATATCTTTAATTTGCAATTTTTGTGAGCAACTGTTACCAAAGCCAGTTTGGGGCCAACTTGGTGGCATAGCTCCCAATGAAAGAGTACTATGGCAGGATTGCCTTCCGTTGGATCCTTTCTTTCCAGTGGCATTGTTGCATGCTATTATATCCCACTTTCTGAGTGTTTAATGGCTTTTAATGGCTTTTCACAAGAAGCAGCCAAGACGTCTTCAAGGCAGGTTTAAGTAAACCTCTCTTAGTGGCCACTTGTCCCAAAAAAGCGATTGGGATAAACGCCAATGACAGAACAAATGTCTGTTCTGGAAACAAAGGCCTTACAATCTCTTTGTGGTTTGCTGTTGATGGGGCTTCCAATGAATTAACTTGCTTGTTTGTAAGTGAGCAAGTCAGTGAATATTAACAACTTGATGAAGAAGGGAGCAGGTTTATAAGCAGGCCTGTACTTTCATTGGCAAAGTATGTAGAAACTATGTTGACCCACGTTTTTGAGGCTGAATTATTGCTTAAATTCTCCAGAATTGTCTGAATTGCTGAAGGAAAAGCCTGGCATGTTGGCCCTGTGAAAATATATTTCAACATGCCCACTATGTCTGTGTTTGAGGGTAAGGTGCATCATATTAAACTGTTGATTGATTGTTGAGCCACATAAGTCTCTAATGAAAGCTAAGTAGTATTAAATGAGTTCATCCAAAGTCTTTGAGCTTTAAGTGTCTGTTTGTATAGCTCTGAAAGTGTTGTCATTCAGGACCAGACTTAAAAATCAACCTGTAAGTTGTTGGACTGCTGTTTTAACGTGGACAGTTTGACTGCAAGAACTGTGAGATAATGCCATTTAAAGCTACACATAACTGTTCATAGTTATAAGAAGCTTAAGTGACTACTGTTTGTGTGAAAAAGGAGCTTGAATTTTTGCACAACTGGGGGCATCAGCTTCACTCAAATGACTCAATATTTGTAATGAATCAATCAGTTTCACTCTATTTTTGTAATGAATTATTCAGTTTCACTCTATTTTTGTAATGAATTTGATGGGCTTCATTTAAGGTCAAGGTCTCATCCAGAGAATCATGTTGACGAATAATCGCTATCCATGCCATTTACACTGGAGAATGTGTAAATCAATATCTAAGCCAAAATCACATTAATATACTGGATTAATTCAGGGCCAATCAATGAACCATTTTGAAAGAAATGTGTGAAACCGTATCCAATTCACAGTTCTCCAGGGGAATATGTTAATCCAATCCATAGTCCTTCTCCAAAGGATTATGCGAATATCTACCCGTTACTCATTCCGTAATCTAATTGTTATCATAATCACAAACCTGAGGTTTCTACAGTGCCCAGTGATAGCTAAGTCATGGGAATCAGCTTAGTCACAGGTGCTCAGTCAAAAGAAAATTAATAGGCAAGAAGGTTTGTTTCCAGGTCTAGATCCAAGAGTCAGGCAGTCAGGCAAGCAGTCAGACAGCTATGGATTGCTTCTAGTGGCTGTAGATAAGGGCAAATACAGATAGTATTTTTCATTGCTGTCTGTTATTATTATTATTATGATTATTATTGTTTATTATTATGATTATTATTGTAATTGTAATCATGACAGTTTATACAGCATTGTCAGTAGCAAGCTATTTCAAGGGTGCTTTATAATGTCCAATGTCAGTGCGCACAAGAGTCCAACAATAAATGATAAATGAACGATATACAACATAAAAATCAGATGGTGATACTAGACATTATTATGAAAATTTTAAAACGCAAATAGTCACACAGAAGTGCAAATCAGAGGTGCACATAGTCAGTCGCCAGGTGAAAAGAACTATGACAAGAACCCCAACAAAATCAACTGTGAAATTGATGAAGCCACACAAGTGCATTCAAAGTCACATGCCAGGACCGTTCTAGCATTATTTGTTTTGGTGCAATTGCAGTTTGCTTTTTTCACTCTGTGCTCAATGCTTTGTGCTCTTTTCATGTACATTCAATCATGTGGTTGAATTCTCTGTGAAAATTGCATTTTCGAGTCTCATTACTTCTCTACTGTGTTTTTTGTGTCAGTGCTTCAATAGCAACTGTTTTTCCCATCAAAGTACTTGGTGAGAGATCATAAATACGCACGTGCGCCTTTTTCTCTTGAACTTACAGCATTTTTGCATGAGAGGCTTTCATTCCTACAGTCAGCAGATTACAAAAAATTCTGCCATTATTGCCCTTCCTCAAAAGAGTTCTCATCTCTCATCATCAAACTTTGGTTCAGTAAAAACAGTACACCGGTTTTGATTGTGTTCACCAAGGCAATTTGTTGCTCTTCAGAACTATCTTCAGGAAATGCCCTGGGACTTTTTTACAGGCTGCCCATCCATATATATTTCTTACAATGCTTTCTGTTCTTAGAAAACTTTAATAATTTATCAATTTTTCCCACTAAAAAGCATTGCACTTAAAAGCAAAGATCCCCTTTTATGACCCTGGTTATCAAATGCTTACTAAGCAAAAGGAACAGATATTTTAGGCAAAATAAGTTTGGTAAAGTAAGTATATTCTTTATACGTATATTCCTGCATGTATTCTTTATAAGTATATTCCTGCCAGTTAAAACCCTCAGTTATTCCCTACGGCCCCATGCCCATGACCATATTATTCCTCCCGCTGATATTTTAACATGTAAATCTTTTATTATTGGGATGTTGTACGTCTGCTCAGTTTTTTATGTTCTTAAATACTTGTACACCGATGTGTGATTGGCTATTGGTTAATAAAGAATATACTTACTTTATCAAACTTGATAAAATAAGTTTGAGGCTGTGTTGGCCCTGGGTAATAGAATTAATGGTCTTATTACATGTAGGAATGCCTCTTTCCATCTGCCAAGACCTTGAATCAGTATTATGGGGACACGTCAAGTGATCTACAATATACCACTCCCCACTTGATAAGTCTGCAACAGTAGTTAGGACCCATGATGTCTTTGATAAATTTATATTTTTCAAACTCCTCGATTCGGCTGGGCATACAGCCACAAGACTTGATGGGATACCCATGTGGTTTCTGAGAGCCTCTGCACTCATCCTGGCCCCATCACTTTTCTTCTCAACCAATCCATCCTTAGATCCTGTGTTCCACCTCAATGGACAAATAAGGTCATCACTCCTGCTCCCAAGGTTACGAACCCTACCTCATGTGGCAGTTTATGACCAATATCTCTAACATCAATTCTCTCTTGATTACTTGAAAAACTTATTGTTTGAAGATTCTTCTATCCTATTCTTTAAAAAATATAATAATAAAACTTCATAACCTAGATGGGAAGGGATGTAGTAGGGCTATGTAAGTAAGGCACCTATTCAGAATTCTATGCAAAAGAGATGGACTCGAGGGAGTGGGGGATTGGCATTCTGGTTTGAGCAGCAAGTAATAAATAGGGTTGATGAACGATTTTACATTTACTCTCTCAATCATGACTTCGTTGACCAGTTTGTATTCTGACCTACTGGTTCCACCTCTGCTGCTCTTATTTCTCTTATTCACCATCTGTCTGAACTGCTTGCTTCTTTCCAATATGTCCATCTTATATCTCTTGGCTTCACGATGGCCTCTGATACAGCAAGACATGATAAACTTGCTGATCTTGCTATTCCTGATTAGATTTATAATCGGATAATTTCCTTCCTAACCAGCTGACAACATTGTACCAAGTTCCATGTTCCAAGTTCTCTACCTTAGTTGGCATAAATTCCAGTATTGTTCAGGGTTTGGGTTTGAGACCAGTGAACTTCCTAACTGCTATATCCAAGTTTAAGCCTTTAGCACCCAACAATAGGTTAATTAAATACGCTGATGACAGTTACCTTCTTATACCATCCTGCAATAGCTTGATGGTCCAGGCTGAACTGGACCATGTTACCCTTTGGGCAGATAAGTGTAACTTTAAACTTAATCATAAAAAGACATGTGAAATGATAAATCACTGGCCAAGAATGAGAAAACAGCAAATAATTTTACCGCATGTGATTTCCGGTTTAACCAGGGTACCAGAGATGACAGTATTGGGTGTTACCCTATCAAGTATGTTAAGTTTTGCCTGTCATACTGATCGGATTCATAGTCAGGCGCGCCAGTCTGTACGCCAGACGAATTCTCGTAGCACATGGCCTCACTGACCCTCGGCTCTACGATGTTGTCCGAGCCATAACACTGGCCCTGATGCTGTACACCTCTCCTGCGTGGTGAGGCTATGCTGGGGCACAGGGTAGGGATCAGCTCCAGGCTTTGATGCAGAGACTTGTGCAACTGCACTATCCTCCTGAGGACTTCCCAACGTTTGATGAACTCTGTAGCACAGCCGATGCGCGTCTCTTTAAAGCAATCTTGAACAGCCCAAACCATGTCTTACAGCAGCTTTTCCCACCAGTTAAAACCCTCAGTTATTCCCTACGGCCCCACGGCCATGACCATATTATTCCTCCTGTTGGTAGTTTAACACATAAATCTGTTATTATTAGGATATTGTATGCCTGCTAAGTTTTTTCTTGTGTTTTTAAATACTTGTACACCGATGTGCAATTAGCTATTGGTCAATAAAGAATATACTTACTTTACATACTTACTTACTTCCACTGCACAGTGCTACCGAGGAATATTTCATTTTTGCTACATAAATACTGTGTTACATTATGCTGGGACTTTTGAATGACCTCCCAACATGGGGCAGTTTGCCGGCCCTTGCTATTAATGGTACCAAACTACAGTTCTATGATTACTCTTTGTACTTTTCACTTGAATGCTTTGGAAAACAGCTCTTCAAAGTCCTATCCTGGATCTTTGTCTTCTTAGTTTCTATGTCAACTCCAAGTACCATTCACCATAACTGTCTGCATGTCTACCTGGCTGTTCTTTGGATTTTGAGCTGGAACCGAGCTTCAATTTTGTGGCTTTATCTATTTTTGCTTGTTTTGATTCAGTACTTGTGAAGGAGCTAGTTCCTTTAATTTAGCCTCTTTGGGTGCTGAAGAAGTAAGAAGTTTATTATGATAGCTTGTGTCATGTATATGAGTTGTGTACTTCCTGTATTAATTCATTTGTTTGTTCTTTCTTTTTTCTTTCTTTCTTTCTTTCTTTCATTTATTTTTTCTTTCTTTCAGCAAATTTCCATACCACTTGTCTAAGATGTCTACTCAAAAGCCCTCCCAACCAAGTATCATGAAAAGAGAACAGTTTCAAACATTGATTAAAGGTGCATGTAGGTCTGGCCTTCCTAATCAAGAGAAAATGCAGATCCAAGAGGAAGGCAGTTTTGTGTAAATGGCCCAGCTACTCAGCTGAGAAGGCACAATGAGCTGTAATGTTGACGTTCTAACAAAGAGAACAACCAATTTACCTAGGCCATGCAATATAACGTAATGTCATGCAGATAATTTATGTGCTGCAGTTTTCATTAGCAAAACAATTCAAATTCATTTTAAAGAGGTTTGCAGATCAAATCACATGTCAGCTGCCACACAAGATACTCTGCACACTGATTTTTGCATGGAAGACTGCTCTAGGCCCTTGCAACTATTTTGGACTCGTAGTTAAAGCACGATCATAGATACGCACCCGAGTTGCCAGAAACAGCTCAATCAGCATTCAGGATGAATGCAGCTACCGGCGAAATGTAGTCTTCTAACGACTGTTTAATGCTTTCAGACACATACGAAGTTCATTGAGTGACATAATCTACAGCCAGCTAAACAAAGCTCATGCGATGCACTTTCTCAGGCTGACACTACCAGACAATATTAATGCACTGTGGGATGGGTAGTTAATAAAATACACTGGGTATTAGAGACCTAGCTGAACTGTTAAATTTGCCAACAAGCCTATAGCACCGGTATGCAGCACAGGTTTCAGCTAACCGACCTGGATAAGATGGCACTGCGGTTATCAATCCGAGACAAAGGCTGACAGCAGAGACTGATAGCAGCACTGACTGTAAGAGAATGGGAAATAAGAACAACTGGCACTATGTGCTACGCTATTCCTGGTCAACCGGAAGACCCTGAACAGGTGTAGAAAACTAGAAAATTGGCTATAGTATTGGAATCTATATGCTATTCTGCCAATTACACAACCAATTGTTTTTAATCTACAATACTGTGTATGTATTAATATATGCATTATTGGAGATCAGTCCCACCTATCCTCATTCAGTTCATGACACTTATTTACTTTAATTACTCAATGAACTTCAGTACAAATTATTTCCAACTGAGGATCACCATTAATCACCATTAATTTATGAGGGTGTTTCATAACGGATCACATATTACATGGTGTTTTATGGTATATTCCTTTAATCTAAACTCTCTTTCTAGGGTTGTTACATGTTCCTCTTCTTCATCATCAGATCACCTTGATGAACTTCACTAGCTTCCTGTTGAATGGTGAATGCCATATTAAGTTTAAAATTGCATGCTTGACCCTTAAGGCCCTGAACACTGGTCTTCCTTCATATCTAAATACATGCTGACTTCATATCACCCTCCTAGATTCTTGCATCCTTCTGATACTGGTTTGTTGCAAGAACCTAGGACAAGAACCAAGAACCACATGCCTTTAGCTGCTTTGCTCCTTGTATTTGGAATTGTCTACCACAAAAGGCCTGAATTGCAAACTTGCTGTCATCTTTTAAATCACCTGTTAAGACTCACTACTTTACCCTGGCTTTTGCTTGATTCCATCTTGGCTTTTAGCGAACATACATCAGTGCCTTAGATTCAAGTGTGCTGACATTACATGCATAATAAATGCTTTAAACAAACAAAATAAAATAGATAAATAAACTACATTTCTAGATAAATGTTTATTTGCAGAAATATGCTTTCATCTAAAGTACAGGTATCTGACAGTTTTGAAAAAATTGTTGTTGCAGACCTTTTTGTTTCAATGCTTTGTAGTGGAGTGCGTTTCTTGCAAATTCTCCGAATGTTACATGTTGATCGACAGGGTGGAACATGGAGACTTCTTGGTTCAGTGGTTTACGTACACCGACAGGCATGTATCTTATATTGTCTCTTTGTGTCTTGCAGACAGGCAACAAGGCTTGAATAATATAAATTTTATTTAAATGGAGCCAAAATTATGCGATAGTTTGATATTTAAGTTGTTAGATAGCCGTGCCTCAGTTCTTTTGTGAGGTTCTTAAGACTTGCTACACAAGTGTTCAGATATATGCATACAGACATATATGTGTTCTTATTCATGTGTCAAGGATAATCATGTCTTTAGTATAATGTATCATGTGTCATAAACATTCATAATCTTTCTAGCATTCTTCTGTGATTTTTTGGCATTCCTATGATGCCATATCTTGGGCTTCAGTTTCTTGATTAATGTTCTGCACTTGCATCTGCCATTCAGCACTAACTCAAGACAAGATTCTTCTGCACAGGATATCAGAGACTCTCTGCATGTGCAATGTACTTAAAAGCTAAATGTCAGAGACTGAAATTCTGTCAGTTGCTTCTGTGTTAACTAATTCTGACATGATTTCTGCTGGAGTTGGAGTTATAAGACCCAGACTTGTTTGTTGCATATTGCTTCTACTGTCATCACCTTCACCACAATCATTTTCATTGTCATCATTATGATCCTCTTAGCACACATGGTTAATGTCATCATCTGTAAATGCAAATGTACATCATGAGATAGGGTGGCTTTGTTTGGGGACTTTGTGGTGCCTTTAGACTTTTGGAGTTTTCCCTTTATACAAAAAGTGTGTTTCAGTTCAGTTCAGTTCAGTTCACTTCATTGTCATGATTAGCATTATCGTCGTCACTGTTGTCAACGTCGTCGTCAACATCATCATCATCATCATCATCATCATCATCATTCCTATCACCTTCTGCTTCATCATCGTATTCAGCATAATTATAATAAGCATAAACACCTTAACATTACCACTGCATTGATTTTCTCTGTCATTTATCAGTTTTCAATTAGTTAACATTGAGGTAAGCTTTAGTTCTGTCATGATGGTAGGGAAAGAGGCTCTTTTCATGAAAAGGCCATTAACTGAAATTGCAAGAAACATGAATCAAGATATGTGACATTTTGAAACTTTACTGATGGTAATTTGACAGGAGTTAATAACGACTCTATACATTGGCTTCCTTGGTCTCATTTTCTCCTCATACTTTGTCTACCTTGCTGAAAAAGACACCATTGGTGAAAATGGAAAGACAGACTTCACCAGTTATGCGGACGCCCTCTGGTGGGGAGTGGTAAGTTAAGACCTTCTTGAATATATGTGACCACGCCTGAGAAAACCCTCACAGAGCCAGAAAAAAATCAAAACTGAGTTTCATACTGCACTGGATTTTGCTGGAATTGCTGAATAATTAGGTGAAAACTGCGTGTTTCTGCCACAACTAGTCAAAAGTTACAAGTTTTTAAAGATGTAAGGCTTGTAGGCCTCTCAGTTAAAATTTACCATAACTATGATCCAACCTAAGCCGTTGTGCTCAGAGGTCGTCAATGTTTTTGAGTATAGTAAATTGGAGTATATTCATATGCCTTTGAGACTGCAGTCAATGGAATCTCCTTAAAACACTGGTCAAGACACAGAATAACATGATTTGGTCATTTGCATAATAATTCATGCACACAACTTCAAAATAGGGCACCAAGGGCCATGTTGAATTAAGTTTTGTTGCAGGACATCATAATAAAATTGAAAATACAATACTTAGACAGTAAAACTCTACATAAGAACTACATGAGAGCGCAACAAGAAATATGTTTTTACAAATAACTCGTTTTGACCCATTTTATGCCCACTTGCCTTCTGAGTGCATTTCCTACAAATTAAATTTTCTGACTTTGTGAGGATTTTCTCAGGCAGAATCACAGATTGCTCCTCATCCTTTTCTAGATGTACTTCATGTCTGGCCTACTGATAATGCTGTGACATTCTACTGTTGTCTTTAGAGTTCAGATTTATTCACAGATAAGCAGATTATTTGAATTCTGATGTACTATGCAACCATAATGAAAGTCTGCTCAACTGAAATATCCTGCAACTCTTGGGCTAAACCCCTAAAGCATATAGCCAATGAGAGCAGCTCTAGTTGCAGCCCAGTGTTAACAGTGGCAAGCCTTTAGCATAGGAAAGTTTGAGGACAGCAAGAGACAGCAGATGTGCTGAGCTCTCTCTATTCGTTATCTGCATTTCCTAACTTTCGGCATCTTCTTTTTTGATGAGTTCATTCCATGTTGTTTTTTGCATTTCTAACAGCTTTGATATTCACCATCATCGTGCATCCTTTGTTCTCCTTGCTTCTCAGCTTGCCGCCATGCTAGCTTCTTCCAACAGGCATGCCATATGAAACCCCCCACATAATATATCTGTCAGTCATTCTTCCCATGTTAAGACTATACTGCAACACTACCTTCCATATCAGGTACCAACTGTCCCACCCCGGCATTCCCTGTATAATTCCATCAGCCAAACATTCTAACTCCAACCAGTTTGACACTGACAATGCAGTATTTACATCTGTTCTTCATTCCTTTACAGTTCTTCCTACCCTCTTCCCTCAGACAACCACTGCAGCACTCCATTCACCATACTATCTTCAACATATTAATCCTACTCAAATTCTAGCCTCAAAGATCTGCACTCCTTCCCTCCTTCTCCCCTTCTTCACCTCCTCCTACCCCTCCTCCTCCTCCTCCTTCTCCTCCTCTAAATTCACCTTCAAGAAGTGTCGTAAATACTCTAAACACAGATAACAATCTCTTCTAAATCTGCACACCAAATATATGATCACTTTTCCATCCTGCACACTCCCAAGAAATCAAGATATAGCCCTCCCCGCTCAGCCGCCCAACATATTTGCATTAACTGAAACCTGGTTACTTTTGTCACTCCTTCTAATTCATATTAATAACTCTTAAACCTTGCCACATGAATCTCATTATCTTTAATGTATACTGTCCTCTCTCCTTCTCTTCACAGTCAAGTCCTCCATCTGTTTACTTGAAAGAATTCACTACTCTCCTTTCCGGTGCTGCCACTACACCTCATGAATTCTTGATTACAGGCAATTTTACTGTACATATCAATAATCCCTCTGATACATTTGCTGCAAAAGGAGGCATCTGTACTTGTCCCAATCATTACCATAATAGTACAAGGCTCTGTTCTTGGACCTCTCCTTTTCTACTGCAGGGAATTCCCCCTCCTTTTCAGGCACTTTGTGGATACCATTTTCTCAAGAAAACATCACTTGATAAAGGAATCCTTTTGAACTACCAAGCTGTTTCTAATCTTTCATCTCCAAATCTGGTTTTACTAAATGGCACTCTACTGAAACCCTACTCACTTCTATCAACAATAAGCTTTTTTGGCCACGTCTCATCAGCAGGTTTCTTGCCTCTGCTTCCTGGATATTTCAGCAGCTTTCGATACCATTGATCACATCTTACTCCAAAGACTTTCAACATGGTTTGGTTTTACTGACATTGCTTTCCTCTCAAATGATCCTATCTCTCTTGCCTCTCTTTTTCTGTTTGAAACATTGGAAGTCTCATCCCATTCATGCCCTCTCACTTGTGGAGTTCCCCAAGGTTCCGTCCTTGGACCGCTTCTGTTCATCCTTTACACTACCCCGCTCAGTTCACTCATTAAAGCAAGCTCAGTTGACCATCACCTACCTATAGGCTGACGACACCAAATTATTCATCTCTTTCTCTCTGAATTGTTTCAGTTACTCTATGGATAATCTTTTTCATGTGGTTAAATCCCTTCCTGGAAGACATCTAATCTCTTGTGGTTGAACCCAACGAAACTAAATTCATACTTATAAGCATATGTGACCAACTTGAGAACATTCTTGACCCCTCTGTCACCCTAAGCCTGGATCCTGGTTCCACCCCTGCCTTTACTAATAGTTCTCCTGTCTGCAGCTTAAGTGTAATTTTGACCAAAACCTCTGCTTCTCTGATCAAATCACCCATCTCTCCTGCTCTTGCTTCATGTATATCTGTGACCTTTGCAGAATCCACCATATCAATGCTTGACTTCAAAACCGCATCTGCCATCGCCACATCCATAGTCCGTGCTACCCTATACTACTGCAATTCATATCCTGAATATAGACATCACCCAAATAAACCGCCTTCTAGCTATCAAGAATGCTCATGCTTGTGCTGTCACCAAAAACCCACAAACACCATCACATCACTCCTGTTCTCAAATCACTTCACTGGCTTAAAATACCTGAATGAATAGTCCTATCACTTGCCTACAGCACAGTTCAATCCTTTCAACCATCCTTTATTTGTCACTTATTTACAATCCAACCACTACATTTAACCTGCTTCTCTTCCACTCTAACACTTCTCCACCCTTCGTTTACCTCATCCTTAAAATTTGAGAATTGGTCAATAACCATAGCTACTCCACCCCATCTAGAATAAATTCCCACCAGAATTATGACAGTTATCTGACCCATCCTACAAACTCACTAACGCGGCACCTCTTGCAATCTTTGTGCAATTCTTTCACTCAAAAATGAAAACACTCTTCTTCCACAAATCCAATCCTGATTCCTCCTCTTCCCCTGATCTATCTTACTGCTCCAATTTCAAATACCATCCACCATAGTCATCTGACTGCTTGCCTGACCCTTGAATCTTGACCTGGAACCAAATCTGAATCTTCCTGCTTATCGAATTTGTTTTGACGCTCACCAAAAACCTTTAATCTCCTGTAGTCGAACCCAGCTAAAACATAAGCTGATTCCTGTGACTTAGCTTTTATTGGATGCTGTAGAAATCGAGTTTATGATTACAGTATATGATTGGAAATGTAAAACCAAAACTCCAGGTGACTAAAGGTAATTGTAAATGCAAATTTATATAGTGCCACTTCAGAGAAACTAATCAGAGTTGCTCCGAGAGAGGCATTTTGATCAATATAGCCATCAAGAAAAGGCTGTCATTGGTTCTTCTCCTGCATACAATGTATACAGGGTGTACTGGGGTATGAAATCTGTGTTTTATCCCTTTCTGTTTCACTGACTCACTACTTAACTGATTTTCAGGGACATTCCTGTTTTTGATAATAAATATTTAAAAAATAAAATATGATTTTGCACAGAAATATGAAACTGTAAAATTTTCATGGTTTTGAAAACATTTTTACCAAATTTAACAAATGTATTCTGTAGATAGCTTAAATTATAGTATGCAAAAAGTGTCATGATTTATTAAGCACTGCAACATTTAGAGAACTTCAGTTGTTGAGGTTCAAGTAAATTAACACAAAATACCTACACTAGTACTTCTTTAAAACATAACTTGTTATAACTTGGATTCAGGTATAACTTTGTTGGATATGTAGATCTCAAATTTAGAAAATGACCTAATTATAACACAACTTTGTTATAATTTGGTCCTTGATATGGCTAGTAAAGACAGCATTATAAAGAGGTTATCAAGTTTTGTGAATATACTTGCCACTGATTAATGGTAGTGCAGTGTTTGAAAGCGTTTGCATGTGATTTTGCCATTGTGCTGCTCTTCACACTCAGTTAAACTGTTAAGATCTTTGCAGTAGTGTCTTGCACATGGCATATCATAAATATCACTAACTGCTTCAAGTTGCCTTATGTTGGCAGATTACAGTGACCACAATTGGTTATGGTGACACAGTTCCACAAACATGGATGGGCAAGATTGTTGCTTCATGCTTCTCTGTTTTTGCCATATCCTTTTTTGCACTTCCAGCGGTAAGGGCATTTTAAGATTTGTTATCATAATACAAAATCAACTGTTCTATTTACTTTGGCTCTATAAACTTACTATAATATTTACTTTAATTTTAATGAATGATATTTACAGTTCTGTGAACATACAAGTGTTTGCATTTGAGTAATTATTAATTTGTTTTCAATTTTAAGTGTTTATTATTTTATGTTGTTGGCATATCTTGAGTTGTTTTGTGATCAACAAAGCAACTCAAGAAATACATTTTATAAGTGATAAAAATGTGCAAAAATTGTTTGGTTTTGACATATAGACGAGAAATTTAATGGAATAAAGGGGAGTGTGCCAGAATAGGACAGAAAGGAAGAGAGGTCAGGATAGAGGAGTGATTTACTTAAGCCCTCCCTGTCTCCTGAAGCTGTGAGCCAACAGATAACTCTTTTCCAGGTTGTATTTTCATGTCAGAACTATCACCTGGGTGTTGGTTGTGATTGGAAGTGTGGAGTTTGACCCATGGGAAAGTCCATTCTAATGTGGGTGATGGGTTGAACCAGCAAGTTGAAGTTTCTCATATTCACCCAGCTACCTGGACATCACGAAAGTTTTATTTTAGTGGCATTTTTAGTTAGTAGGTTTGTCTTAAATCAATTGAAAAAAGAAATATGCATATTTGGGATTGAGATTTTGTTATCTGGTTTACTGTGATACTGCTGCATGGGTTCCTCTTTCTAGATTTACTTTGTTTTGCTGTATTATATGACTTTGGATTCATTAATGTGATAGTTTTGCTCTGTTGAACTCTTTTCTATGTTAGGGGATTCTTGGCTCTGGATTTGCCCTTAAAGTCCAGCAAAAGCAGCGGCAAAAGCATTTTAATCGACAGATTCCTGCTGCTGCAACGCTCATCCAGGTTTAGTTGCCTGTTATTTCATGTAATAATTTCTGACTGTAATAATTGTTTGTTTCAATCAGTAAAATATTTTGATTCATGATGCAGTATTGCCGGTGGAGATGTTATATAATCTTGCCTGTTCTTTTTATTTCCTTGCTTCTTGATATTCCTGATCTTTTTTTCCAAATTCTAGTGTGGTGTGTTCAAGTCTCATATGTATGTGTTATGTCTTTTTCCATATTACCAACTGCAGATATGAGACCCTCAATATGATGAATTGTTCTACCTATTCCTGTTTACTGCTGAATGATCCTTACTGACATTTCTTTCTTTTTAAAATCATTGTTTTAGTTTTCTTGGCTTTAATCAGTAATTCAACACTTTTACTAGCTTTGTCTGTTTGTGTTGTAATTTCTTGTAGACCTTTTTCATTTCTAGTTAGGAATGTCATCGGCATCTCAAAGGTTATTCACCAGAACTTTGTTTAACTTAATTGCTGCCACTGTATTGTTTAACTAGAACAGATATGGCTATAGAATTCACCCTTGAATACTTGTCTGTCTGGAAGTGTTCATGATTGTTTTGTCTATCTTTATTGGACTTGAGGATTTCTGGTATATCTTTTGTGGCCATGGAAGTTGTTTAACTGACTTCTGGCTCCAAGTTGATTTCTGGTTTTTTCGCAATTTTTCTTCAGTGCCTGTGGAGATGTTATGCTGCAGAGCCGAGGTCGCAGTTCTCTGCAACATGGAACGTCCATATCCAGCCAAATCACGGTCACCACCTTTCTAGCACCTTCAGCAAAGTGGCACGTCGTGCCAGTGCAAACTTTGTCAAGAGGCGTCGCACCTGCAAGAGTACGCTTGAGTCGACAAACCTCACAAGTCACGACAATCACATCATTCCAGGAGAAGAGACCCGAAAGGAAAGTGATGACTCAACTGGAGGGTTCTATCCCGATCCAAAGTCACAGTTTGGTATGAAAAGTCCATTTATTCTGTATTTTTTCATGATCATGTCAGATGCATTCAAAAACGACAGCTCGTAATAGAAGTAAGTTTGGGTTTTGGATATTTATTTAACTATATTACCCTAGTTACCAGTGATACATCGATCATTATGAATGTGAAGCAACATGTCAGAAGGGTTTTAGTAGACAGATACTGGCAGTTGACTGGATGCAATTAAGGATTGCACCACCTACTGAGGCTTTTCCCCATGAGTAGGATTCTTGAATCTTGCTTATCTGGAATTTTGGCATCAAGCAATATAGTTTATCATACATGCATAACCCTGATCTTCCAAAGTGTTTAAAAGCAGAATCTGCAGGGGAGTTGGCAAAGTGTGCCATGGATAAATCTTCGTTTGTGGTTTTCAGTCAGTAACTGCTATGACTGTTGTCTTTCTCCATTTTTGAGTGTCCCAGTCACGTGCAAGCCATATGAACCTCAATCAGTCTGGGTAAAGCTTCTATACAAACAAGTGTGTTGGTCGGGTAACATGTTAAGTGTAGCACTTGGCTTTGCTAAATGGACCACCTGTCCCATTTTTGGAGTTCAAGTTGAAGATACAGATGTCTATATTTTGCAGTTATTTCGTATTGTTGTTATTCTTATTAATGCTGCTATTGTGACTGCTACTGTACTGTTGCAGCTACTACTATTAGTACTACTAATAGGACTACTACTACTGATATTGCTATTATTATTACCATTATTGTGACATTAATAATGTTTCATCACTTTCAAGTGAAAAAACAAGTACTGTTATTGATTGATTCAGAAAGTGTAGGGAGAGTAAATCCATGCAGACAAACCAGTGACAGACAGACAGACCGACAGACAGACTGACAGACTGACAGAGAGATGACAGGCAGACAGACAGAGACAGACGAAAAGGCAGGCACAGAGTCATAAGCAATTTTAGTGGACATGCAGGTAGGCAGTTTACACCGTTCTATGAAATTCTGGCATCTGGTCCCAGAAGTAGTATTTCAGGATCCTTGCCATCAATATTTAATAAACAGTTCTTCTTCTATTGCTGTCTTCAGGTAATTCTTCCAGCCTGCGGAACGAAATAAACTTGGCATTCATTGGCCCAGCAGCTGCATCTCAGGCGGCTTTTGCGTCAGAAGCGGCAAACGACACAGAGGGAGACTGCGAATCACCTACGAGACCCATTCTGTAGGCAGATAATTCTTACTAATTCAAATGTTCTTTGGCTTTGGTTGTAAATGCTCTCACCACTTTTCTGTATGAAATATCATAAGTGACATTAGTCATTTCTTTTAAACTAGAAGAAAGAGTTGGAAAAGCAGCATTTGATTCACTCTGTGTCTGTAATGAGTGTTAGTACTCTAGTCTGGTAAATACCTATCAGTTAACACTTTTACAGCATTTCAGAAGAAACTGTACCTGCCACTCAACTTTTACACCTTATTCGGCTGGTACAATACTGCATGTACTTTTACTAATTTGGAAATAACTGCTAGTAATAGAATTTGTGCCCAAAATTTTTATTGAGCAGTCAGCATGTACTAATGCATGTACATATAAATTAATGGTATGTGTGTGTGTATGTATGCATGTATGTATGTATGTATGTATATATGTATGTATGTGTGTATACATGTATGTATTTGTGAATGTATGTATGTGTATGTATGCATGTATGAATATATGTGTATACATGATATATATACTGTATATATATTTATATTTTTATATATATGGATGTATATCATATCTATGTATCTATATGTATTTATCTATGAATGCTTGTATCTATGAACAGTAGCAGGTCCAGGATTGAAAGTTTGGGGTGGGGCTTAACAGACTAACCCAGAGTGCAAAAGGTCCCAGTGGGTGGAGCTTTGCATGAAACCAGATGACTGAAGTGCTCGTTATGAGTTGCCATATGTATACATTTACAATAGGTCTGTATATAACCATAGGCTTTTCAAAAGCATGATCAGATGTTGTGGATGAAGAAATTTTACTGGAAGATCATTGAAAGGAGAGCTGTTAGAGGTCATCCGTAAAGGACCTGGGCAAACTATGACCTACTTTGGACCCCTCCTTCCTCTGTTGGCATTTGTCCACATTTGGAATTACCCTTTCCAGCACTAACAAACACAACAAGCATGAATAACATAATGATTAGATTACTGTGTTGGTCTTGCAGGGCTAAATGTGCTATGGGGTGCAGTACTTTGATGCTGTGGTGTGGTGGAAAGGGACTCTACATATTATCATAATATATAACGGTCCCTGTCTGCTGGTATCCAGCCCATTATTATGCCTGTAGTTGAGATAGAACAGTCCTCCTACAATACGCATCTGACTACTATCCGACTTCACCTCGTCTTCAGTGACGCTAAACAATGCATCGTACATCTGCCAGATCTTAAGCTGCTCCCAGCGAAGTCCACTAATTGTGGTCCAGTGCAGTACAGACTGTCTGCCTGAAGTCCGTATTTAAAAAACAGGCTTTACTGAAATAAGTATACATACCAAATTTAGATTTTACGTTCACATTGGACATAACCTCCTCCTTCCTTGTGCACATTGGATGACCCCTTCCTCCTCCCTCTTTGCAGATGTCCATTAATGGGCCACTCCTCAGCATCCATTGGGGTCCTGAGCAAAGTCCCGGCTGCCAAAAGTTTTAGCCATTTTACTGGACCCCTAAGCCAACAAGTGTTCTTGTTAACAGATGCAATGCCTTACTTTATAGAGAATTCATCAGTTGACTCTTAATAGATGGAAGATTGTGGCAGCTCTGCAAAACTGTTACATCTTAAATTATAATTCACTACATTCATGTACATTTTATATGTTTACATTACATTACAGGCTGACAGAAGCACACAAAAGTGCTATCCGAGTCATACGACGCATACGATATTTTGTTGCTAAAAGAAAGTTTCAGGTGTGGTTAATTTTATGTAAGCTTTTCATATTTAGATCAGTCGTAATCGTAAACTCGAGATTTCTACAGTGCCCAAGAAAAGCTAAGTCATGGGAACCAGCTTATTCGCATGCACTCAGTCAAGACAGAATCGATAGGCATGAATCCATATAGCAGGTGTTACCTTGTTGCTTATGTTGTGCAAGTTACAGCCACCAAACTTCAGCTGAGTTCTTTATAAGGCAAGGTTAATGTAAGGTTAGGTAGCATGCATCTTTTGCAAATCTCAATCAACACCATGTTTCAGTTGTACACTCTGCATTTATAAGCCAAGAAAGAAGCTAAGTGAGATAAATGCCCCATATTCACAGGCATTCCTTCAGAATAGAAGTGTATGGCAACAGTGCCTAAAGGTGTGATCCTGATTCCTGGCAGCTGAAGGGACTTTTGGTTGAAGTGCAAACAGTACACTAGCAGTTTAACTATAGTGCAGTAGTGCCTTGTATTTTACAATATTCCAGTCTAAGATGACATTAAATTTTTGACATAAAACTGACACACGTATGCATATATTGTTTAGTGCATTGGAAAGTCTTCTGTTGGTTGAGTCATAATACTTTAGCCTTCAACTTATAATGCATCGTTCAAAATTGCTAATTCATCTTCAGATATCATATTTTATTATAATTATGGTACATTTTATTATAATTTTGAGTCTGTTATTCCAAACTTAGAAACCATGTTAATAACAAGGTAATGCCTTAAGGTGAATTTGTTACATTACAGCAAGCGCGTAAGCCGTATGATGTGCGCGATGTCATTGAGCAGTATTCACAGGGTCACCTGAACATGATGGTCAGAATCAAAGAACTGCAGCGGAGGTTTGTCCATCGGAAATCTTAAGAAAATCGCCAAAATAAAATAGGCTACTTAATGACCACTGACCTAACATTTAATTCCATGACCAATATTTCTGTTATTAAGCTTGCACTGAAACAAACAAGTATAGTCTTAACCGGTTAAAGTTGAGTTATAATCAAGATCATTAATATATATCAATCTTTTATTTTACCAAACATTGGTAGGATAAACGTACAACAAACAAGAAAAGAAAAGAAAAAAACAAAACAATTACAGCATATGCTTCAAGATAGCAGACCTGCCTATAATGTTATAGTAAAAGTTGCCACAGCCATAACCCTATGAGAAGAGCTCAATTCAGGTGGAGGAGAAAAACTTATACATAATTGACAATAGCATTATCACTGAGCAAACATTTTCTGAGAAATCGTAGTCTTCTGGTGAGCCAACAGTCATTAATGTTAGGCTCTTTTGTCAAGTACAGTACAGACTCAACTTTATTATGACCGATTTTAAAGATTTTACATATGGCAGCACTGTAGGTGTACTCTTAAGGTGTTCAGTTCACTCTTGGTAAGGCTAACAGCTTCCATTCCATAGAGGAGGAAAGGTTTACAGTGGGTGCTAAAAAGAGGCAGCAAAACAGGCTCACAGAATTTGTAACAGTTGCTATACAGCGAGTTCAATGACTCATAAAGCTTAACTCTCACTTCATGTAAACTAACTCTGAATGACTTGGCTGCAACTAGAGAACAGCTCAGATATTTAAGTTTATCAACATAACTGATCTTCATACCACTGACCGTGATATTCTTACACACATTATGAAATGATGAACCAGTCCTTATAACTTGAGATTTATTTATGTCATGTCATGTCATGTCAATTCGTCATCGTCGCGTCGCGACGGTTGACTACATGATAGGATCGTCTTCGACCAAAACCATCTATTGCGCGCAGCATCCAACAACCTGGTTCCTGACGATTTATTTATATTTAGTTTCATATCCAGACTTTCTATTGCCATAGAGCAGAAAGAAAACTGTGGGAAAATTCTTTGCTTTATCTGCAGATAAAACTAATGGCAACAGGTTAAAACGAACTTTGTGGTTCTTTCTCTTGTGATGAATTCTGCACCCAAAATATTTACCAGCTCAACATCAGCTCTTGAGAAATTTTAACTACTTAGCTTTCAGTAGTTTGGTGTGCAACCTGCCAACCCTGGTTCTTTGACTTCCATAAAGTCATTAAATGTATGTCTCCAGTAGAGACAGTGACAGCTTGAAACATGCAATTACTGCACATATTGAGATGTTGCTAGAATATCAGAAACTATAGTGTATGTTAACATTGCAATAATGTAAACATTCAACATTGCTTGTTAACCAGACTTGACCAGACGCTGGGGAAGCCAGGTACCTGGATGGTGGCTAATGACAAAGAGAAGCAGAGGATGACGGTTGTAGTGAGACTGGCCAGAGTGGAACACCAGGTAAGTTTTAGCAGCCAATTCCTTAAAAGTGAAGAAGAACAGTCCTTAGCCAAACACAAAAGGTGTGAAATGTTAGCAGCTTAATTTTCTTAGCCTATAGGCATTTTCTTAGCCTCAAGCGATGTCCACTTTTCTCAAAAAGTGGACATCACGAAGTTTCACGAAATGCCTACGGAGGGTGGGGTCACGGAATCAACGATATCTTGGAAAGTATTTTAAATATCGCAGAAAAATTTTGGGCATTTCCATCCAATACGTCTTGCAACATGTGGTTAAAATTTCAGCCAATTCTGAGATGGCCGAGTGGGAACTTTTCTCAGAATTGGTTGAGTTGAGCTGGTATGGCCCCTTAATTAAATTTATCTACACAATCTATCAGTGAAACAGGGCAAATGAAATTAAACTCTTAGCAGAATTGTTGCATTAACCATTAGACTATCACACAGCCCTTCAGTTTCTGAGGGTACTTCCCGCAAAATCACAGGCCAGTTAAAAGAATGGAGGGCATGAATGAGGTCGAGTCAGTACAAGCGCCAGTACATAAGCTGGTCGCTCTAAGGCAGCATTTGTGTGGTGCCAAAAAATTTCGGAAAGTTACAGTTACATTATATATTACATTCCAATAAAAAAGTTTCTGTTGAAGGATGTTACCAATAGCCCGAAAAAGAGATGGTAGAAAACAGGTTTTCCAAGGTGAAGCTAGATGTTAGATTTAAAGATTTTAAGTTTGCTACCACTGGGCACTGGTTTATATAAACTAAGTTAATAAAGAATCTGTTTATGTGAACTGTGAGTTAACAAAAGATCTATTTATGTAAACTGTAGGTCAACAAAATGGATGCCAAACTGGACCAGGTACTTCATTTGCTCAATGTTCTAGTTCAGCGACGACCAGATGGTGGCGCCACAAAAGAAGGCTGACCAGATGCTGACCATTGCTTTACGGTCGGTCAGCCAATGTCTAGTCTTTGCAGGACTGCTGTCAGCGTACAGGACTGCAGAGCCAAGTTTAGTGGAGAACGCTGTCTTGTCCAGTACTGAGCTGACCATATGGCCAGTCTTGTCAATACTGAGGACATGTAACCTCATCACTAGAGCCAAGAACTACTGCAGAAAGAAGGAACATTATGAAGCAGCATATGAACTCTGTGATTAAAGCCTATACCATACATTGAATCAAATCTGATTCAACCCGATTAGACTAAATGTTCAGACATGAAAAATTTTCACCAGTTTGCTTCCCGATCAGCCAACTAACAAAAACTGGCCTGATCCAATAGGCCATTCAGATCAAATTGGTTCATTGTGCATTCACTTTAAGATGTTGAGGTGGCAGAATACATTTTGAACAGCTAGCAAATCTAAAGTCGATCAATTGCTGACTTAAACTAATACAAAGTCTTATCCCTCACCAACAACACACTTCAGTCCTCCCAACCCTCCTATCTTCGTCAATTATTTACTATCCAACCACTCCGTTCAACCCGATCATCTGTCCTAACACTTCTTCGCCCTCCCATCACCTCATCCTTAAAATTTGGAAATCGCTCCATAGCCATAGCTGCCCTACCCCTTTGGAATAAACTCCCGCCAGAATTGCGACAGTTGTCTGGTCAATCACACGAACTCACCAACACTTCACCTCTTTCAGTTTCTGCGCAGGTCTTTCACTCAAGACTGAAAACACTTCTTTTCCAAAAATCTTATCCCGATTCTTCCTCTTCCCCTTATCTCTCTTCTCGCTTCAATTTCAAACATCATCCACCGTAGCCGTCCGACTGTCTGACTGCCTGACTCCTGGATCTTGACCTGGAACTGAACCCTTTTGCCTATCGATTTTGTTTTGACTGAGCGCCTGTGAATAAGCTGGTTCCCGCGACTTAGCTTTCGTTGGGCACTGTAGAAATCTCGAGATTACGATTACACTCTAGCCAAACTTCTGGAACGCATATAAGTTTTGGTCATGAATAGGACATTAATAACCAATAAAAAATTATTTTGTTGCTATTGTTCTCTTGCATCAACAGAAATCTTAAAGGTCATATGTTGAGGTTTAGGGTGCTTCAATGTTGGCAGAGACATACTCAGACTTAACATGCCATCTGCTTAAACTTGTGTCAGTTGTTAAAACATGTTGTAATTGACCATACATACTTTGATATTCACATACTAGAATAAATAATGCACAACCTAAGGCCAAGTTGTAAGCAGCTGAGAGAAGACTACTATGGAAGTTTTCAGCTTCTTGTTTTTCTTGACTGAATTCAGTAGACATATGACCTGCACCAGAAACTGCGACCAGTGTGCTGTCCTATAGGTCTACAAACTCACTATTGCATTGCCTACGGGCTGCAGGTCTGGATATCCCATGAGTCTTTGGAATGTCCAACCACATAGTCAAAGTAAAGCTTTAAGTCTTGATCAAGAAGTTTTGGGAGGCACGCTGGTGTTAGCTCCTTAGTTATCAACCCTCTAGCTATGTAGCTTGTCAGACAGTAGCATACGCCAAGCGTACAGAACCACTGAAGATGTCACTGAAGATGCCATTGAGAGTGTTGTGAAGTTTCTGCAGCCTTTTACAATGTTACGGACCATGATGTTGATGGGAGTCACTTGTTAATCATTATCAATGATTATTCAAGGTTTTCGGTAATCATGTTCGTCAAGAATGTCTCTGCAAAATGTCTTATACCAGCTTTTGAGAAAGTCTTTTCTACGGTCGAAATTCCCGAGTTCGTGAAAACTGACAACGGATCACATTTCATAGCTGTAGATTCAAAGAATTTTCTTTGCACATGAGATTCCACCACAGAAGAATAACGCCTTATCATCTGCAAGCAAGCGAGAAATGTAAACATTTCATTAAAAATATTGGCAAAACAATAAGCATAGCCTACACGAGTGGTTCTCAAACATTTTGGTCTCAAGACCCCTTTACACTCTTAAAAATAATTGAAGACCTCAAAGAGTTTTTTCCATGTGGGTTATTTCTATCAATATTTACCATGTTAGAAATATAAACTGAGAAATTAGGCTAATGCATTAATTAATAACAAAATAGCAATAATAACCCCATTACATGTTAACATAAATAACTTTATTCAACACTTGAGCATTACAGTTCAAACAAAAAAGAAAATTCAAACAGCAATTTTCAGAATTAAAAAGTGGCAAAAATTACAAAGCACAAGCAAAGAAAATAAAACATTCGGCATAAAAATCGGCAAAATAATGCCCACAGCCAGCAGTAGAACATTCTCAGCTTTTTGTATGAGAAATTTGTCCTGTTGTTTGTGGGCTTTACTTTGCTGATTACTCCTAAATTATTTTTTGCATAGAGTACTATGACCATGCTTAAGGATCTTCTTATTACCTTTGTTGAAAATATTTATATGGAAAAGGCATGGTTGCGTGTAATGTTCATGGTTTGGTCCATCAGAAGTCACAGCGATGACGTCATTACACTCATGTAGTCTCTTCAAAACTCTACTGTACACTTGTGAGAGAATGAATGTGGAAAAGGCAGCTAAAACGTCTTAGATTTATTATGAAATTAGTTTATACCGCGGGGAACCTCTGAAATGGTCTCGGGAACCCTCAGGTGTTCCTGGACCACACTGAGAACCGCTGGCCAATCCACCATGGAAGTTGATTTGAAGTCTAAATTGCACAAATTCTAAAGAAATTATCGCCCCACCCCTCACTTAACGCTTAAGAGAGCATCTGCGGTTCTGTTGTTCTCGAAGCGCTTTCAAACGAGGCTTCCTGCAAACGACGATGCAGCCGTGACGGATGGATTTAATCTGGAAGAGAAGGA